>ML781927.1:546532-625022 GCA_009831015.1 Picea engelmannii | reverse complement strand
AAACCTTTTTCAACTTATACTTAAACCATTCAATTATATCCAATGAGCAATGAACAATAGTATAAGAGTTACACCAATACACCACAATACACCATGCACAATATATGAGAAATAATCAATATTTTTTGTTCAAGGGAAGTAATAACTTCCAAAGGTAGCTACAGCTTCCAAATGTAAAGGGAGGGATAAACCTCCAAGAGGAAGATACAATCCTCCAATATTAAGAGATATTTGAACTCTCTATCCTTTCCCCTTCCTTCCACCCAATAATATATGAGACATAATAAAACTTTACATTAAATCATCACCATCAACCAATCATCACATAGAACCTGATAATTCTTTATGAGACTTCTTCAATTTCTGCAATTATTCAATTCTTGGAGTACTCTGATCCTGTATATAATGTTACTCAATGTATTCTCTGAAACTCCTCTAATTTTCACTCCTTTAATCATCCCCAAAAAGAGGTTATAGAAAGAATGGTAGACTTTATGCAATTCTGGTCTGTTCAGAAGACCCAACCCGTACATCATGCCCCGTGCTCAATATTTAACATCTGATTCTGAAACTCACACACAAGAAACTAAAGTTTGTAATATTTCCAATGGAAGTGATCCTACTGCATTTGGAGTCTGTATGAAAAGGTTATGACTATTTTACCAAGAACACTTGTTTATTGACTAGTTTCAGGACTGATCACAAACCCTATATTCCATAGAGTGTATCTCCATAATTATAGCGAATCAAGAGATGTACTTTTTACCAGAGGTACCTTGATATGTCTTCTCAATACCATAGCGTTTTCACCATCTGAATCGTTCTAGAAAAAAGGTTATAGAAAAAATGGTAATATGACCTAAAAATGACATACCTTAGAACACATCACCAAAAGACTTCATCCTCCCTTGAAATCCGGCCTTCTTTTACTTCTTCTTCCCTCTGAAATTTGACTTGTATAAAATGAACGTATAATGATATTTATTTATACCATTTATGTCACTTCCTTTTAACATTAGGGCCGACCTAACACTTTCTTAATTTGTAATTATTTTCTTTAATTATTTTCAGGGCCTACATGTACTTCCTTTTTCAATTCACTTTGTCATCTTCAAAAATTCATTTCTCCTCAACCATGAGGATCCATGTGACGTGACACATACCATCGGAAACAACATGATGTATACTATCCATTCATGGGTGTTGTATATGCATGTGCATTTTCCTTCATGTCCAAATACCTTTATCAATCTTACGGTCCAAAATCCATGACTAGGGTTGACATCAATGACAACAATCAATCTTCCAACAAGTGCCTCCGAGTTGTTCTCCGATATCAGAGAAATCCAAAGGTTGGTCCAATGGACGGTTAGGCTGCCTCCAACGGGCCATGGCACTGTGAGTTCTTATAAGACATTGACGGACAATCTCTTGTATGTCACCACCTGTAGGATTAGGGGTTGCTGGCTCAACTGTGATCCGTGGATCTTCGGTTGATGTGGTTGCTGTTTGAAGGGGAATATTATCGTTCGAATGGATTCTAGTCACTATAGGTGAGCGATTAGGTGGTGGAGGAGTCTTGCGACCACCTCATGCCATTAATTAATTTCAGGCCCTCCTTCTAGCGCCATTTGTTGACGGGTGAAATTGATTGTCCGTCAACTGGAAGAGTGGAACCGGTCCGGGGTTGTCTAATAACCCAAGTCGTTTGGGATGAACCACCCTGACGGGTTTAGAAGCTCCGTTAGCCGATCTAAGTCCTAAGAAAACAAAAGAAAAACACTCTAAGCTAACTAATCTAACTAAAACTGACTATTAAAACAAACTAATAAACTAATCTAACTAAAAATAACTATTAAAACAAACTAAACAAATCTAACTATTATATATACAATCTACTATCTAATACTATGCTAACTCTAAGAAATTAAATATCTAACTACTAACGGAAATAAATCTTATTCACAAAATGTACAATAATTACAATTTACAGATTTGAATGAAAAACGCATTTGCACTCTGACCTAAGACAGTGAGAGCTATTGTTTTTTTATTTTTATGATTTTATGAAAAAAACATAAAATAAAAACTATCTAAACTAAACAACTAATATACTAACTCTAACTACAAATTTAAACTACAAATATATCTAACTAAACTACTTAAATTATACTAACAAATTAATTATCAAATAAATGACAAACTAACCTGAAGAAATGCTCCAGGTTTTTCCTGTATGTAATGATTGTCTTAGCTGATCGGAGGGAGGAAACTTGCACTGAATTATCCAGGAGCTTGTCGTAAACAATAAGCTGCAGTTCTCTTCAAATATGATTACAGGACAAACAAGACATAAAAATTACAACAATCTTATGATTTATAAATCTTCACAGTTAGATAAACCTGTATGCAAAGATCTATACGATATGATTCAATTAACGAAGAAGAGAAATCTGTGATTCATTAACTGAAACAAAGTAATTGTTGTAGATTTTTAAGAAATGATGAAAGAAATCAGATATGGATAACACATTAATCAAATCATATCATCCTGCAATAGATTATGATAGTTAAAGTAGTCTATAATCAACTGCAAACTGACATGCATAAACTTGAAACAAAAGATTGATATTATGAAAGCGAAAGCTGTAGAAAAACATCAACTTTCGTCTCAGTCTGTATTAGAAATCCATAGCCTGGTTCTCCCACAAGTGAGGATGATCCTTATTACAAAAAATAATAAGTATTTAAAGACCTTCCATAGGGTAAAACATCCCTGTGGAAGTTATCAAAACTGTTTACAGAAAATCTGGGAAAATATCCCAAGTTCCTATCCCTAACTCAAACTAACAACTTAAAAATAAAACTATATCACACAAATATCTCCTAGACTGTCCAGCATGCCCAATGCAATTCGAATGTACCTGAAAGAGGTCAAAAAAGGACAAGTTAATAGGATATTTTGTTGATAAAATCAATAAAAATCTAATTCTAAAGACTAGCTACAAAATCTTGCGATTCTGTAGCTGGTCTAAATCAGACACGGAATCAGCATTAAAATCAATTCAAAATATTAACAAGCATCTAATAGCTATTTGAAAGACAAACGAATCATTCAAATTGAAATTGTTATACTAATTTGAGATCAAAACAAGACTAAGATCAATCAGACGACTATAGAGATGCATATACTCTGTTTTGTTTGTTGTCACAAAATCGGGTAAACATAATCATATTGGATAACCGACAGTAATGAAATCGATTCATAACCAATTGAAATCACAAATAGTTGCTTCATATATCCACAAAATCAATTCAAATCCAAACCAAATTAATATGATCATTTTCTCAAATTGATCGCAATATATTAAACACAACAAACGATCCATATTATTAGCGAATCAAATCAAAACTGGTATGTAAATGAAATCATAATGGATTCAATCGGTTGATAACAGGGTCTGTTGGATTCGCCCAATCGTTTACTATTGCCAATTGGGGGTGGACGAAATCGATTGAATTTCAATGAAATTATTACTAGAATTCATTTCAAAACGAACTATTAACCAAATTTCATCATACGAATTCAATAGAGATGACAAATGTCGATCTGAGTTTAACAAACTCATTTTGAAAATTAAAATCAACAGAGCAGAATCAAGTCTATTTTCGAAACGAATCCAACTCATAATCCAATCAAAACAAGAGCGAATCGAACAGTTTAAGTTTGTTACAGCCGTTATGAATCAACACAAATCCATGACTTCGACGAAAATATATTTTACACAGGTCAGATATAATCCAAATCCAAACAAAAATGTTAACAAAACAGAGTCATTTTTCCAATTTAATAGACTACATCGTAATTATCAAACCAATTCAATCCTATGAAATCATTTTAAAAAATCAAATCATAAAACTAAATCAGGGTCGCTGTGATCTAACCAAAATGAAATCATATCAAATCAAAACACAATCGTGCTCTAATTTTAGCATAAAAACCTCCTGTTCAGATCCGATACAAACAAAGTCCAATAAAAAATAAACACTATTGATTTCGTTAACTCAAACCAACAGACAAATGAATCAAACCCAATAAAAACCAACAATTGCTAAACTGGGCACGACCAAATCGTGTAACCAAATCATAACTTCATTTAATTTTAGTAAAACAAAAACAATGTGCAGGATCCACAAGACTATGACAGAGTCATTTTGAATGATAGACAGAGCTATTTGAAAACCAAACTCAAATCATTATATTAATCCTAGCAATTCACAAAACGAAATTGATATCGAAATTCATACCTGGATGATGAGCAGACAACTTGATCATGACATTTTGGAATTCATGAAGGCTATAGCCGATTCGACATTCCTAAATACGATGGAACCAGTGGTTTTCTGCTTCCTATCATTTGCTTGAAGCTTGTCCCTTTGGCTTGTCAACACTGTAACTTGGTTTTCCAGAGATTTAATTTTGGATTGTAATAATGGAACGTCTGTATAGTAGCATTCCAACCACACATTACATTGGTCACATGACGACTATCTGGGATTCAAAAATGCAGGTGAGGGTTTGTTTAATTTGTCAAGGGTTTCGTTAGGTAGCTTGATCCCTGGGTAACTAGGGTTGTTCCTTAAGCACGGGGGAAAATTAGAAATGAAGTCGTAGGGTGGCTCGGAGCACAGACCTTGGGAGTAAGGGTACTCACTAGCTAGGAAGTGTTCGATGTCAGAGTCCGAGTCTTCACTGAGGACTATGGGCTTTTGATCAATACTTGGTTTAGATTTATTTTGATCCAGTCTCAATATAAGTCAAGCATTCTTTTTACCTTTTCCATCGACAGTAGGGTTACCTTTAACCTTTTTGCTCACAAGCTTTTTGAGAGCCTTTGTCTTCTCTATTACGATGTCGGGTAGATCGATATCAGGGTCGAACGAGGGTTTGGGAGAGGGAAATAGGACATGGAAAGGCATGGGTGGACCGAATTTAGTTTCAATAACCACATGCTTGTCAATTTGGACAGGCTCTGTATCAACAAAACCATTTCGAGAGATAAAAGCTTGCCAACTATCACCGTGGAGGTTTAAGTGGTGAACAACGATGAGTCTGATCAGGCCGTGGTGGAACAAGCTTCTATCCGCCTTCTCTCATTTAAACCTCTTATCCATTTTATAAAGACTACGCTGGAAATAAAACGGCATGTTCAATGGATAACCCATAAAATTCATTAACAAACGAAGGTGATAAAGAAAAACCAGTCCATACCGACCCTCATAGGTCATGAATTGTTTAACCACCATCAAAATATCATGCTACCTTGGTTTAAGCATGGAAATCAGCATACCTTTGTCACAGGATGTGACCTTTCGCAAGAGGAACAATAACGGCCATGGCACCTCCTCAACTTTAGAGTTTTTAAACCATCGCTGGCCAATGGTTGTAACCCTGTGGCAGAGATGATGAACTCTTCATTGATTTCAAGATGAATGTCACCTATCTTGGCCCTACAGCCATCAAAATTTAGGGCGAACTGTTGTGCAACAAATAGATTAAAACCATCAAACCTCTGTACAAATGTGAGCCAACCATTATCTTGTAAATCTTTCAGGGCGTTATCGAACAGTAGCAAGCTTGACTACCGTTTGGCTCAATTCGCACCACCAGTGCCATGGAGAAGAGCACACAGTAAGTCCAGGGTTTGAATCATAGCATACGTAGGAGCAGAGTATTCACAGGCTTACCCGATGCTAGCAAAGGTGAAACAGGGATAGAGGTAAGCATTAATGACATCGTGCGAAGGTGGTGGAGCTATTTCTACCATGCATAATGGTCATTACCATGGTACAACCGTCGACTCTTTCAACTATTCAAATCACAATGAATATGTGTTACAACTATGCCATTTCAATCAATAAATCGAAACCCTTGGTAAATGGATAAACCATTCACGCGATCAAAAGTTATAGTTTCAAAACCAAACAAATAAATCGAAACCAATACCAATGGTTTGACTATGTGACATGCGGTGTATAGAATGATTCATTCCAAGAGTTTAACCAATGTACCAATGCTTTTTCATATAATCAATATGCCAAGTGAATTGATCAAATAACATGCAAATCCAATCGCCAATGCATCACAAACTTAATGAAACAAAATTACACAATCAATCAAAGAATGTGAAATGAGTATAGATCAAAAGGGTTTTGCCAACTGCATAATGATAAGTAAAATGTAAACGCAATGGGCATATCGACAAGAATGATAACAACAATTCATTGAAGATTTTAATGCGACTTCGAAAGACCAAGTTTTCATGCTTACAGTCGTGAAAACAAAAACGAAGGTAGATGTGTAAATAACGCAGAAATAAAAGTGTCGTTTATTTGAGAATTGCGACGAAAAGTTACAGTTTGCAAAACACTGGTGTAGGCAGCTTAGTGGAAAAATGTGAATTGGTTTCCAACAGGCTTCCACTGAGATATTTTCTTGAAAGTGCCCTTCTTCTTTCCCTTGAATCTTGATGCTAAAGCAGAGTGCACTTCTTTCGTTGGCTTGCTCCTGGTAGTTGTGTGAATCTCCTCCTGGAGGTAATCATGCGATAACCTCTCAAACGTGGGCTGAATCTCTCTCCCACTTACACTGGATAATAAGGTCTCCCATGAAGAAGGAAGACCATAAAAAATGGCGTACACTAAATCATCATCGTCTACTGTCACCCCTGTGACAAAAAGTTGATCTTTGATCTGAGCTATCCTGGAACAGAAAGATACCACTGATTCACCTTTCTCCATCTTCAAATACTTAAGCTTGTGCTTAAGTGTCCTCTTCTGACTTGGAGCATGTTTCTCATACAGATTCACCAAGGTATCCATACAGTCCTTTGTAGTCATCAACGAAGTCATTGTAGGAATTATACTATCTTTGACTGAGTCAAAGATTATTTGCTTGGCCTTTTCTTGACTCTTCCTGAAATCCATTATTCCTTAATTATTCGTTGGTTCCTCCACCACTGTGGTCACATACTACTGAAGATCATGCTCTTGCAAGATATTTGTTATACGAAGCTTCCACACATTAAAGTTGGTAGCTCCTTTGAGCCTATCTTTGGCCCTGTCTGAAATGGAGGATACCATGGTCCTCACATTGGAAACTTAATCAAGCTTGCTTGGATCTGTGTGTACCTATTGCTGCACTTCAACATGTTTAACACACCCTAAGCTTTGATACCATGTTAAATTATGAGATTGATTTCTTATGCGGATTAATTCTTTTATTTTCTTCAATACTTTGATTCCATCTTAATATATTTCAAAAATTCAAAATCATAATCGAATAGCAATAATTATGTAGATAAGTAAACATGCATATCAACAACACATATACCCTAGGGAAACCCTATATAGAGACAAAAACCCCAACAAACAATATTCCTTTATTGCATTAATCATGTAAGATCTCTTACAAATATCCACCATGAATGTTCTTCTCTCAAAGGGCTTGCCAAGATGACTCTAACCTGACAAATAATTACAAGACCTTGCTGAAATACACCTCTGATATGCTTCCTCTTTATCAATGGTGTGCTCCTCTATTACTTCACCCTCAATTTGCATATAAAAACTGTGTTTCAAAACTGTGTTGCAGAACTATATTGAAGAGAGGGTTCAACCACTTCTTATATAGGCTGAAGAGGGGAAGAGGGGAAGCTCGAAATAGTAACCTAATTGCATGCATTAAACATGACTCAAATTCATTCTTTAGTTTGAACTTAGAACTAGACTTGAGATTGGTTACAACTCAACTTTACACTTTAGTTCGAACTTAGAACTAGACTTGAGATTGGTTACAACTCAACATTACACTTTAGTTCGAAGTTAGAATTAGACTTGAGACTGACATGCTTTAGTTCAAACTTAGAACTAGAATTAAGACTTTAGTTGCAACTAAACATTACACTTTAGTTCTAAAATAGAACTAGACTCAAGACTTTAGTTGCAACTCAACATTGCGCTTTAGTTCGAAAATAGAACTAGACTCAAGACTTTAGTTGCAACTCAACATTACTAAAATAGAACTAGACTCAAGACTTTAGTTGCAACTCAAAATTACACTTTAGTTCTAACATAGAACTAGACTCAAGACTTCAGTTACAACTCTTGACAAGGCAATTCAAAATTCTCTTCATGGTGGATAATGTTTACATGTGCCAACGCACTAGATCAATAAAATTACATCATTTGCAATATTAGGAATATCGTTTGTTTCTAACTCATAGGAATTTTATATTCAACCTAACTTTTGCTAGTTGCCTTGACTTTTTCTCATGGCTCACAAGGTTTGACTAGGCTCATAGAGGTTGTATGTTCCCCCTGACTTTTGCACTAGTCTGTCTATGCTCATAGAGGTTGTACGTTCCCCATGACTTTTGCACTAGACTGTCTATGCTCACAGAGGTTGTATGTTCCCCCTGACTTTTTCATTAGACTCACATAACATCTCGTTCGACCTAACTTTTGGTTTGACTCACAGAGGTTGTACGTTCCCCCTGGATTTTGTCAATACCTCACAAAACTAGTTGATTCTCCAAATCTCCTTGGCTAGCCTCAGGGTGGCCCATATGGCCTCTCATTGGATAATGACTATCGATGCTGCCAAATTTAACACCACCCTACCACCTTAAATGAATCTTACAAAACTTTACTTACTTTCTCTATCTATGATATGGTCTATTACAGCTCCATTTCTCCCCTGCCTTATTCAGCTTCTATACTCTATTTTTCTTCTTCACCATTCAACTTCTATGCTCTGCTCTTTTACCTCTTGCGTTCAACACAACATATTGTTCAGCTTCTCTTCGACAAATGTTATCTAATCGAAAGGAACACCATGAATTATGCACTATGTCTCGTCCTAACCACATGCATCACTCTCTAAGAGACACATTGTCTCTTCTCTATTTTGCATGTCTTTCACATGTCGAACCATTTGCCTAATCCTCATGTGAACTCTTCATCTTTTCTGGCTGTTATTCAAGGTACTTTGGCTTCTCTGGCAATTGTATTGAGAATCGTTTGCTTCTTTGTCAGTCGAAATTATTCGTCCTCTCTGGAAGTTACAACCAGACATTTTTTGTCTTCTTTGGCTTCTAAGTCCCTTCCTTCATGTGACCTCTGGCGATGTCCATATGCCTATTCAGAAGGCACTTTTCGTTCTTGGTCTAGAAAGTACTATCTACCTATTTTTTGATCTGGCCTTGGGCGATTAACTTCACATGACCACGAGATTGTGAGCGCAAGCTCTCTTCTCATTATCCTCCTGTCGCATGTGACCTTGGGCTACGTCCTTGCATAAGCGAACAATTATGGGCACATCGAATAATGGTTTGGGATTAACCTCTTTTCTCCCCGCAATCTTCCTCCAACTTCCATGTACCCCTTCTTCGATACCATGGTTTCAATTGCAGCCTGCCCTCAAAAAATTAACTTCTGAGAAAATTTTGATCCCATAATCAGGCGTGATCGTCAATATCGCAGTCTCTAATAGATTCCCTCGATCAATGGCTCTGATCTGTTGTCTTTTCCTCCCTTCTTTCCTCCATCCATGCACGATCCTTAGTCTCAATGACCAAGTGAATCTTAGCCCTCCAAACCAACAGACGATATCGATTTAACCTTTCGGGCTTTGAGAGTCTCAATTCTCAAACTCCACTTGCTCTTAGAGCATTTCACCCGTAGTCCACAATCTAACAACATGTGGTCTTCTCGAGTCAACGGTCACAATCCCTTCGGGTATTCGGGGTTTGGAAATATCAACTTTCCAACCTTTCAAGCTTCGTTTTCTTTTTCCCAGAGTTGAAAATCCACTGATGCGTGTCCCTTTCAGATCAATGGTCATGATCCTTTTGCATTTTTAGGGTTCATAAATCTCAACTTTTCAACCTTTCAACCTTCCTTTTCTTTTTCCCGGAGTTGACAATCCACTGACGCGTGTCCCTTTCAGATCAACGATCATGAGCCTTTCGCATCTCAGGATTTCAGGATTCTCAAGTCTCATTTGGAAATCCTTGAAGTGAGATTTATTTGAAATCTTAAATCAGCTAACACATACTCTCCTTGACGATCAACGATTGAGATTTGTCTTCAGCAATTTTCACGTTCTCCCCATCCATAAACTTTCAAAGTTGTGGATCTCATGCCACATGTCCTCATCGATGATGGATGACCCCATACCACTTAAGGACTTCAGAAATTTGGGAAAGTACTGGTGGTAAAGCTCCCAAAGTAATATTCTCGGGGTGATGTCACTTACTTACGTCACTTGATGAGGTGTCATGAGCCTAGTAGCTGCCACATGTCACTCAAATTTTTGATTTGCACATACCTAAAATGCCGAATCAAATTGACACTTGTCATTGTCTGATTGCACCATGTGTCCTTGATTATGTAGTCTTGCTGACATGGATCCTCATTTACTTCGGTAGTTCATCCTTCAACACTTCGAGTATTTGGACTTTTCAAGCCGCAAATACTTCCGAAGTGATAATCCCTGAACTAAATGTTGTTCATCGATCACGTTATTAGATTGACGGCTCGATCTTTCTGGTATGTTGATTTTCTAGCTTATCCTATCCTTCCACTTTAAAATGATCTGACGGCTAATGTTTACTCTAGATCTCTGGCTCTCCAGACTTCGGGGATTTCAGATCTCAAACTGAAACTCTCGAAGTGATTTCTCCGGAGGGTAACCTCCTCACATATTTAGACCTGAAACAAATGTTTTTCGTGGATCAAGATCTTAGATCAACGACTCTTTCTTATCCTATCCTTCCACTTAAATCAATCTAATGGTTGACAAAAATTTAGATGATCAAATTCTTAATCGTTTTGCCCCGCTTGTTCTATCCTTCCACTAATTCAATCTAACGGTTGTTGGTCCTCTGGGTCAGTGATTGTTGGGCTCTAAAGATGTCCTAAAAACAACCTTAGTTTAACATTAATCTATCAACCCGAGGATTTGTCTTTTATTTCAATAATATCAACAAAGTCTATGCAGATAGTTGTAGAGGCTAAAATCGTGTAGTTATAGCAAATTTGAGTTTATCAACAATCAAGTTCCTCACATATTTCTTTAAAATTATGAAGCTAAGATCTATAACAGAATTGAAATCTGATCTATAACATGCTATGAATTAAAGGAATTAACTAATCTGTTGAATTCATCTACTAAGAAGCAATAATCTAATCTAGGAAAATACTTGCAGAACTAATCTATCAACTATTAATCAACTTGTTGGAAAAGAAACGACGAATTATTATATCTGTGAAAAGGGACAACAAATATAATCTAATCGAAAGGAACAACAAATATAATTTAATCGAAAGGAACAACAAATGTAGTCTAATCGAAAGGAACAACAATTGTAGTCTAATTGAAAGGAACAACAAATGCTAATTTAGGCGAAAGGGACAATAAATGCTAATTTAAGCGAAAGGGACAGCGCGTATGAAAATGAGAGGAACTATCAAGAAGTAAACTACAACAATGGAAACTAGAACAACAATCGATAACATTCAGATGAAACACCTATCTTTCATAAAAAAACAATATAAAAATATCAACGCACTCATGCATTCATCTTAACTATTGCAAAAGAGATTTAAATCACAGAACGAAAATCAAAGTGATACAATTACATAGTGAGACAGTAACTCCTTAATTACAATTACTAATCCCTCGGTCCTCACAATCACTTCTACTAGAAACACAGTATGCAAGAATGGTGAAAATGTCAAAAGCTTCTATTAATTCCATGATTGATACACCATTTATAAAAGACTGCTTTCGCAATAAAATTTCGAATTTTGAATGCTTGGATAAAATTATGAGATTTATCCTTTTCAGGATTCATCACCCCCTATATATTATAATGATATGGTTGAATTAAGCTATCACGAGGTTTGAAAGATCCTCAAGGTTTCTTTTAATATTTATAAGGTTTACATAATAGGGAATCTATCTTTCTCAAAACTGCTTTGCGCCTCATGTCTTAAACCTTCAACAGTCTTCATATCTTCGAAATATCCTTAACTATCTTGGTTTTGACAACATTTATCCATTCCTACAACAAAATCACACAATTCTGACCGAATATTAGAATTTATATAATATTACTCAATGATATTTCTAGAAGACATTTTAATCATTTCCTATCCTAATTATCCCTAATTAACAGAAAATTCAATTAAGATTATATCACAAACCATGAGAATAAGGAGGATATTTGTACCTTTTCACAACTATACATACCCCCCAACTTACCTTTTTGCATGTCCTCATGCAAGTTGATATCTTACATGTAAAGCAGTGATGTTGTAAGGAGGAGAGGTTGGTTCACCAGGTTCCCTGAACCCATTCTTGCGTTTGAGCTCTCCAAAAACAACTTCCTCCCTTTTTCTATTAATTTGATAATGTCTCTGGTAACCCTCTGGAGGAAACCAAATGATAGGGGGACTATATATGCACCCAATCTATGCATGTCCTTCTTCCAGTATCATTCTAGTATACCTTTCCACTCTGAAGGTAGTTGCAAAAAATCTTTTGAAACCAAAGGGTTCCCTACTCTGGACTTCACTTGGGGAGGAATCCCATGTTAATTTGGAAGAAAAAAGAGCCTTTTCTTTAAGTTTCCTAAATATAGTATGCCTTCTCGCATAACCTGTCAATGGATAGGGGATAAAGAGTCTACCAAACCTTTCCTCTTCATAAATGCCCTGTGTTGCATGATGGCTGGGAAGGATTTTGGAGGTTCCCCTCTAATCTAGAGATCTAACCTAGTTTCCCTTTTTAGGAATATCTTTTGTTCTTTAGCCCACCTTACTTGGTTTTTGGTAAAGGACATGGACACTTGAAACTGTATGTTCCCATTAAAAGGACCAAGATTCTCTTTCTTGTTTTCTTCCAAGATGATATTATGGAGGTATAGCTCACACAAAAAGTATTTCACTTTCTCTTCCTGCTCTCTAGAACATGAAAAAAACTTAGAGATAGTGGTGAATTTAATTGGTTTACCTTCTCTAATAGCTTTCACCCTCAACAAAAAATAGCACTCTAACAAAAACAAGGTATAATTAGTAGCATGAGCCTTGTAATCTATTTCATCAGTGTAGACATCAAAAATCTCTTTGATTTTCTCCAAAGCTTTATCTAATTGGATCTGTACTTTCTTTACCTTCCCTTGGGCTATGGTGAGCTCAAAAAATGTTTCATTTTCTATTGATGAAATGGTTTTAAGTTGTTTAATAAATTTTTGATGTTCTTCCATAGTGACCATCTCACTTCTGCACTGTGTTAAGGTCTATTGGGGTTGCACCAACTCTGTCTCCAATCTGTCAATGATGGTACTCTGTTCAGTAGACTGAAATGGTTCCTCAGTCTGAACAATGGTCTCTTATGTGGTTGGGGAATCCGTCTGGGTTTCTGCATCGATAGTTTCTGGGGTGTAGGGAAGTTTGTAGGAAGTAGTTCCTCAGGTTGGGCAGTTGTCTCTTCTGCTACTGAAGTCCCTGTTTGAGGTTCTATTTCATGTACCTCCAAAGGAGTCACTTCTTCATTTTTAACAATTGCTTCCTTTGTTGCTGGAATCTCAGTTTGAGGTTCCATCTCTGTTGTTTCTTCAGGGACATGAAGCTTTGTCTGTGTTCCTACAGAACTTGTATGGACTGACCTCCTAGAAAGTGGGTTCCTTCCCTGTGTCCTAAGCCTTTTGGAATTCTTTTTTTCATGGGCCTTGTCAACTTGCTCTAATTTTTTTCTTAATTCTTTAATTAGTTCGTTGAGTCTACCAACTTTCCGCTTTAATAATTTAACCCTTCTTCTCTACATCTTGTTTTCCTGTTTCAACCTTTTGATTTTGTTGTGGCCTTTGCCTATTGTTTTCTATTTTTGTGGAACATCAGGGTCTTCCTCACTCTGATCAGTCAATAATTGTTCCTATGTTTCCTCTTTGTGCTCTACCTATTCTACAGGGTTATTTACCTCAATGTGAGGTTCTGTTTCTTCTGTTTCTTCGGGGAATTGAATTTTTGTGTCAGGGAGGTCCACAACAGGGTTTGAAGGAAAAGCTAGTGCTTGGTGTTCCTCAAACCTATTTGTGTATTTGTCAATTGATATCCCTAAATTCCCTAGAACTTGAGCCATCTCGATTTCATAACCCTTGAGGAGTTGTGATGAGAGGTTCTCGAGTGATGGCTGTATATTTTCTTGAGTATTTTCCTGTGAGGGATGCTCTATATTTATCACTTCCTAGGTTTCTCCAGGCTGTGCTATCCTTTTGTTTATTCTTTTCTTATCAGTGGAGGTTTTAGGGGCAATGATTGTCCTTTTTATCTTTTTAATTGATGTCTTTGCCAATTGGACAGGGTTTGCCTCAATTTCAGACTGAGGTAATGGAACTTCCATTAGGTTGGTATCTCCTCCTTCTTGTGCTATCTCAATTTCTGGCTAGGGTAATGGAACTTCCATTTGGGTGATGTCTCCCTCTTCCTATGCTATCTCAATTCCCTATGGTGGGTTTTCATGATGCAACTTGGGTTGTTCCAGTTGTAGAGGCCTATTGGCCTTAATTATATCACCCCAGGTTATTTGATTTTGGCTCAGGGATCTAATTACTATTAGCTTCACTAATCCATGGTGGCTGATTATAGTAACAACATATTTAGCCTTATGTGTTCTTATAACAACCTCATGTAACATGGAATTTAGAAAATATGGTAAATTGATTACTAACCTTTGTTTGAGAGATGCTAACAATTTGAGGTGGTGCGGCTAGATCACATCATACCTTCCGTCGTAGGTGATATACCTTTGTATTACTCCTGCCACCTCCTTCCATGGCTCAATGAGAGAATTAGGTTTGAGTCCCTTTCCAATTTTACCAAGTTATTCTCCAAGATCTACAAAAGATTCCACAGCCTCTTTGAGCGCTGTATATTTCCCAGTCCACTGTATGCCTGTGTTTGGGAGGCTTGTAACCTCTGCTACGATTTCCTCCATGACCGTAATTCATATATCTCGAACCATGGAGACCCCTCCCTACAAGTTCTGGAAGAATTCGAGCATGATTTTCATGTCATATCCTTGCAACCGGTTGAAGTACTCTTTCCACCGCAAATGATGTAAGATTTATCTTGCATGTTCTTTTACCTGTAGTAATGTTGGCTCCCGGTGCACACTTCGGCCACCCATATTTATTGTGAGCAGGTGAGGACAACTATCGTTCCTTGATGCAGCTTAACTCAACCAGATTTTGAAACAATAGAATAACACATATAGAACAACACTGTGTATAAGAATGTTAATTTTTCTCATTTACTGCACTCATTGTAATCTATCGATAAATGTGCCAAGTATCTTCCCCCCATAAATGGAAAGGTCGACCTCGATCGTCGAAAGTACAAGTGTAATAATGGAAAATAGTTGCAGTGAGGTGTGATTACTATGCTGTCGTCGCTGCTGGAAAGACAATCATCAATAATTTTCAAAAATCACTTTTAGCAGTAATTATGACACATCATCATTTTGTGTGGGAAATTCCATTTGACATACTTATGTTAGAACTGTTTGAGGAAAAAGATTCCGAATAATTTTAAATTTGTTCACATGTTTTTATAAATATTACACATATCATAACTCTTTTACTTTCCCTTGTTTATTGGATATAACTGGAATGATAGCCTTATTGTTTAGAAAAGAAAATCTAAGAACACACTAAAAATTGGCGTATTTAAGATAAACTTCGATACCACAGGCAGAGCCACTGTTGGCAGCAGGAGTCCATAGCCTTGATAGGGTTTCCTTTTAACCCAAAGATGAGCCTATATCCTTAATAAATAGTTTGAATTGTCTTTTCCAAGAAGACCATTATCCTGGTTTGGTAGCTAGATGATGATAATGCCACTCACTAGATCGTAACCTAAGCGAACAAGTCGGCTCTTGATGAGACCTCTTGTCCTTTGATGAAACAAATGCCAAAGGCCATTGCCCTGGTTCGGTAGACATATTGGGAATGTCACTTATGTTATTATCTGATGATCATGGTAGGTTGGCTCGTGATGAGACCCCCTATTCTTTGTGTATTTTATTTTGATGAGTGTGTTGTTGTTGTTTTTTTTTTTTTTTCTCTATCAAGGGAGGCTCATATACTCCTTAAGAGTGAGGGATGGTGTAAGAAGTGTAAGAATGCTAAGTAAGAATGTGTTTAAGATTCATTATTATTATATGAAAGTAGTTTTCATTCAAGTATATGTGGATATATAGGGGAAAGAAACAAATTATGGTGGTTGATGAATTGTGAAAATTTTTTAAGATGATTTGGAGAAATTAATAATTAATCCAAAAATAGTTCGCTAAAGTATGTTAAATGATCCACACAAAATAAAAAATCAAAACTCGTGTTGATGAAAATGAATTGGTGAAGGTCATACCCAGAGGAGTGACTGACATAATAATGGTATGCGTTGTTAAAATATAATCGTGACTTTTGGGAAAAAGGAACAACAATAAAAACATAGAAGGAACAACAGATGTTTCTTTCGAATGAACAATGATATCTGAAAAAGGAATAACAAGCATTTATAAAGGGAGCATCAGTGTAATAGAAGGAACAGAAATCATTACTTTCAAATGAACAACAATTGTACTCAAAGGGAACAACCATCGCACAAAGGGAACGACAGTTATTATGTTTGAATGAACGACAACTCTGCGCAAAGGGAACAACAATCACATGAAGGGAAGGACAGTTGTTTTGTTCGAATGAGCGGAAACTTTGTTCAAAGGGAACAACAATCGCATGAAGGGAATGGTATTTGTTCTATTCGAATGGATGACAACTCTATGAAAAGGGAACAAAAATTGCATGAAGGGAATGGCAGCTATTCCATTCGAATGGACGAAAACAAATTTTTTTGACCATTTAAGTGATTGCAAACCTCCCGCAACCATTTTTGTTTTAGTGAATCTGGGATTGATTAGTCATCAAATAAAATCATTCAATATTTATGGGTAGGTCTATTCAATAATCAAAGTACTGGATGGTTTTTTAGTGTTAGTCTTTTATTATAGTTGCCTGATTTTTGCTGCGGAACATGAAATATTCATATTTTGTGGGAACATGGTTTAGGAGCAAGGAACAAAAAAGAGTGCTAATTATATTCATTATAATCATCTTTTCTAGTTCTTATTCTCTCAAGTGACTTTCCTAAAAAAAAGTAAAAAGTAAAAACTCAATCAAATGTTGTAAAGAAAGCTATATACAATATGTACAGTGTTGATAAAAATCATCATTTATGAAGTTGAAGCTCTTGGGTTCCCCTCCTATCCAGCTAGAATCTGAACAGTAGGGTCCTTACTTACTTCTTAGCAGAAGGGTTCTTTTGAAGACGACTGATGGTAAAGTTGTAGTCGATGTCCATTTACCAGAAAAGGAGAACTAGACCCATCGATGGTAACTAAAGTGACAGTGCCATTATTGTGAAATTCATTGATTTCATATGGTCCCAATCACCTTTCTGAAAATATTTCTTCTTGATATGTTTATCATGCCAGCTATCTCTCTTCTGCTGAATGATGGTTATGCGTTGCAGGGAGGACAGGTGTGCTTCGTCTAACTCATTGAGATATTGTAGGAACTGTTTATGTTTCTTTGTAAGATCCAGTCCAATTTCCTAGGCCATCCTTAGAGTCTTGATCTCAAACTCAATTGGGAAGATAGGATCTTTTCCATAGACTAAATGATAAGGAGAATAGACAGTGGTGTTACGCCACGTTGTATGGTAAGCCCATAAGGAATTTGGAAGATTGGTTTCCCAATTCTAACAGTTTGTTGAGACTGTTTTTGTCAAAATTTCCTCCAAGACTTTATTGGTACTTTCTACTTGCCCTTTTGCTTGTGGGTGGTATGGGGAAGTAACCCTATGTTTAATATGATAACTATTCAGGGTGGTCATGATTCTATGGTCTATAAATTGTGACCCTCCATTAATGATTACTTCCTTGGGTAATCCATAGCATACAAATAGTTTGAAAAGGACTTTAATGACCGCTTCCTCTGTTGCATTTGACAAGGCTTCTGCCTCTACCCATTCAATCATGTAATCTATTGCAACTAGTATATAGGCCTTCTGGTTTGATTTTGGGTTGAAGGGGCCAACAAAGTCTATTGCCCATATCTTGAAATTTTTTGCGACTACTTGTGCTTGCAAGGTCATTTCATCAACTTGGCCTGGTCGACCCATCCTTTGAAAGCTATCACAGGTCTGGACATATTTCTTTGCATATTTGAATATTGAGGGCCAATAATATCCCATCTATAAAATCTCTTGCCCAGTCCTTTGGTATGAAAAATGTTTTCCACAGGGATCATCATGACCTACCTTCATTATGTCATAGATTTCGTCATCTCTTATACATATTCATATCTGGAGATCAGCCCCTATGTGGAAAATATATCCACCAATCCAGGTGAATCATGCACTATGTTGGGCAATCAGTTTCCTTTCCCTTGATGATAGATGTGATGGTAGTTTCCCAACTACTAGACAATTTTCCACATTGAAATACCAAGGTGGCTTAGTAGTGACACCGAAAAAGATGTTCGTCTGGAAATTGGTCTTCAATTGTCAAAGAATCATTTGTTTTTGGTACGTGAGATAGGACGTCTGCAACAAGATTCTCTCTTCTGGGTCGATCCTTGATGGTGATGTCAAATTCCTGCAATAGTAATAACCATCGAGTAACCCGTCCATTAATAATAAGTTTATTAGCTAAATATTTAATAGCAGAATGATCAGTATACAAAATAACTGGATAGCCTTTTATATAGTGACAACATTTATTAATAGTGTGTATAACGACTAATTTTTTTTTTTTCTGTTACTATATAATTTAATTCAGTGGGAGTAAGTTTTTTTCTAATAAAATAAATAACATAAGATTTCTTGTCTTCTTCCTATACAAGGATAGTGCCTATGGCAATATCCGATGCATTTGTGGAGATGTGGAATGGTATTTTCCAGTTTGGTCCTCTCAGCACTGACTCTGACAAAATCAACTTTTTAAGTCCTGCAAATGCCACATCACACTTATTAGACCATTGAAATTTTGCATTACCAGTTAGAGCATGTAATGGTGCAACAGGTCTTGCAAAATTTTCCATGAATCTATGATAGTATCCTGAAGCACCAAGGAAACTATGTACCTCAGTTTGTGTACGTGGTGTAGGAAAATTAAGGATTACCTCTATTTGTGTTGGGTCTACCTTGATTCTTTCTGTAGAAATATAATGTCCTAGTACTATATCTTCATTCATCATCATATGACATTTTTCATGACTTAAACATAACCTGGTAGCAATGCATCGTTCCATTACCTTGTCCAGATTTCTTAGAGCTTGATCAAAGTCATCGCCATAAGGGGTGAAATATCCCATGTAAACTTCAAGCCCTTCATTAATCAGATAAGAAAATATGCTCAGAATGGCCCTCTACAATGTGGCTGGAGCATTACATAATATAAAGGGAAATACTCTGTATACAAAGGTACCCCAGGGACATGTGAATGCAGTTTTATCTTGATCTTTTGGGGCAATCTAGATCTGATTATAGCCACTAAAACCATATAGGAAGGAGAAAAACATCTTCCATGCTAAAGTATCAAGGACCTAATCGATGAAGGGTAGGGGAAAGTGGTCCTTCTAGGTATCTTTGTTGAGTTCTCTATAGTCTACAAATATTCACCATTTCCCATTCTTCTTGGGAATGATCACTAGTGGGGAAACCCATCGACTATCCGAAATAGGATATATAAAATCCACATCCAATAGTTTATGTAGTTCTTCTTTAACAACGTCCCTGAGGTGAGGATTCAATATTATTTGGGGCTGTCGGATGGGTCGAGCATATTTCTCAATATAAATATGATGTGTGAAGAGTTGGGGATCAATGGCCTTCATGTCAAAATATCCCCAGGCAAAAACCTATTGATACTTAGAAATTATCTGAATCGATTTGTGTTGTTGTTGCTTATTTAAATTAGCATTAATATTCAGAAACCTCCCTAGTGAAATCTCAATTGATTTGTTGTTATGGACATCGGTAGTGGGGATCTGTTGTTCCATCAATTATTCCAGCGGATCTCCCTATGCTTCATTATCTAACACAAATTTTAGCATTTGGCATTCTGGATTACTCACAATAGCTGGGCTATTAATGAAGTTGTTGATCACATCATATTCTAGTTGGTTCTTAAGTTGCATAGCTTCTTCCAGTGTGAGAGGGGATCATAGATCTTTTTCTGGATATCTAGGTGGTGGAAACTATTGATGTATAATGGACAGGATTGGTTTAGATGGAGGATACATGATGAGATTATTTGTAGCAACTCCTCTAGCAATTGTCATGTT
Source organism: Picea engelmannii (assembly GCA_009831015.1). Taxonomy (NCBI): domain Eukaryota; kingdom Viridiplantae; phylum Streptophyta; class Pinopsida; order Pinales; family Pinaceae; genus Picea; species Picea engelmannii. The sequence continues at coordinate 604,554 of ML781927.1, read as the reverse complement.
TCCCGTGTGACATCCTATGTATGAATATGCTATTGCGAGCCATGGTCTCCCCAGTATTAATGTATGACCATTGAGTCCACTTCTTGGGTTAATAATAAGAAAATTAGGATATTCCCAAGATTCGACTGAAATTGCTATATTCTGTAATGTACCAACTGGTTTGATCACTAATCAATCAACCAATTGTAACATAATTGGAGTAGGTTCGAAGGAAGTGAAACCCAGGGTGTTGCAAGTATCGATGGTCAAGATATTAATGGCTGCCCCCAAATCCAATAGTGTATTTGGAAATGAACAACTTTCTATCTAAACTGTTACTACAGGATTCCCTGGGTCTGCATATTTGACCGGTTTCTATCTTTGTAGAATGAGTTTAGACAAGGCACTTACCACGTGCATAGTTGACAATGAATTTTTAACTTTCTTCCCACACAATTCCTTAATTGTATTTTCATAAATTGGGATGTCTTGCAGAGCCTGCAGGAGTGGGATATTGACATATAGATTCCTTAGTTCCCCTGCGATGTCAAAATTAGGATACATTGTTGGTTTTTCTATCATAAATATTTCAGGGAATGGGGGAGGAGGAGTTACATCCTCATTGGGATTATGTTGCTCGACTGTGTTTCCTCCCTGCTCTGTTTCTTCTGTTATGACCACAATCGAAGGTGTTATTGCTAGTTGTACATTATTTTCATTCTCCTGATGTTGGTGAATGTTACTCCCTTTAGGAGAAATTATGTGCCCTGACCTCAGTCGGAGTTCGTTTCACCCTACAGAGTTGATTTCCCCATCCACATTCTCAATAATTTGCACAAGTTAGGCTAGTCTATTATTGGGATTTGGGTGTGGTTGAGCTACTAATTGAGAGTGAAATTACGGTTGAGGATTCTAGGGTAGTTTCAATGGAGCTTGCAAAGTGGATTGACTTTGAGGGGTCATCCCCATGGGTTGATTGGTGATTCCCATGGGGCGCTTCCAATTTGGGTTCCAATTGGGGTTTTGGGTAGCCGTGTTGGACCACTGTGAAGGATAGGGGTTATTCCTTGGATTTTTCCAGGATGGGGTGAGGTATTGTGAGTTTGGCTAGGTGGGGTTTGCAGCAGATTGATTTGGCCAAGGTGTGTTAGGATATTGTTGGGAATGCCAGGTGGGGCTAGCAAATGGATGGCCCTGCCATGTGTTTCCAATTTTGTTTTGTTGATTATACTATCCAGAAAATAAAGAAGAGGGATCTTGTTGTGTACCTGGGCGATAGGACTACCATTGGCGATGCTAATCCATCAAGTATAATGGTTTTGTTTCCTCTTTTGCTTCTCTAATGACAACTTTCAGTCTTGGGAGTGGTGGACATTGCTCCGTTGCATGATCTTTGGCACATATGGCGCAGAACTGAACCACACCCAAAGGGTATTCCCTTAGACCATGTTTCTTTCTACATCAGTGGAAAAATATGGCCAAGGTCTGTTCTACTTCTTCTTGTTTCTATTTAGCCTGCAAGACATCCAATTGTGTAGTCAGAGTACTTAGAATGTGAGTTTTGAAATTATCTAATAGATTACCAACTTCATCTCGGGTGACACCCCCACTAGAAATGTTTCTATTTATGGTGAGGGAAGTATGTATCCTTGATCTGGTCTGTGTACTCCCACGTGAGCACCTAATTCACAATTGGACAATGTTATCATAAGTTTCTTGGTAAATATCATCCTTTTCCATTAAATTCAATGTTTCTACCCATTCGTCCTTCATTCCTTTTATCATGGTGGATTTGCATAGCTCACCTGGTAATGTGCCATAAGGATATATTTGCATATTGTATTGAAACCTTTCGACATATTCTTCTAATGTCTCTCTTTCCTTTGCAGTCATTTGCAAATTTTCATCTTTTAGATCTATGGTTCTACAATAATATTGATATTTCATTAAGAAGGCTTGTTTCAATTCATCCCATGAGTTTATAGTTCCCCCTCATAATCCCATAAACCAACACAAATCTTCTCCTTTCAAGTGAGAAGGGAACAACTTCAATTTTTTGGGTTCAAAGGTGTAGTCATATCCCCTACATAGGACATCAAATTCAAATAGGAACAGATCAGGGTCTTCTAAAATTAATCCATGAAAGGTTGGCAGATTTTGTAATGGGATTTCTTTCATGGGGGCATTAGCAACCGAATTGACTATCATGTACTCCAAAGTGGAGGTTTGGGCTTGTGGTTGATTTGTTTGTGCCATTTGGTTGAAAATATGCCAATAATATTCAAGAATTTCTTGGCTTGGGTGTTCTATTTGAGGTGATTGATTACTTGATCCCCTAGGGAATTTAATCACGCTACCTCTATCTGGGATTCCAAGTATACCTTCTCCTATCATAGGAGATCCAGGACCAGGTGGTGGTGATGGGTTTTCCTTAGAAACCCCATTGGTCTCCCGTTCTCCTTCCTCCAGATTACAAGAGTTCCCCTCGTCTAAAGGGTTGAGAGATGGGAGATATGTATTTTGAAAACTTTTATTAGTCCCTTCCGTTCTACTATGAACCTCAACATGGGCTGCAGATGGTGAATTTGATGCCTGGGGGACTCAGGTAGAACCTCTCATGGGTCCAACCGAAGCTTGAGATTCATCTTTTGAGATGATTTCATCTATGAAAGTGTGTCTTCCAGGGGCCACCGAGCCCTGGGATTTTGTATTTTTTGGTGGGGGTTTTGGTTTTTCAAGTTCTTTCTTCTTAGTCATGCACACTTCACACAAAATTCTAAGTACCTAAGTGACCTCTATACATCAGCTAGAGGTAGGTATTGGAATAAGCGTTTTACTTGTTGCCTGCGTAGGTTCTTACCTTTCGTCTTCAATACCTCATCCTCCAGAGACGCAACCTATGCTATCTTTGACACTCTCCCCGGAAACAATGCCAAAATGATGGGCTCTAAAGATGTCCTAAAAACAACCTTAGTTTAACATTAATTTATCAAACCAAGGATTCGTCTTTTATTTCAAGAATATCAACAAAGTCTATGCAAATAGTTGTAGAGGCTAAAATCGTGTAGTTAAAGAAAATATGAGTTTATCAACAATCAAGTTCCTCACATATTCCTTTAAAATTTTGAAGCTAAGATCTATAACATAATTGAAATTTGATCTATAACATGTTGTGAATTAAAGGAATTAACTAATCTGTTGAATTCATCTACTAAGAAGAAATAATCTAATCTAGGAAAATACTTGCAGAACTAAACTATCAACTATTAATCAACTTGTTGGAAAAGAAACGACGAATTATTATATCTGCGAAAAGGGACAACAAATGTAATCTAATCGAAAGGAACAACAAATATAATCTAATCAAAAGGAACAACAAATGTAGTCTAATTGAAAGGAACAACAATTGTAGTCTAATCGAAAGGAACAACAAATGCCAATTTAAGCAAAAGGGACAACGTGTATGAAAATAAGAGGAACTATCAAGCAGTAAACTACAACAATTCAAACCGGAACATCAATCGATAACATTAAGATGAAACACCTATCTTTCGTAAGAAAACAATATAAAAATATCAACACACTCATGCATTCATCTTAACTATTGCAAAAGAGATTTAAATCACAGAACAGAAATCGAACTAATACAATTACAGATTGAGACAATAACTCTTTTAGAATAGGCCCTCGATTCTCAAAAGAACTACTACTAGAAACTCAATATGCAAGAATGGTGAAAATTCCTAAAGATTCTATTAATTCCATGACTGATACAACATTTACAAAAGACTGGTTTCACAGAGCAATTCTGAATTCTGGATGCTTGGATAAAATTCTTAGATTGATCCTTTTCAAGATTCATTACCCCCTATATATTACAATGATATGGTTAAATTAAGCTATCCTGAGGATCGAAAGATCCTCAAGATTGATTTTACTATTTATAAGGTTTACAAAATAGGGAATCGATCTTTCTCAAAACTGCTTTGCGTCTCATGTATTCAACCTTCAATAGTCTTCATATCCTTGAAATCTCCTTAACTATCTTGGGTTTGACAATATTTATCCATTCCTGCAACAAAATCACACAATTCCAACCAAATAATAGAATTTATCTAATATTACTCAATAATGTTTCTAGAAGACATTTTAATCATTTCCTATCCGAATTATCCCTAATTAACATAAAATTCAATTAAGATTATATCATAAGTCAATTAAGGAGGATATTTGTACCTTTTTCACAACTCAACAGTGATCCAACTGTCACTGTCGCTCTTCCTCCTGATATTTTGATCTCTCTGACTTAGAAGGTTTTCTAAGTGTTCATGGGTCTTGACCTTTGCTCCACCTGGGAGTTCGTTTCTTGGACCTCGTCTGCACTTCTGGAAACTGCTATCTCTTCTAAGATTTCTCGCCTTCTGCGCTCTCAAGGTTTGGTTCTCTTTTGTTCTTTCCATCAATGACAAGCACATTCTTCCTATAAACATGACAACAGAGGTAGCTTGTGTGCATGAATAGATATAGTGCATTGTTGAAGATACAAATCTCAACGAGAATTTCTCCCCCAAAGTATTGCTAAAATCCTATTATTATAAGTTAATGATGTATATAATAGTAGTAGGTGGGACCCCCTTGTATATTGGAGGATCAAATGAGGTTATTATTTGATATTTATGTTGTTGTTTGACATTGATTACAAGGTTCTATATGATTGATGATGAAATATTTGTTTTATTTGTGACATAATGGCAGCAGGATAATGCATATTATGCATCAGTTTTGATTGATCTAAACTCTAAATTCCATGTCATGATGGTTGATGCTAAGTATAATTACAATTTCTATTACACCCATGATTCATCACATGTTGTACCTACACAAGACATGTGTTAGTTTTAACAAGAAACAAAAGAAATATGGAAAAAAATCCGAGAAAGAGGAACCAAACTATGCTATACTATATTATATGCATTTGAATTTTAAAGAGGTTGATGTTAGTCCTAACTAGCAATTTTAGTGGATATACGACATTATTGAGTTATATGAATGCACATTTGATATACATTATGGTATGTTTGGAAATGGTTATTGTGATATTGGGTGGCGCATTTGGCAAGAAATGGATGTTAGTTTCGATGCAATGGATTAATGGAATGGGTTAATGTTGGTTGGTTGGCATGTACTACGTAATTGAATGAGTAGAGGATGGAAGCGAAGTGCATTTACTGCAAGTCACTCCATACCTCTCCCACTGGCCGTCACCCTAGCGTGTCTATTGTTCAATTTTTGTTCGCTATGGTTAAGCTCCGATATTCAGGCGAGGAGGGAACTGCTCGACCAAGCTCACATTTTTAAGTCTATTTGGTTACAAGTATGTTTTTTTCGCCATCCATGAACTTGCTTTGTTTATGAAATAGATGTTGCCTTGGTGATGTATTGGTTTGTGATTTTCTTGAGGCTAGCAACTGTGTAAACTCTTGGTGTTTCTCTAGAATGGTTGTTTGTGTGATATTCATTGCAAATGGTAAATTTGATTGTTGAAGTCACGATTTCATTGATTATTCTTTGTGGTGGAAGCCATGAAGGCTCTCTGTTGTATTTATGGGTTTTTATTGGAGGGTTTCATTCGGTCCATACTTGTTGGTCGTCTCCACACAGTTCTTTTAACCACACCCAGTCACATTTGTTGTTATGGGTTGCTTGATTTGATTTTGAACCACCTTAGGTCACTGCATATCATTTTCACCTGGTAGTGGGCTCGTTTATGTGATTGGTGTCTGTGCAGTTGGTTATGATGGCTATTATGCCAAGAGGATTGCTTTAGGGTTGGTTTCTATTTCATAACTCTTATTTTTCAACATTGTTTATCTTTTTGGGGAAAACCACGAGGGTTATTCCCTGTGTGTTCTCAGTGATGTTTACTAGCCAGTAAGGAACCTCTATTCCTTTGTTCATAGTCTCTCCTGCCTGAGGTTGGACTGTCACCCTATCATATGAGTTAAGGGTTATAATGCCTATGTTTCCATCGTGTTGTCTTGAAGGGTTCTCACCTACTGTTGGTATGGTCAATTCTAGTCTCCATGTGTTGGTTCCACCGAGTGAACCCTTGATTATTCAAAGCCCAATTTTAATAAATGAACCAGTTACATCCTATCAGGTATTTTGTTTACTGTTGGGAGTTTTTGGAATAACGTTGACAGTGGTTTTGATTATTGACTCGTCTCTGTTGATAAAGTGATTACACAATTATAATTGGAAATGATTATTGGTATATAGTCGCTGCATTATTTATTATGACAGTTGAATTAATAGATCAAGATGGTTTTATTGGTCAATTTGAGAAATGGAAATGGGCATATAGTAGTTGCCTCCCGTGTTGTAACAATTTTCTTGTTAAATCAACATTATGGTATGGTTTGATATGAGCAGTCACATAAATGCTTCTTTGTGTTGGTCTGTGTGTTTTCTACAGCATGGTATAAGTTGAAGTGATGGTTGTTGTTACTATGTGTTTAATTGCATGATCGAGATTATTGCAATTTTACGTGTTGATGGTTCTGGCTTGGCTGCCCACTGTGTATGTTATGGATATTGTGCATCATATATTTTTATTTCACCATCAGAGATGGCCATGAGATTTTTAGTGATATGGTTTTATTGCAATTTAATTGTTAAAGTTGATTGAAGAAATGAAGGCATGTTTTAAAAGAACTTGTGTCTGTGTTTTATTTGAGGAACTAATTTATGGACAGTGGTTAAGGTTTTGATGTTGAACAAAGTTGAAGCAATTAACTATGTGTTCTTTGGGATTTTGTTTTGAATATTAAATGGAAGAAATAAGAGAAACAAAACTCTTATACAGGTTGTTTGGAGGGTATATTGTTTTTTAGTATAATGACATTGTGTTAATTAAAAGTGTTAAGATTTAAATGTGGACAGTGAGAAAGTTTAACACACAATAATGGTTAAATTGACCACAGTAATTGTTAATTAGTGCTAGGATAGTGGTTTTGAATACATAACTGTTTTATGGATTACTAAATTAATTTTTTGAACAATATCCTCTCTTTTCCCCTACCATTATTTCACTTTTCACTATTTACAATACCCTCGCATTCCCATATTCACTATCCACTCCGTGTTCTTAAAATTTAATTAAAGTTAAAGGAAACTTTGTATTATAACATTTTAAGATGGATTACAATGATATATTCTTGGTTTACATTACAGTTGATTGTTTGTTGTCTGTGAGCAGTAATCATGATCTTTCCCCCCTCGTTTTAACATTTTTCACTCAATAAAACCCCTCGCATATCCCAAAACCTTTTTTTCACCCCCTTCTCATTGAAAACTATTAAACAATTTGTATCGATTGGATTACATGAGTCTGATATGTTATTGAGCCAAATTTTATTTCATATTTTAAAAGGAGTTGTCATGTATGGTTGTTAAAGAAACTATTTTCTAATCAATTACGCATACAGGAATGATCTTTTTCAGCAAAGGTAGCCATGACAGAGGTAACTAAGAGAGAGGTAATTGGAACATGGGCCCTATAAGGCCAATATTCTCCATACACTTTGATGCAGACTTGCAAGAGCTAGGGAAGCTATTTCAGGCTAGGTTTTTTAACTAGATTAGGAAAGGATTGGTCCAATCTAGAATCGAAAATCCTCCCTTCCAATCTGAATAGGACCCTGGTGTCCCCGTGCATCCTCATGTCTCACTATAGCCTGAAGATCCCAAGAATGATGGATGGCAAGATATTTTCCACCCAACAGTCTCCCAACCTCGTGGCTGGCCTAACTTGTCTTTACCTGCTCCCCCATCTATCAATCAAATTGTCCAAGATTCCCCTGTCCACTCACCAATTCAGTATTCCCATGCAAGCAAAAGGTTGAAAACCAAAGCCCACCATGTCCCTGACAAGGGAAAATCCACTGTTGCCCCTTCCTCACCCTCCAATGGCTCTGATAAATATGTGTCCTCCCACATGCATTCGATGGATGATTGCTCTCATGTGATCAATGAGATTAGGACTAAAGGATCCACACGGCCTAAGGAAAATTCAGAGAGATCAAATGGAGAAAACAACAACAAGGGAAGGATTACCTCCCAAAGTGGGAAATATGGATTTTAATTTTTTTATTTATTAATTGTTGAGAACAGTTGAATTTTGAAATTTTGGACAGCATGCTATTTTTGGATATATGAGTAATATATTTGGGAAATAATTTCAAGTATCATTGAGATAAATTGTCAAATATGAATGTGGTGATGGGAGTCACAAGGAGGGTTGTTTTTTTTAATTAACTATTTGTGTTATGATTGTTAAAATCTAAAGGGAGTCACAAGGGGTCCCACCTACTAGTTATTATATATTTAAAAACCCTGATTATGATTTATTACTTTTCCCCCTAACTAAAACGTTGGTTGAGTTTTAGTTAAATTAACTAAGGAAGTAGTTCAACTACTTGAACCAATTCTATTTTTCTTAAAGGCAAAAGGAAAGGGAGGAACAAAAGGATAATAGAAGGAGAACCATACTAAGGTTTTCTCTTTGAGTTTTGTTGAGATAGTTCAATTCTCATTCATTCCTTAATTCATTATAAGCCTAATTCTTTATTATGATACCAGGGTCCTATAGTAGATAGTAATATTTAGGGATGAATTACATCATTCAAACACTTGTTTTTCAGAGGTGTTGATGTATCTTTGATATTCTTGTCTATCTTGCTTTAGCCAAGCAAGATCTGAAAAATTCTTGAGTAAGATCATTTCATATATTTTCCTCAAAACGCGTGAAATAAAGGTCGTTGGAAGAATGTCGTAGGTGGGAAGAGGTGCAACGGGTCAAACAAAAATCAATAGAGGAGAATGTGCACAAAGAGATACAATGCACGGTAAGAGAAGAAACATTTTGACTAGTCTTGAGGAGAAAGCAATAGATCAAATAAATAATTTTTTGTGTTTTTGTTTGAAAATACTAAGTGATCTTGATGTTGCATAGAATTTGGCACACATGTTAACAATATGTGTTGGGGAATAAGTAGAAATTGTATCTATATAACCCCATTACCAGAAAGGGACATGTGTTAGGTGAGCAAACAGAAGTGCACAAGAAGAGAGTTCAAGCTGACAGTTGAACTCAGAAGATATGAGATAAATGGTGTCATGTTGGATCTAGGATCTGATGTGAACATCCTGCCAAAGAAATCATGGGAGTTGATGGGAAATCCAAACTTGATGTGGTCCCCAATTCAACTCAGGCTATCTAATCAATGCAAAATCTATCCTATCGATCAATTGGAACAAGTAGAAGTGAAAATTTAAGGGGTGAATACTAAGGAAGACTTTGCGGTGATTGATATCATGGAAGACTTAGATCCCTACCCTACACTACTTGTTATTGACTGGACCTTTGTCAATAATGCAATTTTGAATCTAGAGAAAAGGAACATGTCTTTTGAGATGGATACCTTGCATGTTATTGCAAAATTAAATCTGAATGAAGGTGACAAATACAATGAGCCTATGAACAAGTATGCATAGAGCTCCATTATTGAGAACATATATTACATCACATGGCACAAAGAATATTACATCAATCACTTAGAATATGGGGAGTTGAGTTGGAGAAGAGTGTGATCATATGCCACTGATTTAGAATATTTTATGGAGATATGGAATAATAAGTTGTATGAAGTCTCTATGAGAAGGTGTGCATGAATTACAAAATCAGTACATTGGATTGGATATGAATTATGTGATGCACTGATATTTGATGATACCGGTCCAATTGATACATTCCTAGCACAAATGGAGAGAGCGGTCCCAAAATACTGAAGCATGTAGGCTATGGACACAGTGGTCTGAGGAATGCCTGCGTGCTAGTGGGAAACACATTGTGGAAACATACAAGACTGGGTGCAGGTGGTTGAGTTTATAAAGGTCAAATTCCATCCCATGACTGACTTTGAATTGGAAAATATGTATAAGGGTAGTGAAGATCCCCATGAGCATATTTGTTATTGTGAAAGGCAATGGATAGCCAAGAGAATCTATCACACATAATAGGTGCATTAGTTTGTCCATACAATGGACATGGTCCCAAGAAGTTGGTACATTCAAGAGGATAACAAAGGACTAGGGAAGTGTAAGTATGCAATTCTTCATGAAATTTAGTTTCACAATGAAATCCCCAGCACAAAAAGAGGCCCTCCTATGAATCAAATATTTCATCTTTCATTGTCAACCAAAGGATGCCACATTGAAGGTTGTTTGATCCTATTACAAGACAATCTAAAAATTGAAAGAGGAGGTAAAGTGTTGGAAAGTTGAAAGAAATGATGTCAATGAGGACAATCCCAGGGGAATAAGATTAAGGAAACTGAGGGTGAGTGCACAATGGAAGGGAAAGCTTCAAATAGGGCCACACTAGGTTATGTTCTCCCAATTAAGAAAAACAAGCATAATGCTGGTACCAATGACACATCAAATATGACCATCATCAAGGATTATTGGGACAAGTAAACTACAACATAGGTGGTTGACTTGTTAAAACATATGAGGATATGTTCCCCGAAGCTTCTTGGAAATGAAGGGAATTGCAGGATCCCTTGGGGCCATGAAAATTCAGTTAAATCCAAATGTTAAATCGGTGAAAAGGAGACCATATTTCACAAACCATGAGTATAAGGAAAAGGTTCGTAAGGAGTTGGATCAGATGCTATATGTTAGGATGATTGTTCCTATAGAAGATTCATATTATATTAGTTTAATGGTGGTGCAACCAAAGAAGACAGACGACATAAGGATTTGTGTCAACCTGTGTAACCTAAATGTGGCCTATGTACATGATCCATTCCCTATAGATTTTACCAATGAAGTACTGGAAAATATTGGTGGATGTGAGGCCTACTCATTCATAGATGGATATGATATCATCAAGTTTGAATCGTCGAAGAATATTAATCCAAGACAAAATTTGCGATGGAGCAAGGATCGTTTACTTACACAGTGATTCCCTTTGGGATGAATAAATCATGGCCACAACATTCAAAGATTTTATTCACAAGTTTCTTAAAGTGTACTTGGAAGAATCGACGTTGTTCATCCTTTTAAAATAACATATAAAATCCCTACAGTTAATGCTAGATAAGTGTCGCCAAATCCATATCTCCTTGAATTCGAAGAAGTGTATATTTTGTACACCATTCAAGACATTGCTCAAGAAGCTGGTATGAAAGGAAGGATTGTTGGTGGATCAAGAAAATATTTTTGCGATAATAGATATGGTGGCTCCCACTTCAGTAATGGAGTTACACATTACTTTGGGTCACATAGGGTATTACAAGCATTTTATTCAAAGCTATGTGAATATTGTCACGTCGCTCGAGAAAATACTACACAAAGATACACAATACCTTTGGTAATGAGAATGATAGGAAGCAATGGATATATTGAAGGAGAAGTTGGTAACTACGTCTATATTTCTCTTTCTAGACTGGTTCAATATTTTCCATGTTCATGTGGAGGCATCGCCCATTTCACTAGGTGTAGTTATCGTGCAGACTAGTGAGGGGAATATTGATCATCGAGTTTACTTTCACGCCACAAGATATACAATTCAAAGAATACTTATACCACAATGGAGCTTGAGAAACTGGCTATGGTATATGTATTGTAGAAGTTTCTGCATTATTTTCTTGGCACCCCATTCAAGTTTTTTACTGATCATTCAACCTTCAAATATTTGGTCAACAATCTAGTGTTGGGAGGGGATAATATGTTGATAGATTTTTTTGTTCTAGGATTTTGATTTTGAAGTAGTTATCAATATAGGAAAACACAATGTAGGCCCACACCACCTGTCAAGGATCGATTCTAAGGAATAAGGTTGCATCTTAGATGATGAAATTCCTTATTCATAGCTCTTTAAAGTAGAGGCAATTCCAAATCAACTTGTTGAGATCATCAGATTTCTCACAAAAAAAAGAACTGGTCGATTATATGAAGACACAACATTTGCAACTGGTGACCCATAGTGTAGACTATTATTTCATCACTGGAAACTTCTACAATCTTTCCATGAACAAAAGTTTTCTTAGGTGGGTGTTAGACCATGAGAGGTAACTGATTTTGTATGAGGCTCATGAAGGTATTACATGAGGTTATAATGTCAGCAAGACTATGACGCATAAGGTTTTTCATGTAGCATTATGGTGGTTGTCATTATTTGTAGACACCAAGGAATATTGTAAATGGTGTGTCGTCTACCAACACATCAACAAACCTATCATAGAGATGAATTACCTTTGTCTAGTATCACAACATTTGAGTCATTTGAAAAGTGTGCTATTGACTTTGTGGGACCAATCAATCCCCTAACGCACCAAACATGTGTGTGATACATTATCAAAACCATATATTATTTGACATGACGGTCAAAATCCATGCCAATCAAGGATTGTACTACATAAATGGTTGTGTACTTCATATTTGAGAATGTGATCAAAGGTTTGGATGCCCGAAAGTGTTGATGAGCGATCAAGGAGTGCAGTTTTTGAATGATATTATTTGTGATGTCACTCGAGAATTTATGATCCATCACCAGAAGAGCACCCCCTATCACCCACAAGCTAATGGTATGGTTGAAGCATTCAATAAAATTTTAGAGCATGCCCTAACCAAGTTTTGTAATGTGCGACAAGATGACTGCGATCAACCTATTCTCTTAGTAATATGGGCATATCAGAAAACATTTAAGTGGTTGAATAAGAATACTCCCTTCAGGTTGGTCTATGGAAAGGAGGTCATCATGCCACTAGATTTTATTGTTCCAAGTTTATGCATTTCCATTGCCACTTAAATGTTATAGGAACATTCACTTCAACAATGGTTAGAGGATCTTATGGAACTAGAAGAGGACCGTGTTATGGAAGGATTAAACCAAGTGGTTGAGAAGTAAAGAAAAAAATCATGGCATGAATTCAACATCCACCAAAAAAATTTACATCTTGGCTCGTCGGTGTTTCTATGCGACAACAAATTTTGAAGACACCCCGGAAAGTTGTGAATGCATTGGTTAGGCCCATTTTTCCTAGTATGAATTAGTGAAGTAGGAGCAATGAAGTTGGACACACTACAGAGTCATCCACTCAAGGGACTCATCAATGGAAGTCTATTGAAAGTGTATTATGTCACATAGGGGTTGAATGCACTCTGAAGGATTACAGTAAGGAAAGAGTTAGTGTACCATAGGCGTAGTGTAGCATAGGAAACATATATGTAGGTACAAGATAAGAATAATATACACCTTTATTCAAAACATATGATGTGTTATGACAAGAGACGAGGACCTGAAAAATTGATAGGTCTGTATATTTCCCAAATTCCAGATAGCAAGTGAAGTTATGATCAATGTACAACATACTCGGTAGGGTAGGGGGATCCCACAGGAGTGGTACGAGCTACATGGTGCTGAGAAAAATTGAGGGATCAAGCTATTTGATTCAACCATCTCACACAAGGTCAGGGTACACAAACAGTTATGACAACTCATTCCAAAAGGCACATCATCAATATGACAAATTAGTATCATTATAAAAAACACAATGGGAATTTGCAGTGGGTCAATGGTGGTATCCTAGAGCTTAGAGTTGGCCAACAACTATCAAATTCACCGCACACATTCATGATTGTCATTCCATCTATTTATAAACCCCTCCAGCATCACTATAGTTGGAGGGGTCCTCCATTTCTCCACAAATAGAATTCCTATCAGTTGTCATTTGAGAAATTCCCATGATGCTTCAGGCAGTAGTTCTTGTCAGTTCACAAATTATAGTTCCCCAACGAAGTCCAAAAGCCATGGAATTTTCCAGTAGACAAAGGTGATGGAAATACTGAGAGGGGGGGTGAATCAATATTACCTTTTTAATCAATTAGTAATTAATTTTTTATTCTAATTTTCATCATTATTGATCAACAATGGACTTTATATTTAAACAATCAATTATATAAGTATACTTCAACAAGAATTACAAAGTTTGTAAAGAATAATATTGTTTTTGTGAAGGAAACCAATCCTCTTTAGAGTACCGACCCTTGGAGACACAAATCCCCTTCTTCAGGGCACCAACCCTAGGAAGTACCAACTCCCTTGTTTTATGGCACCAACCCTAGGAAGCACAAACTCCCTTGTTTTTAGGGCACCAACCCTAGCAAGAACCAACTCTTTTATCTTTAGGGAACCAACCCCAGGAAGCACCAAATCCCTTGTATTTAGGGCACCAACCCTAGGAAGCACCAACTACCTTGTTTTAACACTTTACTTAGTAAATGATATGAATCCTTCCTTTCTCCTGCCTTCCACCCTCACTTCATAGGTATCATCATCTCTTCTTCTTGGACTCTGTTTCTACTTTTGATCTACTAGTATGGAGTGAAGAGACACCTTTCTTTCACCATACATTTCTATTTATATAGCATCCCAAAAGGTATGACATTTGAACCATTGTGTCTTTTAATAATGAACCATCACACCCTTTCATTTATTAACAATTATGTTATTTTAATAACACATTTCTTCTTTTACTATTATCCTTTAAGTTTATTGGGTCAAATTGGTTCTTCCTTCAATCTCTTTTAATTAAGAATCATATTCTTAATTGGCATTGGTTTCTAGGCCAACCCAAAGTTATGGCCTCCTATAATTTGACTCATTTCACATCAAATTTGTAATGAGGTGTCCAAGGACCTATGTAGTGCATTCGGGCTTAAATTTGTCCCCGACACAGAGCTCTAACAACTTATATGGGTGTAACAGTGCACAAGCACCAAATCTAAAGGTGTTAAACCTTTTCTCCTCTATGTGAAACCAATGTCTAGATCCATACACTTATCCCTATATGTGATTTAATCTAGATTATTGATTTCCATATTCAAATTCTACAGATAGGCGCTTCCTCCAATCCACTTCCATTTGTGACCGTGGGCTCAAAAACCACGTGCTTATCTATTTCATACATTATTTTGTTAGTGATTTCTTCTTTTGCCCTTATTTTTCTATGTGGGACCGTATTCAAACATCCGATAGCTCATTTAATTCTAGCCTCTTTATCTTCTTTATCTTATCACGTGACTGGTACTGGAACTAGGTTCTTTGGTACTTAGTCCTTCGATACTTTTGTCCTTTGCAGTTATTCAATCCTCACAGAGTACATTTCGTCGAAGTGCATATACTATATTCACTAATAGATTTGACGGTCAATATTTATTATTTTGTTGGATGGACGATCTTGGTTTATCCAGAGGCTTCAAAAAAATTGACGATCAGGACTTTATATATAGTTGAGTGGATGGTTCTCGTTCAATTCAAGACTTCGACATTTTTGGGACTCCGACATTTGCAGTATTGCAACTCTTCTAGAGAAAATTCCACTGAAGGGTGTATCGTTACTCTCTTGTTGATAACCTTCACATTTTCAGGAGCTAGGACCATAGACTTAGGCACAATGAAGCTTCGACTCTTTGGGTATTCCGCTATTCGTGACTTCGGGACTTCGAGCTACTTGAAATCTAAAGTAGTTCAATCCCTCCAGAGTGTTTACCTATCGAATAAGTCATAAAGTTTTGGTGATTGCTTGTTGTCAATTGTTAGTACTCCCTATGCTATACTTCCACTATACGCGATCGAATGATTGAGAAATATTCTTGAGGATCTTAAATCAATGTCCAAAAGTTAATTTGTGACTTCGGCCTTCGGCGTTTCGGGTAGTTTTGTTGGTAGGAGAAGTTGTACATTCCTGGAGGTAGTAATTCGAAAGTGATGTGGTATGATGATGTCATATATTATGACATACACTCTTAATGTGTGTGCCACGTGTCACCCTAATTTGTAAGTTTCATAGACCTTATGTGCCATATGTATTTTTACACCTATCATAATTTGATTAGGCCACGTGTCATCTATTTCTTACATGGTCCTGTTGACATGGGCCTACTAATGTGTCACATGTCTTCCTCTTAGATCTAATGGTCGTAGGTTCATCTGAAATTTCTTATTGATATGAAGGTTTTCGTTGCTTCAATACTTCGTGGCTTTAGGATTTTTGGCACTTTTATACCATCCTTCAATCATTTCCTAAGTGTCGAATAGATCTATCACTATAGATATTTTCTTTTCTTGATCCTATGGCCTTTGTTTATTGTATAACTTTGGGATTTAGGAGTTCTTGGTTTATCTGAGATGCTTATCGTCAGAGTAGGCCAAAACCAAAGTTGACCACCTTCCTCCTTAGCACAATCTGACAGTTTCAATGTTTTCAGTCTAGATCAATGGTTGACGGGATTTCCTGTTCTTCCCCTGATCCGACGGTTGACAAGAGTTCACAACTTTGAGGCTTCGACCTTCAGGTAAACTTACCTATTTTAGACTCCTTTTCACCAGAGTGGTCAACGCCAGAGTTGAACACCTTCTTTCCTTTAATGTGATCTGATGTTTCAACATTTCCATTCTAGATCAAATCTTGATCCAACGACTGGAAAACCATTCGAAGATCCTTCCTTGTCTCCAGTATTCACTGAAGTGGAAAAGTGTCGAAGTAACTTATCATCTACTTGATCCAATGGTTCAAAATGCTACTTCTCCATATCTGATGGTTGATATTTAATCCTTCCCAACCTTTGATTTCACCTCGATCTAACAATCCTAGATTGTCTCAAACTAAAAATCAAGGGCTCCTGTAACTCAATCCTTTACAAAAGGATTTCTTCACTCGTAGAACTTTGTCTCCTATGTTACTTCAAATGTGCCATCTCTTCTCAGCTTTGATTAACATTCTTCCTTATGATATTTGTGTCAATCTGATCCTTTATGCACTTTCTTTATCCAATAATAAGGCTATCTCTTCTGAGCTTTAGGTTTATACAGGATTCCTCTGCACCTCACACTATGTCTTATGCGCAACCTACTATGTTATCTATATTGATATTTAGGATCTTAACGACATATAATGACAATACTATATTGATTTTCTTGACATCAATTCCAACAAAATAATACCATGTCCAACATTCTCCCCCTTTGGCATTGATCGAAACAAAGTAAAACCCCTTTTTCAATATTAACTGGATTTTACTGATCATTCTCCACCTTTGACAACAATGACAAAAAGGGATGTTTCCTTTTAGGGTGATACTCCCCCGAGGGTGATTCCCATACTGTCTATGAATATATCCTCTTGGAAAGATGTTGCTACAACCAATCATTGGAAGATGAATAACTCCCCATGTCTTCTCTACAAGATGAACAATATGTTATCACTGCAATTTTCTTTCACTTCAAATATTATTTCTCAACTGGAACATAGATCAATTGTTCAATAATAATATGTTCTTCCTATAATGATCCTTGGACATATGTACTAGCCATGTACCATGACAAATCTCCCTCAGAAACAATTGAAATAACTTCATTGAGAGAATACATAACCGACACTATTCCTGGGAAGATGAATACCTGCAACAAACCATGTCAGATTTTGCAGAGTTATGCCATCAAACCAGACTACTTTCAATGATGCTAGTTATCTATTCATTCATTTGTAATCCAAGAGCCTCTGCATTTTTCTATGCTTCAATACTCATAGGGGTATCAACGTGAAAAATATTAAGTCTTCCCTAATTCCCTAATTCATCATTGCTTAATTCTTATGGTTGATATTCTATTGAAGGTTTATCATCATCACTGTTTCTTGCACCAAAAACTTCTTTATCCTTGTTTTGAGAATTTTCTTTTTGCATTTTCCATTTGTTGAATAATGGATAATCTACTTGCATGACATTATCAAGTTCTATAATTGTGTCAGATTTTTCTTTAGGAATTTTCTTGTTTTGAGCTTGATCTACTTTATATGCATAAATTTGATTTTCATATACTTTATTAAAGACTTCATCCATCATACTCCTATTGTCAATTTTATCAAATTTAGGTGCAATGTATTCATTATTTTTCTTCCTTTGTACTTTAGCTTTTCTTCTCCATATCTTCTTATAATTTTCCTTAATGCTAGAGATACTTGCCTTCATGGAATATTTTGGAAATCTACATTCACTGGCCTTATGACCATAATTTTTTCATTTTTGGCATTCAATATTGAATTTTTGCAAAGGATAAAATGAGTTATAGTTTCTATTCTCTGTATTGTACTTATTCTTCTGATATATTTGGACATTTCTATGATTTCATTGTCCATAAATTTTGCAATGTATTACCTTATGTCCAAAATTATTGCAAGAGTAACAATATCCAATAAATAGATATTTATTTGGAGGATTCCTTTTGGTGATTGTATTCTTCTTGTCATCTTTTACTTTAGTAGGGAGTGTTGATTCATGTTTATGTGGAATAGTTTTCAATGGTATCATATTTTCCTTATTATATTCTCTTCTTAAGGAGCATTTAAGAGCATCTGCATAACTGATTGGTTATTTGACAGATCCTTTTGATGTAGAAGTTGAGTCTTGGGTGTATCCCAAACCAGTATTTTTATTTGGTGACCTCTGACTACTGAGAATTTCATCTAATATCTTTGAACTATTTTCAAATTTTGATTCCTTATTTTCTTTCTCAAGTTCACCTTTTAACTCACTACTAAGAGTTTAATTTTGTTTCAAGATTTTGTAAAAATGAAACCAATACTGAGATTAGTCTTTGTTATTTATCTTTATCATAAATACATGACAATGTAACCGAGTATACTTTTATCACGTTTTCGGACTCGTAAAGGTTATACAAAAAAGGAACCCCCTCGAGTCTCCTTTAAGCTCTTTTCAGACTCTGTAAACATGAAAAGATTGTCGAGTGATCTTGCTTCCTTTCCCACTCATTAAAAGGTTTGAAAGGGTGTCTTTCGAGTTCTAGTTTATCTCTTTTTCAGCCTCGCGAGACTAACATTACGAAAAAGGACAACAATGGAGTCCCCTTTAAGTTCTTTTCAGACTCTCTAAACATGAAAAAACATTGATTTTACCTTCTATGGACTCATTAAAAAGTATACATTGAAGGGCCCATACGGGACCAAACCCTTACTTCTTCCATTTCATTAAAAAAAGGAAGAGGGACTTACCGAAGGTGATTTATATCAAGCATGTGCTATCCTCCTCGAGATCGCTAAAATAAAAAGAGGTACTTGTCTATCTGGATGGGGGGGAATTTTAAAGGAAGCAAGCCAAATAGTTTTTGAAAACATCACCAGTCACTCTTATAGTCGCCCTTGAGCACGACACTTTGTCTTTGCATACATTTTAATCTGATGAACCTTTGCACTGAACCAATCCTCTGAGTTTCTTTACTCCTTTGGGTCACCCAAAGAAATTCATAGTGTCCACTGCATCATCATGTTTTGGTCCATGCCATGTTTCTGATGTTGTGCCTCAATGTTCAAGGGAAGTATCTACCTCAAAAGTCAACCATCACAAATATTTTGTTTCAACACCCGTGTCAGTCCATGTTCATTTGATCCACCAACTTACATCCCTACATCAGTTTCATGCCATTGATGGGGGATACATCAAGGCCCTCCTTCGACGCGTTTGTTCCTTTCGACTTCAACACATTATCCGGGAACTAGACTTAGAAACCAGTTAGTACCTTGGGACCTGCATGCCTCAATGGAAAGCCTCCTTACTTCCGACAATAGGTTTACATTATTGAACTCTGATCAGATGATTCCATGAATGTTCGACTTCAGCTTGTTTATTCACATTCCCTGGAATGTACTAGGGTACCTTGGGAATCATTGACATCATTGGTGATTTCCCTCGCACTTGTTAATAGTTTACTTCATTGACCGGTAATCAAGCGATTTCTACCATGTTTGACACTAGGACATATATTCACATGGTTAGAATCGTACTCCATCAGGATCGGTAAGAAGAACCTAGGTTAAGTGATCACTTTGATACGTACTTTTCCCAGTTTGCAACGAAGTTTCTCTTGAATATTGACACATCTACTGTCACATAGATCCACTTTGTATTGGTTTGTGTCTATGTCTTTTCGTCTCATAGATCCACTGTGTATTTTTCGTGGCTATGATCAATTCATGTCATGGAAGTATAGATCCACATTGTATCTTTGGTGGCTGTACTTTTTGTTAATATAATTATGGATGCACAGTGTATCTTATGGCAGAAATACCTTGAAATCCTTTATCACTCAAGCATAGGTATGCCTGCCTTGGGTTTGAAACATATCATGACATTTGTTTGATGGTTGTATGCAACTTCTACCAGGTTCTCTGAGTCCATACCCTTGCTCAAAAAATTCTACAAAGTACTTCAGTCATCAGTTCTCGTCTTCTAACTTCACACTTTGGGGGGGAATCTGTTACACATCAAAATTACTCACTTCATTGATGACCTGTTGTCGTCATTACAAGTGTCGCAAGTGTCACATTTTGGATGCAAGTGTCGCAAACATCATACTTTCATCTTTCCTATGTCATGTCTCGAACGACATCACAAGGAACAGTTGAAGACACCCCCAGAGACTGGTTAAAGAAGGAGAAATCATTTGACAAAGAGTACAAAGCCTTTGCCTTGAGAAATACCACTTAAAAATGAATTTTGAAGGGCAACGTTCCCCTACCCACTAGCAGGGAGTGCTAGTGCTCCTTTCCCTCCTTTGGGGGAGTGTTGTAGAGCTTTGTGCACCATTATGGGGGAGTGTTATTTTGTTGAGAAAATTAGGGGAAGATCCCCCTTATCTCTGAAGTTAGTTTGAATCGAATCTGGGGTCAAGGCTCAATCTTAGGGAGGATCCACAAATTGTGGAGAAAGATCATCAACCTATCCCAAGAATCTCTAAGGTGGTGACGCCTATCCAAGCCTATATAAGGAGGCCTCCTCATGGTAAAGGGGGGAGACATTGAAGACATCAAACTTATGATCTCATAAGGGATAATTATTAGTGAAAGTATAGTCATTTTGATTTTGGATTATTTGAGCAAGGGGCTGGACAAGGAGAGTTGGAAGAGCCTACTGCAACTTCATCAAGGGTTTCTAAGTATCTCTTTTAAGTTCTCATTAATACATGTGCTTGGCATGTTTCTTTCAAGATTGTGTATATCTACATGAAATTGTCTTTGATGCATAGATCTAGTTTCAAAATAATCATGGTTGAATAGGAAGCATGCTTTTTCTTTGATTGGATTGCAAGACTTGTTGAAGAGCTTGGGGACCAAAGCTCAACTTGTATTGGGCAAGGACAAACATCATAAAAAGGTTCATATCTTGTTCCTTTTCTCTATATATTAGCTTATATAGGTTTAAATGGATGTCAATGACTAAAGTTAGCACCTTTTTGTCTTGATATTAGAGGTCTAGGATCCAAGAGGGAATCCACCTGTCCACAGGGGGATTTTCCTGTAACAAAAATTGGCGACTCCACTGGGGATTGACATCAATTTTTATTTCCTTGGTATGTACCTACCATTTTACCACATTTCAAATTACTTTTACTATTTTTTCATAATCCATTAGCCTTCTCCTAACTTCACTAGAAATTTCACCAATTTTTATGCATTCTGGGTGAGTTTTTTGCATTTGCTTTGTTCTTTTTCTAGGATTCTGGGAGGACTAGCACCCACCCCCTAGGCCATACTAGAGTGCTAATATCTGGTCAGTGCTCCCCTCTAGTTTTTTAGGGATCTTTGCAATGATTTGTACCCTTGAGACAGGGAGTGCTAGTTACTTTTTTGGGACTTTCTGCCTTTTTCTACTCAGTCTTTTGCAGCCTGTTTTGCAGAGGTAGTTACCCAGAGTCTGTGGTTGGTTTGTGAGGTTGTTTGGATTGGTTTTTTATGAATATCAATCCCTATTGTATTGATTATATCTTGAAACCTTTTTCAGAAATGTGAAATTCCCTTTTCCGACTGCTTGTTTTGTCGGGACAGTTTTGAGTGATTTCTCTTTCTCCCTGTCTTTTCTTGGATTCTTCTCAACATCTTCTTCTACTCCTTGAATGTGTCTCAGTTGTTGAATCCTTGATTGTGTTGTTGTTAGAACAAGTTTCTACTTGTTTTATTTCATCTCTCATTGCTTTTAGTGCATGCTTTGTTTGAAACATTTGCCGCTTTGTGTCTTTTGCTTCTGCATATGCCTCTTTCTCTTGATTGAAAGTAGTAGAGCATCAAAGGATTTGTATTTAATTTATTTATACATTATAATCAAACAAATAATACAGATGCATTCTTTCTTTTGGGTAGTGAAACTATCTTTCATTTGAAGTAGCGAAATTGCATGGTTTTTGGCATTTTTTTGGGATTATGTATTGGTGTACAGTCTCGTTGACTCATTTCTTGAAGATCTTGACATTGATGAGTTTAATAAAAAATTTGGGACATTATGCATTTGGGAATGATAAAATATTTATCCTTCTTGTAATATAGGTTTCATCGAAGTGAAATATTTGCATTCTCATTTCTTTGCATTGTTTAGAGTTGGTCAAAGCATCATTTAGTCCACTCCATTTTCCTCTTGAGTAAACAATAGCCTTAAAATCAAGCACTAAACTAAAATTTATCAGTCATTTTTACATTTTCTGTTAGCAAACCTACATTAGCTTAAGGCGCAGGGATTTGGAATAGGTTGAAAGGATAACTTTCCAAAGTTGTCAAACAAAATTAGCATTTTGCGATAAGGAGAGCAAATCCAATTTTTGTATAAGCTTACTGGGATCCCCCTCTCACATAGGGGTTACACATGAGGTCATGTTTGGGAGAGTTACGGAGATTATCCCTCCTAGGTTCAATCATTCATTGTAGCTAGATCGTATATTGGGGGTTCTTATTGAGGTTCAACTGTCTTCATTTGGTCTCGATTCTTCATGAACTCTGAATACATTCGGGGTCTTTTGGAGTTCTACCGGTCCACTTGTAATCAGTTCTCTTGAAGGATTTCAGACTTGTTATCCTGCCCATACGTTCGGACTGGAATGTCGATTGTACCCTCCCAGGGGATGACTGGGAGTTGGTGTCCTTCGTAGCCATAATCTTTAGGGTCTTTACATTAGGTGACGGTGAAGGGAAGTCTTCGTTGTACCTAGAATAGACGGTGGTCAAACTCACTCGGTCTCCTTAGAGGGTAAATCCACAATTACTGCATGGAAGCTTGCACCAAGGCATAAGTCCATTAAGAATTTCACCAATGTAACTGATCCACCCTCTCTATCCCTGCCCCTTCCTATATTGATCTTGCGACATTAGATTTCATCACCAACTAGTGGTTTCATTGTGGGAAGTTTTGTTTGATTGTTTGCTTCTTAGATTCATAGCGTGTGTTGTTTTTTTTTACTGAGTGGACCTTAGGTCGAGTCAGTGTTAATGGCATCAACTCCTAGGAGTACCAATGGAGGATCCCCTTGTCCTGGGGAACCTTTCACCTTTCCTTCTTTTGGAAACATTGGTCCTCCATACATTGCCACACTGAGTCTTCTGGGACTCACCATTGGATTCTTGGTTTGGTTTTTCCCCACTCCGATGATCTTGAATCTTCATAGTGCTTCAACTGCCCCTAATTCTTCATATGTAAGTACACCACCCACACATCAATGTCATGTTGAATTTTCACCTTCTTCACCCATTAAGTCTCCTTCCCTTTCTCCTTCTTCACCTAGTGAAATATCTAAAGCAAGTAGCCAGGCTTATAAGAAGAAGAAGAAATGGAAAGAGAAGAAGAAGAAGAGCTCTAAAAGGACCAAGCGTCCAACCATATCAGATGTTTGATCCAAGAAACTGTTAAGGTCCTAACCACACATAGGTAAATCAATGTATTCGGATGTAATAAAGGTCAATATTAATAAGGCCTTTCAATAAAATAGAATAAGGCGGATGTATGAAGACCTAATAGAAGCTTCCACTTCTAGAAGGATCTTCCTCTAGATGCTTCTCTTAATAGACATATTTAGTATAAATAAGGGTCGAGGGTATGAAAACCCTAGCTTGGGGATTATTGTAACAGAGCGCTGCTCGACTGGAGGTTGCCCCCTCGAAGAGGCCTGTGAACATTGCTTTCTGAATCAAAGTGCTATTTCAGTTGTTGTTCTCACATTATTTATGTGTTATTGTGGAGATTATGCTGGTTATATTACTGTTATTCTGCCATTTCTAGCATTTTATTTATGTTCTGCGTATTTGTTATATCTGGTATCTTGCAAGTGGTATCAGAGAACTTTCCTTGGCAGAAATTGTGGGAATTTTTTTTTCAGGCTAGAAACGTATTCCGACATCTTTAAGCCACAAAGATCTGTCGTTACGCGCATAAACCCACTATTGAGGGATTCATACACGCAAGAAATACAAGTGGTTCTTAAGCGCACATCTGTTGGCAACCCTTGTAACCTCTATTGGTACCCCTTTGAGTGGTAGTGCATCAGACAACACCTGTGTATGAATCGGCCTAGATTTCCTGAAGCCCTCTTTAGATAAACCTATCAGTCACCAGACTGCTATAGTGTCACTGAGAACAACACTCGGGAAGATACTCTCTAGTACCTGGGTAGTCGGGTAGTATGGCTAAGGGTACGGTCTATCCTCCTTAGTTAGTGCCCTGAGATATTGAGCTGAGTACTACTGTTGGACCACGCACGTATATCAGAGAGCTATAGCACAGGGAAAACCCTTGTCCGTAGAACCCTTGAATACCTAACCCTTGGGGAACATAAACATAAAAAAGTTAAACTGGACAGATCTATTGCCGCTCAATTGTGTTCAGGTTGACAAGTAAATACACATTTCTTTCTGGTTAAGAATTTGGGGATTTCAGCACTGCAACATTCTTCAGACCAAAGTATAATCCTGCAGCTAAAACAAAAAAAATGTCTGGAATTTTTTTCACCATTATTTGAGACCTATTCCATTAGATTCATCTCTTCTCCCTTATCACATTCATCCATATCATTTTTCTACAAAAATTTCTGACCCTGCTCGCTCCCTTTTCAGTTCACCCATCCTCATGTCCCATACCCGTAGCCAAGAATTGGAGTCTTTCTTCAACACCTTGCAATCTAGTTTCCTCAAGACCCAAAAAGAAGTGCAACAACTCAGTGCTACTATTGCCTCCCGAGATACATCCATCAATACCACCATAAATGCATCCGTTCAGTCCGCAATGGAGGAAGTCAAACAAGAACTAACCACCCAGCTTGAATATGTCTTTGCATCACTCTACACTAAACTAAAGATCCCTACCGATGACCCTTTTCCTGACGCACATACAAAGAATAAAGGTGAAACTTCTTCCCATTCCCATACCTTTCAGCCCCATCACTTTCAACGGGACATACGCCTTCCATGGGTGGATGTAACCAAATTTGATGGCTCGGACCCCACTAGTTGGGTCACCCAAATGGAACATTATTTCTCTCTCTACAACATTACAGATGACTTGGCCAAACTCCGGTACGGTGTTCTCCATCTAGATCAAGAACGTTGGCAATGGTGGCAATGGAGAAAAACTTCCCGTCAAGGGTATATTGCTTTGACCTAATTTGTGACTGAGATTTATGAACACTTTGACACTGACACAAACCATTTTGGTCATTTGACAAAATTGAAACAATCAGGAACAGTTGAAGTCTTCATAGTTGCATTTTAGCACCTGGATTTTCGAACAGAGGGCATGACTGATGCTTTCTTTCGAGAGTGTTTTATCAGTGGCCTCAAGGAGGAGATTCGGGCCCATGTCCTCATGGCTTGACCTGCGAGTTGGGTAGAGGCTACTAAAAAATCTAAAGAAGAACAACAAATTGTTTCCTCTCAAAACCGTAAGTCTTCCTTTATCCCTCGCCCTAAACCAGTAAACCCCACTACTGCCTCTGCCCCATTAAAGATCCAAAAATTGACCAGGGCTGAAATGGTTGAACGCCAACTCAAAGGCCTCTATTATAATTGTGATGACAAATATTTCCCGGGCCACAAATGTAAGGAACAAAAGATTTTTATGGCTATCTCTAAGGATATTCCAGAAGAGGATGTTGAAACTCCCCTTGTGCCCGAGTCACCAGAAATCACTGACATAAACCCCCCCTCCAACCCTCCCGAAGTGGAACTGATCATTTCCCTCAATGCTCTCACCAGCTTCTCTGCCCCCCAAACCCTCAAGTTAATCAGTTACATCAAGCACCGAAAGTTCATCATTCTGATTGATAGTGGCAACACCCACAATTTTATTCATCGCCGCATTGCCCAAGAAACCCATTACTACATCCATGTTGTCAACAATTTCCAAATCATGATTGCCAATGGTGGTTCTATGAAATGTGGTGGGCACTGTGAAAATGTGCGTCTCCAAATCGGTGACTACCACCTAAAATCCCATATGTTTTCTATTGACATGGGCGGTTGCGACATTGTGTTGGGTGCAGACTGGCTAAGGACTTTGGGTCCCATTCTCATGGATTTTAAGAACTTAACCATGCAATTCGACCAAGAAGGCCACCAATATAAATTCCAAGGCATCATTTTTGGTTCACCTAAGGTCATCAGTTCCCATCGCATGGAAAAGCTACTCAAAAAAGGTCATTCTGGTGTCATTTCCCAACTCCATGCCATACAAACCACAGAGACACCCCCAGTGCCCCAAGACCTACAAGCCCTCCTTTCTAAACATAAAATGGTATTTTCCACTTCCCAAGGACTCCCTCCTTCCTACGGTGTTCATGATCATTTCATTCCCCTTTTCCCAGGAATCCTTGCCCCCAATATCCGTTCATATCGCCTCCCCTTTGCACAAAAAAATGAAATTGAGAAAATGGTCCAGGAACTCCTTACTGCAGGCGTCATCCATCCTAGTACGAGCCCTTACTCGTCTCTAGTCATCATGGTATTTAAGAAAGAAGGTTCTTGGAGAATGTGTCGTGACTTCCATGCTCTCAACAAACTGACCATAAAAGACAAATTTCCTATTCTTGTCATTAATGACCTCCTGGATGAATTGAGTGGCGCCCAATTCTTTACCAAACATGATCTTCGCTCAGGCTATCACCAGATACGTATGAAAGAGGAAGACATTCCCAAGATATCCTTTCACAGTCATGAGGGCCACTATGATTTTTTGGCCATGCCCTTTGGCTTGTGTAATGCCCCCTCCACCTTCCAGAGCCTCATGAACCATATCTTCCGCCCTTTTCTCCGTCATTTTGTCTTAGTTTTCTTTGATGATATCCTCATCTATAGAAAAACCTGGACATACCATCTTACTCATCTGGATCAAGTTCTCTGCCTACTCTCTCAGCACCAACTTTTCTTGAAACAGTCTAAATGTGATTTTGGTGCCTCAGAAGTAGAATACTTGGGTCATCTAGTGGGAAAGGATGGCGTCAGGGTGGACCCGAAAAATATTGAAGCTATGCAAGACTGGCCACAACCAAAGACTCTCAAAATATTGTGTGGATTTTTGGGCCTAACAGGGTATTATCACAAGTTTGTTAAGAACTACAGAAAGATTGCAGCACCTCTCACGGCTCTCCTCAAAAAGAACTCTTTCACTTGGACTCCAGTAGCTGCTCAAGCTTTTCAAACCTTGAAGATGGCCATGTCCACCACTCCGGTTCTGGCCCTTCCTGATTTCAAAAAGACCTTTGTGTTGGAATATGATGCCTTAGGGAAAGGAATTGGCATTGTCCTTATGCAAGAGGGTCAACCTTTGGCCTTCACCAGCAAGCAACTGTCTGAAAGGAATCTGGGAAAACCCATTTATGAAAAGGAAATGTTGGTGATTATGCATGTCGTTGAGCTGTTGCATCCTTATCTTTTGGGGAAACGCTTACAAATTAAGACCAACCATCAAAGCCTCAAGTACTTTCTGGAAAAATGCATTTCCTCCCAGGAGCAATGAAAATGGGTGACTAAGCTCTTTGGATATAATTATGAGATCATTTACAAGAAGGGAAAAGACAATGTTGTGGCGGATGCACTATCCCGGAAATATGAAGCTGAAGGGTCCCTTTTTTCTCTTTCCTTCATTGTACTCGATTGGCTCCAAGCTGTGCACCAAGAATGGCTTCAAGATCCCAAAAGTTTGCATCTAATCCAGCAATTGCAGACCAAGGCTTCGGCTCCCCCAGGGTACTCCTGGCTCTAGGATGAGCTTTGATACAAAGGTCTCTTGTATTTAAGTAAACAATCCAAGCTCAAATCCACGATACTTTCTGAGGTTCATGCTACACCCACATCGGGGCACTCAGCATTTACCAAAACATATGACAGGGTCAAACGTTCTTTTTTCTAGGATGGTATGAAACATGACATCTGTAAGTTTGTCACTGAATGTGAGGTGTGTCAACGCAACAAGGGAGAAACAATCAAATATCTGGGCACACTCCAACCACTTCTGATTCCCCCTGCTATTTGGAAGGATATCTCTATGGACTTTATTACAGGCTTACCCAAATCGGGGAATAAATCAGTCATAATGGTGGTGGTGGATCACCTTTCCAAGTATGCTCATTTTTGCGCTCTTCACCACCCATTTACTGCATCCATGGTGGCTTAAATTTTCATGGACCAAGTCTTCAAGCTTCATGGCATGCCGCACTCTATTGTTTATGATCGTGACCCAACTTTCACAAGCAATTTTTGGCAAGAACTGTTTAAGCTACAAGGCACACAATTGCATCTCAGCTCAGCTTATCATCCCCATATGGATGGTCAAACAGAAGTTTTCAACAAGTGTTTGGAAACATATCTGAGGTGCTTTGCCTCTGAAAAACAACACCAATGGGATCAATGGTTACCCCTAGCCGAATGGTGGTACAACACTACATACCATACAGCTACTCGCATGACTCCTTTTGAAGCGGTATATGGACAGAAGCCACCTTCAGTTCTCTCATACTTATCGGGTACCTCGAAGGTCTAGGCGGTTGACCAAACACTTACAGTCCAAGAGGATATTCTTCATACCTTTAAAGAGAACTTGGTCATGGCACAGAATCACATGAAGCAGCAAGCAAATCAAGGTCGCTCTGGACATCAATTTGCAGAAGGGGATCAAGTGTTTCTGCGACTGCAACGATATAAAAAAACTTCCCTCAAGGCCAAGTATTGTCAGAAGCTAGTGCCCAAATTTTATGGTCCATACACAGTTCTCAAGCATGTGGGACAAGTCACATATTAGTTAGCTCTGCCCAGTTAGTCGAAGCTACATCCTGTTGCATAAACCTGTGGTTGAGGGATTCATACACGCAGGAAATACAAGTGGTTCTTAAGCGCACATATGTTGGCCACCCTTGTAACCCTTGTTGGTACCCCTTCGAGTGGTAGCACATCAGACAATACCTACGTACGGATCAGCCTAGATTTCCTGAATCCATCTTTAGATAAACCTATCGGCCATCGGACTGCTATAGTGTCACCGAGAACAACACTAAGGAAGATACTCTCTAGTACCTGGGTAGTTGGGTAGTATGGCTAAGGGTATGCTCTATCCTCCTTAGTTAGTTCCCTGAGATATTGGGCCGAGTACTACTGTTGGACCCTGCACATATATCAGAGAGCTATAGCACAGGGTAAACCCTTGTCTATAGAACCCTTGAATACCTAACCCTTGGGGAACATAAACATAAACAAATTAAATCAGCCATATCTATTGCCGCACAACTGTGTTCGGGTTGCCAAGTAAATACACATTTCTTTCTAGTTAAGAATTTGGGGATTTCAACACTGCAACATTCTTCAGATCGAAGTATAACCCCGCAGCTAAAAACAATAAAAAATGTCTGGAAATTTTTTCACCATTATTTGAGACCTATTCCATTAGATTCATCTCTTCTCCCTTATCACATTCATCCATATTGTTGTAACAGAGATCAAAAATTGACTGCGCTGCCCAAGGCTATGGTTCTTGCATATGGATAGATTTTCTCCATGGTGGCAGAGGGTTGTTTAATTGGGTTGTTGTTATGTTGTCTGATTAATCTAGCAGTATGGATCTGAAACTTGACAAGGGCTCTTTTGGTGAATTGTAGAGCCAGCAACTTTAGTTCCACTGGCCCATGGATGCAAACAAGTAATTCTTGTTGGTGGTCCAATTCAATTGCCTGCTACGGTACTTTCTTCAAAAGATGAACAGTTTGGATACGGCATGAGTTTGTTCAAGAGATTTCAATTGGCTGACTATCCAGTTCAGATGCTCAATACTCAGTACCGCATGCATCCTGAAATAAGAGAGTTCCCTTCAAGGGAATTCTATTCAGAGGCTTTAGAGGATGGGGAGGATGTTCTACATCAAACAAAGCGTGCATGGCATGAATATCGTTTCTTTGGGCCGTTTAGTTTCTTCGATATAGAAGGAGAAGAATCTCAACCTATAGGAAGTGGTTCTTGGGTGAGCATTGAAGAAGCAGAATTGGTTCTCCTCTTATACCGACATTTGGTGGCAAAATATCCTGAACTTAAAATAGGATCTAAAGTGGCTGTCATCTCACCATATAAGCAGCAAGTTAAGCTAATACGTGAGCGCCTTCGTGATGTCGTTGGAGTGGAAGCAGCTCCACTCATTGATGTGAATACAATTGATGGTTTCCAGGAAAGGAAGGAAATGAAACAACACCAAATATTGCTTTACAAATGGAAGAAACCATAGCAGTTGAATCTATGGAAGTTGATCAACAGCAGAATAATGTGGAAGATGATCTCCAGGATGATGCCGATGGTAACGATGAAGATATTGAAAATTGATGAAGAGATCATCTATCTGTTCCAAGCTTTTAGTCGAGTGAGTCGGCTGCCTTCATTTTCTGAATATTGGGTTTGGAGTTTGGGTTAATTATGCTATTGAAAGCAGGGAGGTGAAACCAAAATTCCATGGATAGGGTACCCTCTTGGCGTGCAAATTCATCAACAATGGCCTTGGAAGGATTTGATTCTCTTCGGCGAGATAGAATGGATCAAGAGTTTTCCATCCAGGCATGGTACATTGGTTGAATTTAGACGTGCAAAAGATGGCCTTCAAGGAAGGCTTTTTAATGATCCTAGGATACAAATTTTTTATGCAAAGGGTGAGATTGGGCCTGTGGATGATCCTAAAGTTAATTCCACTTGTATGACTCGATCGCTTCCACGTGAAGGCCCATCTCCATCTGGTAGTGGATCGCAGTTTGGTTCAATCCAAAGCTTTGGGCCTGTATGCGCCATTGATTCCACTAATCCTCCACCAACAAATATACAACCTAATTTTGTGAGGTGGCAGAACGTATAGCAGTTTTAATAATTTTTGAGTACCAAAATATACTGAGGAAGTTTCGGGATTTTCTCAGTGACTGTAAGGATTTTCTGGATGAACCAACAACTGTCAAACCGTCAGACAACTATAGAAAGGTGGATGGACTCGTATTTTTTCCAGTCTTAAGGAGCAACATGGAAGTTTGCAAATGATTTGAAACCAAGGAAATTTGATTCCTAAGTTGGTGCGTTACTCTAATGAACCGCGTAAGAAGAAATCTACGTAACGCACAGGCTATCAGAGCATAAACATTGCTAATGAAATGGCTATCCGTTCCCAGAATTAGCCGAAACCCCATGGTAAAGACTGGAGTTTGGAAGTGAATTGGCAAGAGTGGGGGTTGTCTCTTTTGGACATCAACTCATTTTACTGATAGTTTTCTTCGACGTATTTCTCACTGGTGCATGGCACAATAGTTTTCGGCCTAGGATGCCACCACACATGGATACACGAAGTTCCAGACAGATCCTGTCGATCGGGATAGAGCATCAAACTTAGATGGACAGTATGCAAATGAGGATGCAATGGAGCTAGTTGGACTGGCTTCACGGTGCTTGCAGTCTAAACCTCGAGACAGACCTAATGCCAAGTTTCTTGTAAAAGCATTAGCTCCACTTCAAATAAAGATAGAGGTTCCATCTGATGTTTTGATGGGCATAACTAAAGTTACAGCGTCTCTGCCAGTTATGCTCTCTCCACTTGGAAAGGCTTGCACAAGGGTGGGTCTCACAGTTGTGCGTGATGTGCTGGACAAACTGGATATAAGGATGGTGAGGGTGCCGAAAATGAGCTATCATTTCAAGAATGGACTCAACAAGTCCAAGAGATGCCGAACATAAAGAAATATAATAAGACATGCAAACTGTCACATTTAGAAGCCAGTCGGATGTTCAATGGCCGACTGATGCCGACAAACGATTTGAACTGCGATCTTTTGAAGGAAAACACCGGTGATGACACAGAAAACGATTTAGAGGCCATGGTGCAGGACTTCATAGAAAACGACACTCCATATCATAGATCTCACTGTCGTGAACGTGATACTGAAGACTTTAACACTGCTAAAGATCGTTTACAGGCTTTGGTGTCAATGTCTTCACGTGAAAGAGAATTCCATGAGGTAATCGCATCTATAATTTCCAGTTTTAATGAAGCCGATATTGATATATAGAGCGGTATAAAGTGTAACGGCACCTGTATTAGGCGTCTCCTGGTGAAGCATTTAAGGCTGCAAGGGTACAACGCGGCACTGTGCAGTGTTAAATGGCCTGTGGTTGTCAAAATCCCAGGAGGAGAATAGGAATACATTGACATTTTATTCTCTGAAGCAGATGCTGAAGACCGTTTGATAATCGACACCAATTTTCGATCGCAGTTTAAAATAGTGAGGCATGTTTTTCAACACCAAGCAATTCTGCCTTTGATTCCTTTAATATTTACTGGAAATACAGGCAAGTTAGAACAGATATTGAAGTTCATATTAGAGGCCGCGAAATCTTCGTTGAAGCAAAGCTTCAATCATGTTCCGCCCTGGAGAACCTTGGAATACATGCACACAAAATGGTTCTTTGTTTGTATAAGAATTACATGTTTCGATGATTCATCGATCTCAAATCCGAAATCCTGCACGACGAGCATGACACACAAATGCTGAGATCATTTGCAGCATCTCAAGGCATCGTTAACGATGTGAAGACATGTAGGCCAGCGGCCATTAACAGAAGGAGAAGTGCTCCCAAACGACAAAACACCTGGCATTCGCACAGTCCATGAAGAGGAACCGTTTCAGATTCATGGAACACCAAGAGTTTTATTTTTCTGTTTAAACGACTGAGGTAATTAACAGAAAAAAAGGGTTGGGGGGTGCATGAGCGCAGGACTGAGAGAAAAATCTATGTCAAGAGAAATTCATTGTAATTTCTGAGTTATTGTGTAAGCCAGTATTGGAGTAATAATAAAGATGTTTATTTGCGACTGTGAGATTCATCACAGTCGATTTCTTTCAGCATGTTTTCTTCTCTTTTAGCTGTGTTGAAACTGTTTGGATTTCGTTTATGTATTTCCTTACGCGCAGCTGAAATTGTCTTTACCATCTCTTTATGTCTTCCTTAATCCATTACGACTGCATTACATTTTGTTTTCCTCTAACTGATGGACTTCATTACACTTTAGTACGACCACTACTGTAACAAAAGGGTTTGGGTTTTCTGCAAATGTTTATTGCCTTTCCTTTGCACCAACTATCAGCTGTGTAAGACCAATATGCATTTTCAGAACTCTGCATGTATCCTTTGCTCCGTCGGCCTTTCCTTTTTCTTTCCCCTACCGCATCATGATTTATCAAAGCGCTGAAATATATACTTACTTTGCCTCACTTTCTGCAAGCTATTCGATCTCTGCTATTGTCTCTTTTTCTCGGTTTTCATTTGACTCCATGCCCAATGGACCTTTTCCCTGGTTCAACACCCACACTCCAAAAATCTAAGACCATCATTTACCCATAAATATGCCCAGCATTTCACGCTTCAATTAATTTCGTGACATTTTTTGAGAGATCCCTCTCGGGTTGGAAGAGGGAAGCTTCTAATCCAAAGTAGTTCGAGGTTGCCTCGGGATTGATTTGCTACAACCTATTTCAGTTCTGAGTGTCAACACATATCAAATTTTGATTCCTCCTTTTCTTTCTCAAGTTCACCTTTTAGCAACTCAATCTCAGCTTCTAGATTCTCACATACTTGTTTTCTATCATTGAGTTGTTTTAAAATGACTTCTTCAATTCTTTTAGCTTCTAGAAGATGGGACTTCAAATCATTGATGATATGCTCTGATTCTTTGATGGTTCTTGATGCATCTATTTATCTTGATTGATGTGATTCTTCAAATTCTTGAAGTTGTTCCCTAATTAGCTTGTTCTTATTTTTATACTTTCTTATTTCCTCTAGAGCACTAATTAGTTATGCTTCTAGATCTACTTCACCTTCACTTTCAGTTTTTTCTTCATTATCTATATTATTATTTTTGAGTGTTTAATTCCATAAATAGAAGATTTGAATCTTCATCTTCACTCGTGTCTTAAGAGTTGATGTCTTCTTTGGAGTAGATGTTTTTCTTTTTCTTATAAAATTTCTTATTTTATTGGTCTTTCTAATTGTGGGATTCTTCATCATCATTATCCTGCTGCTTGGGATAAGGACATTTGTTAGAAAAGTGTATGATTCTGCCACAATTGAAACATTTGAAGGGTAACTTTCCTTTATATTTTCAAAATCCTTTTTGGAATTTCTTTATAAATTTGGACTCTTCTACATCTGACATGTCTGACTGATCTTGATTATACATATGTTCATGTTTCTTCTTTGATTTATATGCCTTAAAGGGTTTTTCTTCTTTTAATGGTTTTTTGTTCCCTGTTCTCATCTCATATGCTGTAAAAATTCCATGAAGTTGATCTATTGTGAGTTTGTCAAGTTATGATCTATCTTCAATTGTGGAAATATTGGCATCATATCTCATAGGTAATGACCTTAAGATATTTTGTACAATAGGTTTATCAGTAATTTCTTCTCTTGTTGCTCTGATTGAGTTAACTACTTCATCTACCCTATGAAAGTATTCAACAATGTTCTCTTCTTATTTCATTTTCAAATTTTCAAACTGAGATCTATAGGTTTGTAGTTTGGATTCCTTGACTTTTCTATCTCCTTCATATACAACCTCAAATGTGTCCTAGATTTCCTTAGATGACTTACAATGCATTACCTTCACACATATAGAATTTGTCAATCCTCCTAAAATGACATTAAATTCTCTTGAGTTGTCATTGAAAATCTTCTTTCCTATAGTATCTGTGGGTGGAGTAGATGGTGTAGTGTAACCATATATAACAGATTTCCAAACATCAAAACCAAGAACCAACAGGTAGTTTTTCCTTCTTATTTTCCAGAGAGCATAACCACCTTCGCTAAACAAAGGTGATTTGTTGGAAGACATTCCCTTTTGCTGATCGATTTCTTTCAGGATCTACCTTCCAATTATTAGATTGTGTTGAAGGCACTCACTCTCATACCAATTGTTGGAAATATTGAGAGGCGGGGTGGGTGAACTAGTCTTACCTTTTAAAACAATTAGTAGTTAAATTTTTATTCTAATTATCATCACTATTGATCAACAATGGACTTTGTATTTAAACAATAAATTATATAAGTATACTTCAACAAGCATTACAAAGTTTATAAAGAATGATATTGTGTTTGTGAAGGACACCAATCCTCTTTAGAGCACTGAATCTTGGAGACAAAAATCCCCTTCTTCAGGGAACCAAACCTATGAAGCACTAACTCCCTTATATTAGGGTACCAACCCTAGGAAGCACCAACTCCCTTGTTTTTAGGGAACCAATCCTAGGAAGCACCAACTCCCTTGTATTTAGGGAACCAACCTAGGAAGCACCAACTCCCTTGTCTTTAGGGCACCAAACCTAGGAAGAACCTGTTTATTTTTCTATGAGCAAGATTAAGCATGAATTTCATTCAATTTTAGCATTTATCTTAACCATAACCAATAATGTTGTAGCAACCAAGATCACAAGAAGAAACACCATGCACAAGAACACAAGAAGTATCTTGGGATACCCTTCTCAACAAGGGAATAAAACCCAACCAAATCCTTTTCTATGTTCTTCAAGAGAAATAACTTCACCACCAATAAGACCTAGAACACAAGAGGGTGATAAAACCCTAGAATACTAGCACCCAAGAGAGGTGTGCACTTTTCCCAAGAAGATGTACTTGCTGAAATTTCCAAACTCACATGAAAGATATGATTCCTCAATGGGGAATTTACCTTTTCGTATACTAGACTGAACCTGCCAACAGAAGTGTCTATTGGCACAATAGGGATGAACTCTCTATCTTATAATATAATTAATATTAACTAGATTAATTATATTTTACATTAATTACTATTCACATTAAGGTGGGGCCAACCTGCACCCTTTACATTACAATTAGGGTTACATGTAGGTCAGACTCTTGAACAATATAGCAAGGGATATTATACACCCACTAGTTCTCATCCAATAGGGGAACATCGATAGGGATTTCCATATCTCTGGCTCATTGCATTACACATAATAACCACTTCTTCACTAGTGATCAGCCACTAGGATCATGTTCACATGTGCTCGTTCATAGGAACGTCCACTCAAGAAATCTTCTTTCCCACTGCATTACACAGGAGAGTCATCTAGATTTTCTCATCAACTCATCTACTCAGAGGAGGATCATACATCATATTCATTTCTAGTCTCATGATGATGCACCCAACACTTTTGGATTTCACACGTTCACCTTGTGCTCAACCACAAGCACATCCAACTCTGCAGATCTCTTTTCTCATTGTGTTACACAGGAGAATCATCTGGAGTTCTTATCAACTCTTTGTAAGGAGGATTCCATCTCTACATTCCAACTCTATCTCAGATAGGAACCACACACCCCTCTCAGGGTCTTTCTATCAGGTTTGTAAGATGGAGAATGTCTCACGTAGTTGCAATCATCAACACTCCCTCTCAGCTAACGAGGCATTTTCCACCAGGCCAAGTCTCTCACAAAAATACTCAGACTTTGTATTGGAAAGTGGTTTGATGAAGATATTTTTGATCTGTTCATGACTAGGGAGATACTGTACGTGTACTTTCTTCCTCTCCACCATGTCTCTGATATAGTGATACTTTATTTCAATGTTTTTCGATCTGTCATGAAACACTAGGTTCTCAGAGAGATTTACACAGCTCTGGTTATCACAATGAATAGTAGTAGGATCCATCTCATGATATAAAAATTCATTCAAAAGTTTGCAAATCCACACTGCTTCGTGGACTTCTACACTCAACGCAATGTACTCTGCTTCTGAGGTGCTTAATGCCAAAGAGCTTTATTTTCTGCTGCACTAGGAAACCATGGTAGAAACTAAAGTGAAGCAACAACCGGAGGTGATTTTTCTTTCTACCATGCTTCCTTCCCAATATGCATTGTCATATCCTTGCAGGCTCAAGTCTACACTGGAGGAATATCGCAGGCCATAACCAATCGTGCCTCGTAAGTATCTCACTACATGTTTTGCAGCTATCTAGTGTGTCTGTGTCGGTTGGCTCATAAACTGGCTAAGAACATTTACTATATAGAAAATGTCTAGTATGGTGTTAGCCAGATACATCATTGATCCAATCAATTGTCGATATAAGTGTGGATCTACATCTCCTGAATCAGTATCACTCATTTTCTTCAAATACATAACCATTGGAGTGGGCATGGATTTTCATTCTATCATGCTGAACTTTTTTAGTATATCCATAGTATATTTTCCTTGACTTAGGAAAATCTCATATATTCTCTGCCATACTTCTAGTCCCAAGAAGTAATGCATTAAGCCCAAATCCTTGATTTCAGATTTATTATTCAATCCTTTTTTTCATTCAGCAATGAGTCTCTCTGAACCAATGAGGAAAAGGTCGT
This sequence comes from Picea engelmannii, assembly GCA_009831015.1. NCBI lineage: Eukaryota > Viridiplantae > Streptophyta > Pinopsida > Pinales > Pinaceae > Picea > Picea engelmannii. The sequence goes on along the minus strand of ML781927.1, from coordinate 566,767 downwards.
CCACATATAGGACCAAAATCAAACACTCATTTCCATCAATGTGTTAATATAAGTTTGGGTCAACAACACTTTTTTTGAATCCCAAACTCATCAAAAATCCATCCATTTTCTCATACCAAGCATGTGGTGCTTGGTTTAGACCATATAGGGATTTCTTCAACTTCCATACATGAGATAATTCATTGTGTACAACGAATCCTTCTGGATGCTCAATATAAACTTATTCCTCAATTTCACCATTGAGAAAAGATGTATTTACATCCATATGATCTAGATTCCAACCCATGTAAGAATCTAGTGCAATCATGCATCATATGGAGGTGTATTGGGCTACTAGTACGAAAGTCTCATCATATTCCACTCCCTCTATTTGTGAAAACCCTCTGGCCACAAATCTTGCTTTGTATTGTTCGATGCTTCCATCAGCATCATGCTTGATTTTATAAATCCATTTGGAAGTCACTACATACTTTCCCTCTGGTATTGGAACAACATTCCATACATCATTTTTTAGTATAGATTGGTATTCTTTAGTCATGAAATATTTCCTTACTTGTTCACCTGAAGCTTCTCCATGACAATATGGCTCTGAGTCAATAATGCGGGTCATGGATGAAAGGTATCTTGAGAATCTCTTTGGTATCTTGCTCTCTCTGGTTGTTCATTGTGGGGCTTTATTCCCTTCTGCTTCTTGTAGAGTTTGTCAGGCCCAAGCAGGCATTTTATGTCCAATTGTAATAACTCTGGGTATGTTTCTTGGATCAACTGAATCGGCTGGAAAAACTGGATCAACTCAAGCTATTGGATCATCTGGAATAATATATGTCTCCCTTGAACTATTGAATGGGGAGAAGGCATTGTCTCACTATCAATTTCCATCTGAGCTTCTCTAGATTTCTGGAAGGCTACTTATTCTTCAAAAGTAACGTATTTGCTTACTTCAATTTGTCTTTGACCAGGAATGTAGATTCGATATGCTTTTGAGGATTCACTGTATCCAACAAATGTGCCCTTCCTCCCTGAAGATTCTATCTTGGATCTATTTTCTTTGGGTACATGAATATATACTAGACATCCAAATATTTTGAAGTGTCCAATATCAGGCTTCGCTGCGGTGAAGGATTATTCTGGAGTCATGTTCTTTAGGATCTGATGAGGGCTTCTATTTTGAACATATATTGTTGTCATACATGATTCTTCCCATAGAGTCATAGGTAGACTCTGATCATGTATCATTGCTTTTGTTGCCTCAATGATAATTCTGTTTGTCCTTTCAGAAACCCCATTTTGTTGAGGGTTTTAAGGATCTGTGAAATCCCTCTTGATTCCTGCTTCAATACAAAAACTGAATTATTTTTAGGTGTATTCTCCTCCATTATATAATATTAATATTTTGATTTTTTTTATGTTCTAGTTCTCAATCTGAGCTTTGAATTCTTGAAATTTTGCAAGGACTCCATCCTAGTTCTTTAGAAAGTAAATCCAGGTTTTCCTAGAGTGATCATCTATGAAGAGTACATGGTATAAGCACCCATTTAGAGATGCAATAATCATTGGCCCGCATACATATGAATGTATCAGGTCCAAGATTTCCTTGGATCTATTGTCACTTCTTGGAAGGATCCTTTAACATTTTTTCCAAGGGAACAACCTTTGCAAACACCTTTATGTTGAATCTTTATTTCTGGTAGACCTGTTACCATTTTCCCTAGAGATGGAAGAGCTCTATAATGAATGTAAGAAAGTATTCTATGCCATAACTCACTCAATATGATAGTATCATGTAGTAAGGCTTGGACTGGTTTGATAGTTAATCTGTACAAGTTGTTTTCTCGGACACTAATTACTTTGGAAAATTTTATATGAGATTCTTTGTGCCATGCAAGAAATCTTCCTTATGAGAAGGTAATATTATATCCTTTGTCTTCCAAGGCAGAAATAGAGACAAGGTTCCTCTTCATTCCAGGTACATATAGTACTTCTTCTAATTGAAGTTGCATATCTGAATCTAGTTGGAAGGTAGAAGTTCCAACTCCTCTCACATTATATCTGGCAGCATCTCCAAGAACAACATGTATATGTGTCTCTTTCTGAACGAAATGTGTTAGGTGATTTCTAAGACCGGTCATGTGCCTAGAGGCACCATTATCAATTAACCAAGTATTATCATTGGTAGGGACCATACCTGAGATTGTTGAGATGTTGATTTCTTCGTTTCTTTGAGGTCTTGTCTTCTTGCAACTAAGTTTGCTTGAATCATCAAGCTTGCCTCCCATCATGATTTTGCTCATTTTGGATTCTTCACAAACCCTTGCTAACTAGGCTAGAAAACCTAACGACTAGTCTAGGCTAGCATGTTTAGGTTTTTTTGGACTTATGACTACCAAAAATAATCCTTTTAGAAGTATGATATCCTTGGTAAGCTGAAGAGATTCTTCAAAGAGTTGCAGAAACATAATTCTGAAATTTTCTACAGAATTTAGCGAAATCCTTGAAACTGTAGGGCCAAAAAGTCAAAATGATCAGAATTTCAATTTGAGACTTGTTGGAGGTGAACTAAAGGAGGATGTACACACCTATGTCCTTTTTGTCCCCAACGTCCAAGTTTCAAGTGCTAAGAACCCTCAGAAGGGTAGGCTATACAAATTTTCTAGAAACCCTAGGAGGGTCGTATGGTTTCTGTAGGAGAGAGGAAGGCCAAAATATATTTTGTGAAATGGGTTCTTCAAGAACTATGATCTAAAACCATGTTTATTTTTCTATGAGAAATTTTAATCATGAAGTTCATTCAATTTTATCATTTGTCTTAACCATAACCAATAATGTTGCAACAAACAATATCACAAGAAGAAACACCATGCACAAGAACACAAGAAGTATCGTGAGAAACCCTTCTCAACAACGGAAGAAAACCCAGCCAAATCCTTTTCTATATTCTTCAAGAGAAATACCTTCACCACCAATAAGACCTAGCACAAAAGAGGGTGCTCAAATCCTAGAAGACTAACGCCCAAGAGAGGTGTGCACTTTTCCCAAGATGTACTTGCTGAAATTTCCAAACTCACATGAAATATATAATTCCTCAATGGGGAATTTACCTTTACTTATACGAGACTGAACCTATCAACAGAAGTGTCTATTGGCACAACATGACCGACCTATCTATCTTATAATATAATTAATATTAACCAGATTAATTATCTTTCACATTAATTAGCAATCACATTAAGGTGGGGTCGACCTGTACCCTTTACATTACAATTAGGGTTATAGGTAGGTTTGACTCTTGAAAAATATAGCAAGGAATCTTATAAATCCACTAGTTCTCATACACTAGGGGAACATCCATAGGGTTGTCCATATCTCTAGATCACTGCATTACACAAAAGAACCACTTCTTCACTAGTGCTCATCGACTAGGATCGCATTCACCTGTGCTTGTCCACAGGCAAGTCCACTCAATAGATATTCTTTCCCACTGCATTACACATGAAATTCATCTAGAGTTTCTCATCAAATATTTTTCTTAGAGTAGACTAATACATCATCTTCATTTATGTTCTCATGACGATGCACCCAACACTTTTGGATTTCACACATTCACCTTGTGCTCAGCCATAGGCACACCCAACTCTGCATATCTCCTTTCTCACTGCGTTACACAGGAGAATCATCTAGATTTCTTCTCAACTCTCTGTCAGGAGGAGGCCATCTCTATGTTCCAACTCTGTCTCAGATAGGAACCGCACACCCCTCTCAGGGGATTTCTCTCAGGTTTGTGAGCTGGAGAATGTCTCATGTAGCTGCAATCATCAACAACACCAACTCCCTTGTTTTCACACTTTACTTAGTAAAGGATACAAATCCTTCCTTGCCCCTCCCTTCCACCCTCACTACATAAGTATCATCATTTCTTCTTCTTGGACTATGCTTCTACTTTTGATCTACTGGTCTGGACTGCAGAGACACCTTTCTTTCATTGTACCTTTATGTTTATATAGTATCCCAAAAGGTATTTCATTTCAACCATTGTGTCTTTTAATAATGAACCATCACACCCTTTCATTTATTAACAAATATGTTATTTTAATAAGAAAATTCTTCTTTTACTATTATCCTTTAAGTTTGTTGGGTGAACTTGGTTCTTCTTTCAATCTATTTTAATTAAGAATCATATTCTTAATTGGCACTGGTTTCCAAGTCAACCCACAGTTATGGAAGACTATAATTTGACTCATTGCACATCAAATCCATAATGAGGTGTCCAAGGACCTCTACAGTGCATTTGGGCTTAACTATGTCCTTGACATAGAGCTCTAATAGATTATATGGGTGTAACAATGCTCAAGAACCAAATCTAAAGGCACTAAGCCTTTTCTCCTCTGCATGCAACCAGATGTTTGATCCATGTGCTTATCCCTATATGTGATTTAATATGGATTGTTGATTTCCATATTCAAATTTTGCATATAGGCGCTTCCTCCAATCCACTTCCCTTTGTGAACGCGGGCTCAAAAACCATGGGCTTATCTATTTCACATGTTATTATGTTAGTGCTTTCTTCTTTCACCTCTATTTTTCTATGTGGGACTATATTCAAACTTTTGAGGGATTATTTATTTCTAGACCATTTAGCTTCTTTACCTTATCACGTGACCAGTGCTAGAACCAGGTTCTTTGGTAATTCATCCTTCAGGACTTTCAGTCTTTGCAGTCATTCAATCCTTCTAGAGTACATTTAACCAAAGTGTGTATATTGTATTCACTATATTTAATCTTTCGTTGGATGGATGATCATGGTTTATCCAGAGGCTTCAAACTTGACAGTCATGACTTAATCTATAGTTGAGTGGGACTCTCGTTCACTTTGGGACTTCTGCGTTTTTAGGACTCTGGCCTTTGCAGTCTTCCAAATATTCAAGAGAAAATTCCATCGAGGGTGTATCAGCACTCCATACTTGATAACCTTCACATGTCCAAGAGTTAGGATCATAGACTTAGGAACAATGGACCACTCTCTCTCTAGGTGTTTGACTATTCGTGACTCCATGACACTGGGCTACTCGAAATATGAAGTAGTTCAATCCCTCTGTAGTGTTTTCCTACTGAATAAGTCATAAATATGTTGTGACCACTTGGTTTCATTTTTTGGTACTCCTTACACTATCCTACCACTATACCCTATCAAACAGTTGATAAAGATTCATGAGGATTTTAGATCAACGACCAAATGTTAATTCATGACTTCGGCCTTAGGTGCTTCAGGTAGTTTTGCTAGTAGGAGAAGATGGATATTCCCAAAGGAAGTAATCTCAAAGTGACAAGGTATGTTGATGTCACCTATGATGGCGTGGACTCTTAATGTGTGTGCCACATGTCACCTCAATTTTTGACTTTCACAAACCTTATGTGCCATATGTATTTTGACACTTTTCATCATCTGATTAGGCCACATGACATCTATTGCTGACAGGGTCCCTGCTAACATGGGCCTACTGATGTGTCACATGTATTCCTCCTAGATCTAAGGGTCATAGGTTCATCTAAAGTTTCTTATTGATCTGACGATTATTGTTGCTCTGGGACTTCTTGTCTTCGGGATTTTCAACACTTTTACACCATCCTTCAATCATTGCCGAAGTGTCGAATAGATCTATCACCGTAGATATTTTCTTGTCTTGATCTTGTGGCCTTTGTTTATTCCAAAACTTTGGGGTTCATGAGTTCTTGGTTTATCTGAGATGATAATCGTCAGAGTAGGTAAAATTCGAAGTTGACCACCTTCTTCCTTAGCGTGATTTGACGGTTTCAATATTTTCACTCCACATCAACAATTGAGAGGATTTATTGTTCTTCCCTTGATCCGATGGTGGAGTTCATGAATCTGGGGCTTTGGCCTTCAGGTAAACATACCTATTTTAGACTCCTTTTCGTCGGAGTGGTCAACACTAGAGTTGATGACCTTCTTTCCTTTAGTGTGATCTGATGGTTGAACATTTCCATTCCATATCGAATCTTGATCCAATGGCTGGGAAACCATCCGAATATCCTTCCTTAGCTCCAGTAATCACCAAAGTGGAAAAGTGCCAAAGTAACTTATCCGCTACTTGATCCAATGGTCCATAATTCTACTGCTTTAGATATGATGGTTGATATTTAATCCTTCCTAACCTCTAACTTCACCTCGATCTAACGTTCCTAGATTGTCCCAAACTAAGAATGAACGACTACTTTGTTACTCACATAAATATGTCTCTTGTGTTACTTCAAATGCCCCATCTCTTCTAAGCTTCGATTAACATTCTTCCTTCAAAGATTTGTGTCACTGTGATCCTTTATGCACTGTCTTTATCCAATCAGAAGGATATCTCTTTTGAGCTTTAGGTTTATACGAGGTTCCTCTGCATCTCATGCTATGTCTTCTTCACAACCTACTACGTTATATATCCTAAGATTTAGGATCTTAAAGACATATAATGAAAATATTATATTGATATTCTTGACATCAATTCCAGCAACATAATACCATGTCCAAGAAAAGGGTTACATACATCTTTCAATTCACACAAGTAGCCTAGAGTCCTAGGATTTCCTTCTCACACCGGTTGTAGCTTCGAGTGAAACTATTCAGAAGTTGCCCCAAAATACAATTCACTAGTGATATGTATTCACCTTCCACATAGTTGCATAAATTGTGTTTCAAATCTAAGGTGGGACACCAACTCTCTCGGTCATGATTTGGTGAGCCCGTCGCTATGAATGATCATATTTGTTGATACTAGGAGCTTGATTCTTTGGACTTCCCCCTCCATCGGCTGCATAGGTCTGCATATTATTTCAAATGCACCCATATTAATGAGACATGAAGAAGACAATTGTCAAGGTCGATGGAGCCTTCACTTGGGGCCAACTTTTTCAGGTGCCCGAGTAATTGGGCCAAGTTCTAGTTGTAAGGTTGGACCTGATTTATGCTCATATTGTTGGAGTGCATACTGAATAACATCTACCATTCTCCCCTCTAAATCAATCTCGAAAGTAGAGATTTTTTAGCCTAGACTAATGAATCCAAATCCATATTTCACCTCGAGGTTTTCTCAATTCATTCTAGGACCTGTGTCGAGATACAAATACAGCCTAAACAAATGATTTTCTCTTACTCAAACATGGTTGCAACCATGACCAAGTTTGATTATTTGGTCATATTCAAGCATGACAACTACCATAGCTAAATTCAGTGATTTTCTCTTGCTCAATCCTTGTGTGGATATACCATTCAATCCACTTCAGTCAAGTATCAATTCAATCTAGAATCGAAACCATGAACAACACCATTGGCTTGAGGAAAAAAAAATTAATAGTGTTGGGGGCCTATTGGAACCAGATGTTTTCGGTGATTTATGCATGCACACATATCATATTTGCATGCACACATCATTTTTTCACACACATATCACCAACTATGTGATGGAATAAATAAGGCAGATGCATCAACCCAGTTTTATACTATGGGTAGAAGATCGAGAAGATATCGCATGTAGGTCGGATTTAAAGAAGATATTCAAGAATCTTCCTCAATTTTGAACAAAACAACACGATAGATTGTGGGATATATGATGGATGAGTTGGAAAGTTCGTTAGGATTGCCACATTGTTATGAGCCAAGTGGAACATATATAGGGTTAAATGTATATGATATGACACCAAGGGGGGGCATGTATGGGGATAAATGTACATGTAATGTTTAAATATATATTTAATAGGGTTAACCTAGTATTAAAGGGGTGTCATGTGTAGTGTGTGAATAGGTATATGAATAGGACATGTGAATTATGATGTATGAATGTATTTGTATATTTGGAGGAGGTTCTCCTATTCTTTAAGGAGTTATTGTGTAACTCATATTTATTGTCTATATTGGAGTTGTCTCCATGCTCACATTATTTTACATGGTGTGTATTTCTAGTTTATTGTGATATCTTAAGGACTTAGAACATAACTTTTGGTGTCAGAGCATCGATCCTAAGGTTTTTCTTCTTCAAACGAGTCATCTTGGAATTTTTGCTATAACATTTTTTTTGGGCCACTTCAGATAGTGAAATTTGGAGTTTACTTAGAAGACATATCAAGGTACCTGTGGTAAAAAGTTGAAGTTTCGAGATATATCTTGTGGATGTTAGGGATTTTTACTAGCCTTGAAATCAATCTCAAACAAGTCATTTTGGAAATTTCACTATAACTTTTTCTTAGTGAAGTTTCATACTATGAAAATTGTAGAATACTAAGAAAATATAGCGAATTTCACTTGGTAAAAATTTCAAAGTTTGGATCATTTTAATTTATGAGATATAGTCTATGGAAGGTAGGGTTATTTGACTAGTCCTATAACTAATCTCAAACATGTGTTATGCATAAAATAGTCATATATTCTTAAGTGAGGATCCAAATTCAGTGACACCAATTGCATTTGAAAGATAACAATGCATAGTATTTATGGTACAAATTTTAGAATTAGATATCAAATATTGGACACATGGCATTTTGTACAAGTTTACTCTCCAAAAAAGGAAAAAATAAGCAACGTTTGGGAAAGTTACCATGACTTTCACTTGGCACATCAAATTTTGGTCAGAACTATGGAATTGTAGAGAAGAAATATTGATCCAGGTGGATATCGGTGGCCACCCACTTTTTCCAACTGGCTCAAAGTAGTTTTCTGGAAATTTTGGCAATATATTATTTTTAGCAGTTTTAACTTCTGAGGCCATTTTGAGGGCCTAAATGAAGGTTTTCCAGGATCGAGCTTCTTAATTATAGCCGAAGGCATGATTTATCTTGCAAAATGAATATCCTGGATGATACCTTTCCAATGGGATATCATGTGCCTAAAATGAAGATCGTATGAAAAAGTTACGACCCCAGGAAGTTGATGTACTAACTTACCTAAACAGGGCCCACGTGAATTTTGGCACTTCATCACCTAGGGTTAGGTTTTTGGATGTCTAGGGTTTTTGGCATTCCTGTTTATTGTAAAAATACCTTCAGAGCCTCATTGTAATCATCTTCTTGCGTATGAGCGCAGTTGTCACATCTCTTCTTAGAGATAAGCCGCCACCATTCCAGCAAGCTCGTTTCCGTTGCATTTTACAGTTTCAACTTATTTCGTTATTGAATAGAAAACCAGTTTTACTGTATCTCTGTTATTTTGTGTTAAGAACCTGTTAATAATCTGTAGTCATTTCGTTCTGCTCATAAAATATAGATCAGATATCGGAGTACTACAAACCAAAATTTTAGACTCATAAGGGTTGAAATTTTAGAAATACATTAGAAGGAAGGTCAACTAGAAGGATAGACTCCAAATCAGGGTTTCAAAGGTATGCTCACTTAAAAATATCATAACTTTTGATTGGGATGTTTGATTGAAGTGATTCAAAATCCAACACATAATATTGTATTGGAAAAAGGATTATAACTATTTGAGATCATTCTTCCTAATATATTGAGTTTTTAAGTTGAGTGTTGGGGTTAGACCTCAATTAAGAATTAGGGGCAATACCTAAATTTATAGGAGATGAAGATAAATATGAAATCAATCCTATGGAATAGTTGAGGTTGGTAAAGGAATATGGTATGAATCCTTCAAAGGAAATAAGGTGTTTTTTTGGTGAATTTTAGAAGTGGTGGATGAGTATTGATAAGGATACTAGAAGGAATAACACATCAAAATAATTTGAAAAAAAAAATATCAGATAAATTGATTAGGGATACAAAATTGGAGGAAATGTATAGAATTCAATATGAGTTAAAAGAAGAAAAAAAAATAGATCAAGAAGAAGGGTGATGAGCTATCTAATATACAAGACCTTAATGGAAAACTCATCGAGGAGGTTCGCAAATTAAAACAAAGAAAAAGTAGAAAAGGGAAGTGGGAAAAGGATGAGTCAATGGAAGATTTGAAGGACAAAGATGCAAAGATATGTATATTAAGAAACCATAATAAAAAACTATTGGATGAGGTTAAGATATTGAAAGAAGAGAAGAAGAATTATCAAAATTAGGAAGAAACAAGGATCTTGGATGAAGAATCTACCAAACGAATTGAAGAGGAAATTTAAAAGAAGGTTTAGGAATCCCTAAATATTGATGAGGTAAAATCAGAAATACAATCCATAATTGAAGAAGGATGTCAGAATTTGATAAATGGTGTGACATTGTAGCTTCAAAAGGAGAAAGAAAACAAGATTCAAGAAGGTCGCCAGAAGATACTTGAAGAACTTGAACTTCATCTAGAGGATGTGCATGCCAAATATGACAGTATTATCTCCAAGGCTAGAATAATCAACAAATAAGCAAAGAAGATAGAAGATGCCATTGTTTCTTAAAAGAAGATAGATGAAATGGATGTGCAGAGTGAAGAAAAATCATCAATGCGAAACTATATCGACACCCTCATTATGTAGGAATCTTTCAATAAAGACAAGAATGTTCATATCAACATTATCAAGGAAGAAGATGGAATATTTGTCAATATTCATGGAACAAGGCATCAAAAAACCACTCTTCAACAAGCTATTATCAGAGACCAAAAACCACTACAATTGGGGAAGTTACAACAACAATACATGGAAAAATAAAGAAAATTATTCAACAACTAACCATCAAGGATTAAGACCAAAAATAATTGATTTTGGGTGGATGGATCATCATCATTGGAATGAAGAAAGTAGGAACATAATAAAATCATATTGCTTGGTTTCATCACATGTGAATCCTTTAATTACAAATCTATGAGGACAAATATTTTTGAAGAAGGGTATTATGTTATTACCCAAGTGGGGAATATATGGGGTTAAATGTATATGATATGACCCCAAAGGGGTGAATATATGAGGCTAAATGTACATGTAATGTATAAATATATATGTAATAGGGTCATCCTAATACCAAAGGGGCCTCATGTGTAGTGTGTGAATAGGTATATATAGATATTATGTATTCATTACCGAGGACATGTGCATTGTGATGTATGCATGTATTTTGATATGTGGAGGAAGTTCTCGTATTATTTAAGGAGTTATTCTGAAACTCATATCTATTATGTATATTGGAGGTGTGCTCCATGCTCACATTGTTGTACAAGATCTGTACTTCTAGTTTATTGTGATATCTTAAGGACTTGGAACATAACACACACTCCAAGGAGGTTATGTGGGTTGCATGCGGATTGAAGAAGCATGCGGAACTAGTGATCACTAGAGATATTGGAGAAAAGAAGAAAGTGATAGGGCACTAGAGAAAATAAGAAAAATAAATAAAAGAGAACGATGGAGTTGCAAGAGAAGAGAAGAAAATTTTCCGAGTTTTGAAAGAGTCTAGTCCAAGTTTTGTATGAGTTATGTACGATTTTTGTAACAATTTTGTATGAGTCTAGAAAAATGATTGATTAGAGTCTGTAATGGAGTCAGTTTGATAGTGTAGACCATGAGAAAAGAGTGCATGGAACATTGTAATGCAATGTTTGTGGAATGAATCAGAGCTCAGGGCGCATTTCAATGTGTAATACAAGTATGTCCATGTATGCATCCTGAAGTTTTAATGAATATAATACAAAGCCAATATTCTCTCTGTCATTTGATATGTGGTTGTTGAGTTAGATGAATGAATGCATTAATGGTTTCCAATTAATATTTTGTTAATGATATGGAATGAATGAATGAAATCTTGAATGGTTTCCTTATGTGCATTATCCCTTCACATCCGACATAAGATCCTATGGTCTCTATGATTCTCAGGGCATCTCAGGTGAGACCTTCTTCAGTCCTCAACTAAAGATTGATATGTCAATGCCTTGGGGTTTTGTTAGTCAACTTTGGATGAACCCTAGGTCATCAAACCCCTAATATTAGGAAGGATGCACAATAGAAATCCAACAACCACAATTTTTTGTCTATAAGAAGTTGTAAGTCTTCTATTAAGTGGTGGTTTAAGGAAAACCACAAACCAATTTCGTGTTTTTCGATGACCACAAACCAAATAATTCTTGCTTGATACGACTTCAAGACTTGAATCCCAACTGTCAATCAATGATATTATCCCCTTGATATAGGTGGATATTGGTGGCCACCCACCTATTCCACTGCCTCAAAAAACAATTTTCCACCTTGGCAGTTTTTCAGATTCCAAACTTCTAGGGCCGATTTGAGGCCCTAAACAACGGTTTTTGGGGATTTGGGGACCAAGTGACTGCTAGAGATCAACCTAGGCTAGTCGAAAATCATTCTTTTCGGTTAGACCATTCCAATGGGCTATCATGCACCTAAAACAAATATCATATGAAAAATTTACGACCCCAGGAAGTTGATGTACTAACTTACCCAAACTGGGCCCACATGACTTTTGGTGCTTCATCTCCTAGAGTTAGGTTTTTGGATGTCTAGGGTTTAGAAATTCATGTTTACTGTAAAAAGGATTTCAGAGCCTCATTGTAATCATCTGCTGGAAAATGAGCACAACTGCCAAATCTCTTCTCAGAGATAAGCCGCCACCATTCCAACAAGCTTGTTTTCCACTGCATTTTACAGTTTCAACTTATTTCCTTATTGAATAGAAAACCAATTTTATTGTATCTTTGTTATTATGTGTTAATAATATTTTAATAATATGTATTCATTTAAATTTTCTCATAAAATATGGATCAGTATTGATCTAGGTGGATATCGGTGGCCACCCACCTATTCCACTAGCTCAAAAAACAGTTTTCCACCTTGGCAGTTTTTCGGGTTCCAAATTTCCGGGGCCATTTTGAGGCCCTAAAAGACATTTTTTGGGGATTTGGGGCCACGATGACTGCAAGGGGCACTAACCTAGGCTAGTCAAAATCGTTCTTCTCGATTATACCTTTCCAATGGGTTATCGTGCGCCTAAAACATAGATCATATGAAAAATTTACAACCCCAGGAAATTGATGTACTAACTTACCCAAACGGGGCCCACATGACTTTTGGGGCTTCATCTCCTAGGGTTAGGTTTTTTGTTTTCTAGGGTTTTTGACATTCCTGTTTATTGTAAAAAGGCCTTCAGATCCTCATTTTAATAATTTGTTGGCGAATGAGCGCAACCATCATATCTCTTCTCAAAAATAAGCCACCACCATTCCAAAAAGCTTATTTTTTGATGCATTTTATAGTTTCAGCTTATTTCCTTATTGAATAGAAAACCAATTTTACTGTATCTTTGTTATTCTGTGTTAATCATATTTTAATAATCTATATTCATTTTGTTCTTCTCATAAAATCTAGATCAGTATTGATCAAGGTGGATATCGGTGGCCACCCACCTATTCTACTGGCTCGGAAAAAAAAATCCACCTTGGTAGTTTTTCGGGTTCCAAAGTTTTGGGGCCATTTTGAGGCCCTAACTGACGGTTTTTGGGTATTTTAAGTCCAAGTGACTGTTGGGGGAATCAAATTTGGCCAGTTGAGAGTTGTTCGGCTCGGTTAGACCTTTCCAACGGGCTATCGTGCACCTAAAACGAGGATCGTATGCAAACATTATGACCCCGGGAAGTTGATGTACTAACTTACCCAAATGAGGCTCACATGATTTTTGGTGCTTCATCTCCTAAGGTTAGGTTTTTGGATGACTAGGGTTTTTGACATTCCTTTTTATTGTAAAAAGGTATTAAGAGCCTCATTATAATCATCTACAAAAAACGAGTTGTGCTAGGGTTTCTACTCTGAAACATGCATCATCCACCGCCCTCTCTCCATAGTCGTGGCCATGGAGGGAAAGGGAGGGGCGCCCCCAAACCCCTCCTACAACATTGTTATAGGAAAGGAGCATGGCTCCTATTAGCACTCTGTAATTTGCCCAAGGCTGTGAGGCAGTCACAGAGGCAACATCAAAACCACTTCGAGTCTTGGATCTAGCCCTCCAAGACTCAGAGAGGGATCTCTCTGTCTGATATAGTTTTGTTTGAAGAGGTATTAGGCTAGTTATGAAGAACATGGGTTGGGGTTTTTAAATGGTTTATTTGGAACAACAAGGAGGGCCATTGGGAAAATGGGGTCTGTATTTGAATAAATACGAAATACAACCAGAAACGAGGAAAGAAGACTTCCACAGGGAAAGATAATATACTCACTGGATCTTTTAGTAGCTTAAATGATCGACAGAAGAAAAGATGAGAGAGATAGATTCAACTAAGAAGCAGTTAAGAATTTCTTAATAAAAAACATCAGAAGATAAACATTAAAATCTTTAGAATCAGAAACAGGGTATCAAAGATAAATCCTGCAACTTTACATTACTCTTAAAGATTAGGTCTAGAAAAAAATATGATCACAAAGCAAGAAAATGTTCAACTTAGAGAATAAACATCACCAATGAATACCCGCAAGAATCCTGTGAACAACATGATCATTTCTGATAGATCATTGGAAGTTACAAGAAAAATTCTCTGCTAAACAGAGCCCACAGTTCAGCCAGGAACCTCACAGGTCGAACCCTTCTACATTAAAATCATATGAATAAATAGGATAGATCATCTCAATAAGTTTTGGAAGTCATTTTAACCGCCTCGGCCAAAAATAGCCACCACTCCCACAAAATTTGGAGTTTTCTGCCATGAAAGACAAACCGGTTTTCTGTGGAAAAGGGGTCCGAACAGACGTGTTTTTCTCTTGAATGATGACACCTGGGAGAAACCTGAAAGCGGTTATTGTATATGGGCATGTTTTTGACAAAAAAAGCCTTTGGTTTCTCCAAATTTGTCCCCAGCTGGCCGTAACAGCTCCTGCAAGATCGGGACTGAAACGGAAAATTGAAAATCTGGAAAAGTAGGTCTCGAAGATGTCTTCGATTCTCCCTGCTCGTAACTCTGCTGCAAAAACGGAGAGAGGTTTTTGTTACTCAGACCGTGATGAGAAAAAACCTCTCTCGGATTTTTAAAATCCATCTCTGTTTTCCCAAAAATAGATATGAAAGAGGACGTGGTAAGACAAGCAAAAATGGCAAGACAAAGGCAAAAGTGGTTTTTTCGTGAAACACAAAATTCCGGACCCCCCCCTCTCGTTAAATTCCGGATGGTGAGGGGGGGTCCATAATTTTTATTGGCCATGGATTTATTTTGAGGTGATTCGTGATTAAATGGAAATGTATGAAGTTTAATTTGGATTCTGGACCCCCCCCCCTCTCGTTAAAGCTCGGAAGGTGAGGGGGGGTCCGAAAAATTTATGGAGCGTTGATTTTATTGTTTGATATGGATGGAGGGGCGGGGTGTATGAAGGTGCGTGGAGGTAGTGGAGGTAGGTGTGGGCGGGAGTGTGAAGGTTTGAGTGGAGGGTGACGTAGGAGTGAGGTATGAGAGGGGGTGAGTGGAGTGTGACGTATGGTAGGAGGGTGGGGGGGTAAGCTTAGGTTAGTTTAGGTTTTAAAATTTTGTTTTGTTTTTAATATTATTTTATTTTATTACATGTTTGTTTGTTTTTTAATTTTTGTATTTTATATTTTATGTTTTACTATATTTATTATATTAGTTTTATTATATATTTAATTATTATATTTTTTTTTGTTTTTTTTTTTTAAATTGTTTTATATTTTTATATTGTTTTTTGTATTTTCTTTTTATTTAACTTTTATGTTTTGTTTTTTAATTTTCTTTATTTGACATTAATTAACAAGACTAACCTAGTTACTAAACTAACCTATTTTCTAACTTAGATTTCTAGCTTAAGTAATAATTAACTAATTAATAATTAATTAATTATTAGCTAGTTCTTTATTAACTAGTTTAACCTATTCTAATTATACTAACATTACTTATTTAATCTAACTAATTTTATTGTTATTTTTTTCTATCCTAAGTCTTGTTTATTCATGGATGGGTGGCGGGAAAGTAGTCAATGGGGCCACAGGACAAGGGAGTGAGGGCGCAACGTGTATGAAGGATACAGCAGGGTGATGGGGGATCGAGCAAAAAGAATGGAGGGAGGGAACGAGATCAACCGAGCCATACTTCGTCATCACGAGAGAAACGCCAAATCAACAGTCGAAGAATTGAGTCGCCTATAATTATAGGAACCCAACATAGGCTCCACCTGGGGATGGCAGCTTCTTTCAGGAGGTGTCAAGAACCACAGACCTGTGAATCATGCAGACCGGTGCTTTATCCATTGGGATGATCCCAAAGTCTTATTCTGCAATCTGTACCTGTTTTGATCTTTCAAATGAAACAAAATAAAATGAACACTGCTAAAAAACCGATGCTCAGGATGCTGAGATTATTCACATTCTCCTACCTACCCTACTGCAATCATTGCTCAGCTAGGTAATGAAAAAATGCCAATGGAGCCAATCCAACAGTTGATTTAGTGGCTCTGTTCTTTCACTGTCTATGATGAAACTCAGAAATAAGTCTATTACTCGTGCTTGAAAGCAATTTCCATCCTGCTTTCCCTTACATAAGTTTTGATAAACCCGAACAATAGAGAGAACGCTGGCAATGGAAAAATATCCTATATTAAAAAAAAATTCCATATATGTATTTACAGGATCAATATAGTTCTGTCCCATTTTTTGATTTTCAACTTCAAACAACTCAGCATCAAGGAGCGATTTTTCACCTATGCATTATGTATCTTTCAACACTTCCTTATGTCACTGAGGATGCTCTGATGGTTTGTGAAATAATGCCTCTGCTGCAAACGACAAAGAAGCTGACTGCCTGATCATGTCAATATCATAACAACGTTTTATCCCACATCTGGATGATGAAGGAATACTTTGACCATACAGGCCATCCAACTGATCAACTATGGGATCTTAAAATGACTGACAAGACTGTTGCATTGATTCAAATGATAATTCTTGACCTTTGATGTATTTATCCTTCAACACTTGTCCAAGAGTCTTCTTAAAAATTCGAAATGAATTAAAGCACAATGGTACAGAGTTATTTTGGATTAACTCATAATTTTCCTCGAGCTTTAATCTTTCATCTGAAATTTGAAAATCGAAGTAGGGAAAGTGTTGCGATTCTGGGTTTAGGACAGCCTCCATATCTCTGAGATTTTCTGTATCTTCCTCATCGCTGTCATGATTGTTGTGCAAGGGCTGATTGTCGCATTTGAACGATAAATGATCTTCTTCCTGCCAATGACATGATGTTGGTTTCTCTGAACAAACAACCTCTATTTCAGCTTCATGATCATCATCATACTGTTCATACTTGGGTAAATCATCCACGGATGAAATTCCATTGAACATGCATATCATGTCAGCTAGTTGTTCCTCTACAAGTCGAGATGGAGCTTCATCTATGACTGTGCTGTGAATTGAATACATGAACGGATCATTATTCAAACCATGGTACCCAGGATGAGTAGAAAAATGTTTGGGGACTGTGACCATGTCTTTCTCTGAAATCAATGGAACATGATGTCTTTGGACAACAAGCTCCTCTTTTATGTTAATCTTTTGCATCAGCTTTTCCATGGTACTGGAAAAAATCTCCAGTTTAGCTTCTGATGACTTCAGCTGCTCCATTTCTTTATTCTTTAACTTTGAACTCTTGATCATCAAGTTGGTCTCCACATCAACCGCAATGTTCTGCATTTCTTCAAGGCTTGCAGTGTTCCTTTCTCTTAATTGGAATGCCATTTTAGGATCAAAAGCTTATGGGAAATGCAATTTAGCCAAACCAGGAGGCGGCCTTACCTCCACAGGTATGGAATGATACACATCATTGAATCTGATTGAGAACTATTGTATTGTCTCCTCTGTCTTTCTTTTCAAGTGGTCATACTCTTCTAGGAGGAGGAAAACATTTCCCATGACCACCCACCTATCCAAAAAAACTTGCATGAACTGCTGAAATTTTTTTATGCTTGCGACTGGAAGGTTCTTAAACCAATATTTAACTTTACCTCCCAGAGACAGGGCAAACATTCTGATGCAGACATCATCATCTTCAACCTCATAAAGGTCAAGGAAATCCTCAAGGTTTTGAATATGTTTTTCAGCAGTGATCTTCCCATTTTCTCCATCAAACCTAGGCAGATTATTGATGTAATTGACAGGGAGGTCATGGAGAATAGGAGGCAAATCTAGAGGCTTGTATCTGTCTGGGATTTTTGCAAGCACAAGAGATGAAGAAAGAGGCTTACAACCATCCAGAGTTTTAGCAAGAGTAGGAGACAAAGCAGGAGGCTTATGTCTCACTAGGGTTTCTACAGGTGCATCTGGGATGTGCACAGGTGTATGAGTATGCCCATAATATACAATTTGGGATATGATCTCTTGAGACTCATCCATTGACTGGTGGTCAAGGTAATCTTCAACAATATACTTTTGATCAGGCTTAGAAAAAGACAAGACATAATTGCAGATAAAACCAAAGATGTCTTGAATGCAATTTGAGCTTGAGTACCTGGTCTTTCTAGGCTGCTTGGCCATGCTTCAGGTTCTTCCTCCAGTGGAGTCTTCAAGTTGGCACTGTCTAGAGTTGATTGGAGTTGCCAGGTGAATGATCTCAGCCTTCTTGTGTCTGGTCACTGTCCACCATCAGTGATCATATCTGGAGCTTGAAGTGTACTACTGGAGAAAGGTCCCCAGTATGGTCACCATTCTGTTAGCACTCTGTAACTTTCCCAAGGTTGTGAGGCAGTCACAGAGGCAACATCAAAACCATTTCGAGTCTTGGATCTAGCCCTCCAAGACTCAGAGAGGGATCTCTCTATCTGATATAGATTTGTTTGAAGAGGTATTAGGCTAGTTATGAAGAACATGGGTTGGGGTTTTTAAATGGTTGATTTGGAACAACAAGGAGGGCCATTGGGCAAATGGGGTTTGTATTTGAATAAATACGAAATACAACCAGAAATGAGGAAAGAAGACTTCCATAGGGAGAGATAATATAATCACTGGATCTTTTAGTAACTTAAATGATGGACAGAAGAAAATATGAGAGGTATATATTCAACTAAGAAGCAGTTAAGAATTTCTTAATCGAAAACATCAGAAGATAAACATTAAAATCTTTAGAATCAGAAATAGGGTATCAAAGATAAATCCTGCAACTTTACGTTACTCTTAAAGATTAGTTCCAGAAAAAAAATATGATCACAAAGCAAGAAAATGTTCAACTTAGAGAATAAACATCACCAATGAATACACGCAAGAATCCTGTGAACATCATGCTCATTTATGATAGATCATTGGAAGTTACAGGAAAATTTCTCTCCTAAACACAGCCCACAGTTCAGCCAGGAACCTCACAGGTTGAACCCTTATACATTAAAATCATATGAATAAATAGTATATATCATCTCAATAAGTTTTGGAAGTCGTTTTAACCGCCTCGGCCAAAAATAGCCACCACTCCCACAAAATTTAGAGTTTTCTGCCATGAAAGACGGACCAGTTTTCTGCGAAAAAGGGGTCCGAATAGACATGTTTTTCTATTGAATTATGACACTTGGGAGAAAAATGAAAGAGGTTATTGTATATGGGAATGTTTTGGATACAACCCTCCTTTGGTTTCACTAAATTCATCCCCAGCTGGCCGTAACAGCTCCTACAAGATCGGGACTGAAACAAAAAATTGAAAATCTGGAAAAGTAGGCCTCGAAGATGTCTTCGATTCTCCCTGCTCGTAACTCTGCTGAAAAAATTGAGAGAGTTTTTTGTTCTTCAGCCCATTCTGAGAAAAAACCTCTCTCGGATTTTTAAAATCCGTCTCCTTTTGCCCAAAAATCGATCTGAAAGAGGACGTGGTAAGACAGGAAAAAATGGCAAGACAAAGGCAAAAGTGGTTTTTTCATGAAACGCAAAATTCCAGACCCCCCCCTCTCGTTAAATTCCGGATGGTGAGGGGGGGTCCGGAATTTTTATTGGCCGTGGATTTATTTTGAGGTGATGCATGATTAAATGGAAATGTATGAAGTTTAATTGGGATTCCGGACCCCCCCCCCCTCTCGTTAAAGCTCGGAAGGTGAGGGGGGGTTCGGAAAATTTATGGAGCGTTGATTTTATTGTTTGATATGGATGGAGGGGCGGGGTGTATGAAGGTGTGTGGAGGTAGTGGAGGTAGGTGTGGGCAGGAGTGTGAAGGTTTGAGTGGAGGGTGACGTAGGAGTGAGGTATGAGGGGGGGTGAGTGGAGTGTGACGTATGGTAGGAGGGTGGGGGGTAGGCATAGGTTAGTTTAGGTTTTAAAATTTTGTTTTTTTTTTTAATA
>ML781927.1:504815-546486 GCA_009831015.1 Picea engelmannii | reverse complement strand
TATTTTCTTTTTATTTAACTTTTATGTTTTGTTTTTTAATTTGCTTTATTTAACATTAATTAACAAGACTAACCTAGTTACTAAACTAACCTATTTGCTAACTTAGATTTCTAGCTTAAGTAATAATTAACTAATTAATAATTAATTAATTATTAGCTAGTTCTTTATTAACGAGTTTAACCTATTCTAATTATACTAACATTACTTATTTAATCTAACTAATTTTATTGTTATTTTTGTCTATCCTAAGTCTTGTTTATTCATGGATGGGTGGCGGGAAAGTAGTCAATGGGGCCACAGGACAAGGGAGTGAGGGCACAGCGTGTATGAAGGATGCAGCAGGGTGATGGGGGATCGAGTGAAAAGAATGGAGGGAGGGAACGGGATCAACCGAGCCATACTTCGTCATCACGAGAGAAACGCCAAATCAACAGTCGAAGAATCGAGTCGCCTATAATTATAGGAACCCAACAGCTCCAACCACTTCAAGTATCCAATGTTCAAACTCTCGGACAATATGCAAAAACTCATTTGGGAAGACGAAATGGCAAAGGAAAAACCCATGCAAATCGCTCCAGAAACTAGGCAACCAAGAACCAAACGCACTTGGGAACCCGGGAAATGAATTCCACAAGCTCCGATCGCTCCCAAGTACACCATTAGCTCACCGCGAATGGAGGATCAGAAGCAGTATATGCACAACTGTGCTCTAATAGGAAAATTCTTGGGGCTATGGCCCTCAGAAAAAGATCTGGTCAAATGGATTCACCATTGGTGGAAACCCATATTGAACAATATGGAGGAAATAAATCGTATCTTTGAAGGAGGGTTGTACTTCTACAACTTGGTAGGCCTATTTCTCTGATTCTGGACAAAGAGATTCAACCCAGAAAAAGAATATTTCACCCATGCACCGGTCTGGCTAAGGCTATACTCACTCCCACAAGAATTTTGGCTGGAGGAGACCCTTGTAGGGATTGGAAACACCATCGGCAGCTATGTCAAGGGCTCAGAGGAAACAATAAAAATAAGGTACACTGCTTATGCATGTATATGTGTCTATTTAAATATTTCAAAACCCCTCCCTGGAACCATTATCCTGGATTATCAGGATGAGGAATGGTCCCAAACCTTGGACTATGAGCATATTCTCTTCCAATGTCTCAAGTTTCACAAGCATGGCCATATTTTTTGAGAATTCCCTTTAAATAACCCCCCCAAGACAACTCCAGAAGACTCTGACAAACCCAAGGATGGCTTCACCCAGGTCACGGGTCGACAAAAGAATTAGACAAAAAGAGTACCCCCCCAAAAGCCCCCACTGGACCCCATAACAAGAACTCGTTTGACACCCTCCAAACCCCATTGGAAACCCCCTCATTCTCTACCAACCCCCTGACAACCCCTACAACCATCCAAATCTATGTCACACAAGATCCCCCCGTTCTCTCTTCCTCACAACCAATAACCACGGAGAAGTCCCTCCCTACCACTATCAGGCCGGAAATGGGCGATCCAGACACAGATCTGGAGGATCAAGAGCTAGAAGGAATTGATATGGCACATTTAGAACAAGCCTACCATAAGCAACAATTGTATAGCATACCACTTGATCAGCTGTGCAAGGTGCACAAAGTCTTCCTTAACTCCTCTATAGGAGGTAAAACCCGAGCTAGCACAAACCTGGGAATACAAAAGGAAACCACTAAGGAACAACAAAAAAACACAAAGGAGGAGAAAACAAGAGGTAGGAAACCAAAACACTAGCTCATCCAGGACGTTGGTAACTTCCTTGTCAACTCAGGTCAAATTCAATTGATCTCAGATAGCTTTCCCCCCATCCAACCCCCACTGTCCTCATGAAGATACTATCCTAGAACATAAGAGGCCTCAACACAAAGGGCAAACGAACCTTGCTCAAAGACAGAATTAGGAAGGAACAACTGAATATTCTACTCCTAAAGGAAACAAAATGTGTGGGAACATAGGCACAGAGCACACTCCAACGATGTTGGACATAGGCACAACATATAGAAGTAGACACTAATGGGGTAGCAGGAGGTCTTTCTTTCCTATGGAATCCAACCACTATCTTGCTGGACAACTTTTTTACTTTGAAATGGACCATCACAGCCTCCTTTCGCCTCATTAGCTCGAACAAACAGGGCTACATCAAAAACTTCTATGGACCCCCCAGACCAAGGGATAAAGAATAATTCCTCCAACACATGGAATGGATAGCTGATTATTTATGACCCTAAAGGTGGATCCTTGGGGGTGAGTTCAATATGATCACGGGAATGGAGGAGAAAAATGGAGGCAATCGCATCCTGGGAAATGACAACACACTCTTCAACCACACCATAGACCTTATGAACCCCATTGATGTCGAAACAGATAACCGGCCTTTCACCTGGTCCAAAAGATGCTCGGGGGCCCATCATGTATCCAACAGATTGGACCACTTCCTCCTTTCTGAGGCCATCATGATGGATGGGATATCTTGTCATGCCACATTCATTGATGCTGTGGGTTCAGATCATTGGCCAATTCTTCTAACCCTCAACATCACCAGTACCCCAGAAAGAAAGCCCTTCTTCTTTGAAATTTTTTGGTTGCACCACCTAGATTTTCAAGCAAACATCAAGGCCTGGTGGGAAGAGGCAGCCATCCAAACAGGAACCCCAATGTACGGATTCCAACAAAGATTAAAAAACCTCAAGCAACAACTCAAAATCTGGAAAAAGTCCACCTTTGGCAATATATTCGAAGCACAAGAGCATCTACATCAGCAAATGAAAACACTACAACACCAAATCCGAACACAGGGTCTAACGAAAGCTCTAAAAAATCAAGAACTACTCATCAATAATCATCTAGCAGAAAGGAAAGTGCAAGAGGAAATTCTTTGGAGAGAAAAAAATTACATCACATGGCTAAAAGAGGGGGATAAAAACACCAAATTCTTCCATAGGTCCATGATCTATAGGTGCCAATCCAACCACATCACCCATCTAATCTCATAACAAGGCACATAAATCCAAAAACACGCAGATGTGGAAAAGGAATTGCTCACCTACTACGAATCTCTCCTAACGAAACCTCCGTCAAATCGCTCATAGGCCATCACCTATATCATCAAACACATACCTAAGGAGGTCACCAAGGAGAAAAACGAAGCCTTGATGAGACCAATCACACAGGAGGAGGTTGCTCAGTCTCTAAATTCCACCCCGCTCAACAAGGCTCCTAGACCAGACAGATTCACTTCAGATTTATTCCACTCTTGTTGGGATCTCATCCGTGACTATGTGTGGGAAATCATTGAGGACTCCTGAAGATCTGGCAAGGTCCTCCAAGCCCTCAATGATACCTTTCTCACACTCATCCCCAAAGAGAACAATACCACCTCTCCAGCTCACTTTAGAACCATAGCCCTTTGTAACGTAATTTACAAACTTCTAACAAAGAGCATTACAACCCACCTCAAGCCCATACTACCATTCTTAATCTCCCCTGAGAAATTCGGCTACGTTGAAGGCTGACAAATTTTGGATAGTGTCATCTTAGCTCATGAAGTTATCCACTCCCTTTGCTCTAACAAAATACAGGGCATGCTCCTAAAGCTGGATCTTTCCAAAGCCTTCGATAAGCTAAGTTGGATCTATCTAAAAGCCACTCACCTAGCATTTGGATTTGATCACACCTAGGTCTATTGGATTGTCAACCTCACCTCCTCATCACTTTTCTCAATCCTCGTCAATGGCGTCCTGTCCAAACCTTTTTCCCCCTCAAAAGGAATCAGACAAGGGGACCCTCTCTCGCCCTTCCTCTTCATCCTAATGGCAGAAGGGCTCATCCACATGCTAAAAGAAGCCATCGGGGACCACTCGGTCTCAGGCCTCACCCTCCACAACATATCTCCCCCCATCTCTCATAGCCAATTCATAGATGAAATCCTTCTCATGGGACTTGCCACAACCAGAGAAGCTTGTTGTTTCTGATCTATCATTGACCTCTTCTGTGAAGCTTCAGGCATGGAAGTAAACCTAATAAAATCCCAAGTATTCTTCTTCAACACACCTCTAGCCATCCAAAATCATCTCACCCTCATCCTGGGCTTCACCCATAGTGTCCTCCCATCAATCTACCTAGGTATCCCCCTCATTGATAACTCACTCAGAAATGCCCCCTGGAAATCCCTGTTGTCCAGCTTCAGAAAACGACTCACCCTCTGGACCTTTCTCTCTCTTAATCTACCTGGATGCCTCATTCTCCTTAAATCCATCCTATAAGCTCTCTCGATATACATATTCTCAGCCTTAGCGGCCCCGAGTTTCATCCACATCACCTTAAGATCGATCCAAATAAGCTTCCTGTGGCAAGGAGTCAAGGAAGGACGCAAAATATCCTTGGTAAGCTAGCAAAAGTTTTGCAATCCCAAAAAAGTAGGGGGTCTCAGTCTTTGTGACCCAATCATTCTCAACAAATTCCTAGCGCTAAAATCTAGTGGAGATGGCTCAAAAGATCCTAGGATCTTCAGGCACATCTGTGGAGGAGAAAATACACCCCAAACAACCCGGAAAAAGAACTCATCAGGTGGAATGGTCAAGGCCAAGGATTTCTCATCTAGGATGCTTCCCGGAACAATCGAGGACTCATCATGGGCCATTCTTTTTGGGAACTGCAAAATGGCACTTTGGCAAACTTTTGGAGTGATTCATGGCATCAAATCCCTACCCTGAATATAGTTCCAAACCTTAGAGACCTCATTCCCCTTACAACTGTCGTAGGTTTACACAAAGTCATCTATTTCTGGAAGCCTTTTGATCCCAAAGATCTATGGCGCACCTAGAAAAGAAACCATGAACACCTAAATATTCCCCCGACTATCAACCTCTGACCCCTACAGGAGCTTCTCTCCACATTAAAATCTTCAGTAAAAAATGGGAGGACATTCTTAGGTGGAGCCAATCTACCATAAGCACCTTCAAAATTAGTGAAGCATACTCCTTAAAAGAAGACCACAACACCCTGCCCAATGAGGAGATTTGGAGGAAAATATGGAATATGAAATCTTGGCCAAAAGTCAACACCTTTCTCTGGCTAGTGGCACGCAAAAACATCCTCACTTGGGATAACTTAAGAATATAGGGTTTCATCGGCCCTTATTGGTGTCAGCTATGTGGACAAGAAGAAGAAACTCTAAATCATCTCCTCGACCTCTGTGCCTACAGCTCGTGCATTTGGGATCAGAGTGCTAGCATCATGATAACATCGGACAGGAACCGCTTGGGTCCAAAAGAAACTATTGCAGATTGGCGTAGCTTGATATTCCACTCTCCCATTCTGAATAAAATCTGGTAGCTACTCCTAGGCTTCATCCTTTGGAAAATCTGGAAAGAAAGGAATAGGAGAATTTTCAACTCAGTCACCAGAACGTCGCAAGAGGTTTGGACAACAATTCACACCAACATCAATGAAACCATATCACTGCATACATGGATGGAGCAGGACCTTCAAATCCAACAGAATGAATATCATATCATCAAATCTTGGCATCTAAATATTTCCCCCATCCCAGATCAGATCATGGCAACTAAAGCATGCACAGCCAGCCCTACTCATTGGGAGGCTCCACCCATGAACTTATTTAAATTTAATTTTTATGGTGCCTCCAAAGGTAATCCAGGACCAGTTGGATATGGCATAGTCATCCGGAATAGTGAAGGATAAATACTACAAATCCTAGCAGGTAGTATGGGGAAGATTACGAACAACGTTGTAGAAATCTGGAGTCTTTTTTGTGGATTGCAAGAAGCCTCGAAGAAAGTCCTTTTTCCCCTCATTGCGGAAGGTGATTCACAAATTGTTATCAAGCTCCTGTCACACTTTCTCAATGGGGAAGATCCAAAGAAAGTATCTCCCAGCTAGCGACTTATGAATGGACTCAGCAGAATAAAGTATATTCTCTAGCCGCAAGAGGTAATCATCCCTTCCCATGTTAGAAGAGAGGCCAATCAAGTAGTTGACTGGCTAGAAAATTTTGGAGTCGGGCTCGAAGAAGGCATATTCTCTTGTACCCCCTCCACCAATCCCAATCACCCCGTAGTCATTGCTTGTAATAATATATCTCACACCAATGATCTGCCCCTAGATGGGGTGTTATCCTGACATTATAGCCCCACATCGGATCGCCACCACCTGGCGTATGCTCTCTGTATCACCCCCTCCCCAACCACTTCGGGCCTTTATGATACCTGCCTCCACCCTCCACACCTCATTCTCACTTCAATGTTCCCTCACCTAGGAGGCTCTGCAATGTGTGTGACCTCATGATTCCATGCAAAAACTCCCTCATGTCACCTCTGCTCCTTCCTGGGATCCCAGTTCTTCTACTCGTGATGGGAGCTCCGGAAGTGCAATGTCCATATTCCATTTCGAATTTCATGTTCTCAAGAGTTACCCTCTCCATTCATCTCTCCTTTGAGCTCTGGTATGACCATATGTGGGTTTCTCTTAGGTTGTGGAAGTAATTTCTCACAATGTCGTGACCCTGAGGCAAGCCAAAGTGGGGGGATGCTTGGTACTTGGCCCATGGGAGGGAACTGCCTATCCCATACACTCCTGGTGCACTTGGAAATCCTCTCAAAATTCTCCCTACAGTGACCCCAACAGTTCCTCCCCCTATTGATGCAGCCTCGGTCCCTAAATCCTTCCCAGCAGTTCCTCCCCTTATCGTTTCTCCTCCCCTCGATATTGCTCCGCAGCTCAAACTACTCCTTTTACCATCCCTGAACCATCCACCTTATGACCAAATTCCTTGTGAACTATTCCCCCTCTCAAATCCCTACGCATGTACGGTTGAGTGGTTTGACTTATATGAGAATTCACTTGGTTACGTGCCTCCCCCCCCCTCCCCACCTCCACACCACTCTCACTCACCCTCCCCCTCCTCCTCCCTGCTCTCCACCCATCCCCACCCCTCTTGTTCTTGGTGTGAGGACCAAACATAATCCCTAACTATTTTGTGCACCATGAAAAAGGACTTGGAGGACATAAATTTGATGAAAAAAGACCTAGCGACTATCAAAATGGCAATGCTAGAAGCAAAGGATAGGGAAGCGAACTAATGGAGAAGAATGGACGCCATGATGATGTTCATGAAATACCTCCAAAAGTCCATAGAGGAACGAGGGAAAGGCCAAGCTTTGACGAAGCAGGTTTTTGCAAGACTACGTCTTGGTCCGGGTTTTTAGCTTTAGCAATGTTTTTCTTTGCTTCTCTTTGCACGATAATCAGGTGCCTCGGCCCTGCACAACCCAGTAGAATATTTTATTTTTCAGTAGATTGTCTTTGGCGATGGTGGTTTCCCAACAGGGCACCATGACCATAATCTTCTTGGACAAGTGGCTACACTAGTTTGTGGACATCTGGTGCAGTGGTTTCCCTCTTGGGCACTGCGTCCACGTGGCCAACTGCATCTTAGACAGTTGTACATTTTTTGAAAGGATTTAATACATTACCCTAACTTACAAAAAAATAAAAAATCATATGCTCGTGAATTAGCGCAGCTGACACATCTCTTCTTAGAGATAAGCCACCACCATTCCAACAAGCTTGCTTTCCGCAACATTTTATAGTTTTAGCATATTTCCTTATTGAATAGAAAACCAATTTTATTGTATCTCTCTTATTTTGTGTTAAGCATCTTTTAATAATCTGTATTCATTTCGTTCTACTCATAAAATCAAGATTAGTATTGAACTAGGTGGATATTTGTGGCCACTCACCTATTCCACTAGCTCAAAAAACAGTTTTCCACCTTGGTATTTTTTTGGGTTCCAAACTCCCGAGGCTGTTTTGAGGCCCTAAATGACGTTTTTTGGGGATTTGGTACCCGAGTAATTACTAATGGCCCTGAACCATGCCAGTTGAAAATTGTTCTTCTCAGTTAGAACTTTCCAACGGCTAATTGTGTTCCTAAAACATAGATCGTATGCAAAAGTTACGCCCCGGGGAAGTTGATGTACTAACTTACCCAAATGGGGCCCACATGACTTTTGGTGCTTCATCTCCTAGGGTTAGGTTTTTCGATGACTAGGGTTTTTTACATTCCTGTTTATTGTAAAAAGGCCTTCAAATCCTCATTCTAATGATCTGCTGGTGAATGAGCATATTCGTCACATCTCTTCTCAGAGATAATCTACCACCATTCCAGAAATCTTGTTTTTCGCTGCATTTTATAGTTTCATCTTATTTACTTGTTGAATAGAAAACCGATTTTACTGTATCTATGTTATTCTATGTTAAGCATGTTTTATTAATCTGTATTCATTTCATTCTGCTCATAAATCTAGATCAATATTGATCTAGCTGGATATCAGTGGCCACCCACCTATCCCACTAGCTCAAAAAACAGCTTTCCAACTTGGTATTTTTTCAGGTTCCAAACTTTTGGGGTCATTTTGAGGCCCAAAAAGACGGTTTTTGGGGATTTAGGGCCTAGGTGACTGCTAAAGGAACTAAATGGGGATAGTCAAAAATATTTTTTCTCGGTTAGACGTTTCCAACGGGCAATCATGCACCTAAAACGAAGATCTTATGCAAAAGTTACGACACCAGGAAGTTGATGTACTAACTTACCCCAACGGGGCCCATATGACTTTTGGCGCTTCATCTCTTAGGGTTAGTTTTTTGGATGTCTAGGGTATTTGACATTCCTTTTTATTGTAAAAAGGCCTCGAGAGCCTCATTGTAATCATTTTTTGGTGAATGAGCACAATCGTCACATCTCTTCTTAGAGATAACCCACCACCATTCCAACAAGCTTGTTTTCTATTGCATTTTATAGTTTCAACTTATTTCCTTATTGAATAGAAAACCAGTTTTATTGTATCTCTCTTATTCTGAGTTAAGCATCTTTTAATAATCTATACTCATTTCGTTCTACTCACAAAATTTGGATCAATATTGATCCAGGTGAATATCGGTGGCCATCCACTTATTCCACTGGCTCGAAAAACAATTTTCCACCTTGGTAGTTTTTCAAGTTCCAAACTTCTAAGGTCGTTTTGGGGCCATAAACGATGTTTTTTGGGGATTTGGGGCCCAGGTGATTGCTAGTAGCATTAAGATGGGCTAATCGAAAACTATTCTTCTAAGTTAGATCTTTCCAACGAGCTATTGTGCGTCTAAAAAAAAGATAATATGAAAAAGCTACGACCCTGGGAAGTTGATGTACTAACTTACACAAATGGGGCCCACATGACTTTTGGCGCTTCATCTCCTAGGGTTAGGTTTTTGGATGTCTAGGGTTTTTGACATTTCTGTTTATTGTAAAAAGTATTTCATAGCCTCATTGTAATCATCTGTTGGTGAATGAGCAAATACGTCTGTTGAGCACTCAACACACCCAAAAAAGCCTATGTTAAATTTTACTTTTTGGGTACCACTTGATCTTTTTCACTGTCTGATTCTACTACAGTATGAAAAATGTTGCCTTTTCTTATCACTTTTGTTTCTCATTTAAGTCTCTCAAAGTTTTCTTGAGCATGTAGAAACACATAACTTAAAATACTGACACTTAATTAAAGAAGCGTCAGTGAAGACTTCTCCCCACGCGCTTAAGAATTTTGGCATCGGTAAACATGAAAAGAGTAAGCATTGAACGAAAATGAAATGATATTGTCGATCACCGACTTCCAAAATGTTTTCAGTATCGGGGAGATTTCGAGGATGATAATCCACAAAGAAACCATGTGTTAGGTTTATTTCTAAGGGATGGTCCCCGATACGTTTCGGCATTGGCAGTCCCAACTTAAGCATAGAGCGCTTGACTTGAAAAAAGTCCCGAGTCCGACTATCACCCGCAAGATGAGTTCTCATTTTTCATTACCATATATCTCGCATCAGTGATGCCATGTTAGCATTGTATGATGAATTCAATTAGTGTAGGGGGTTTTGCGGAAGGATATCAATAAAAAATATAAAAAAACTCGGAGAAAATATAAGCACAAAATCGGGGTTAAATTACAATATATTTGGACAAAGAAAACAATAGATTCACACACAAAGCGAAAAACGATGCATTCAACTACTATGACCAAAATCCTTTCATCAAAATTTTGAGACTTTATATATTAGACTCCCATTGGGCTCATGTTACATACAGTAGACACTGTCTACACCTTTCGGCCAACCAACCCAGTTACATTGAGAACATGAAAATTTCACAAGAAAAAAGGGAAGACTATCAAAATTTTGCGTCATGTATGAGACTACAAAATAGAGCCCGTCCATCATTCCTCTTCTGCACATGAACTTTCTCCATGGCTGCCTTGCACTCCCAGAGGTGTTGTCATATTTTGTTCTTTCGAAACCCTTTGTGCTTCGCGCAACTGCACGATCGTATCTTGGGCTTCTTGAAGCTAGCGCTTGAGCCAGGTTGTGTTCCCTTCACGACCCTATGGAGCTAACACCTCAATGTTCTTTGTCCCCAATTGCTGACGTAATTCTCTATTCTCTTGGTCAAGTTCATCTATGGTGAGTTGTGCCTACTCCAGCTGCGGATTAGGTCCTCGAATGTTAGAACCTGAGGCTTCTATCTTTCTCATTTGGCTCCCACTTCCTTGAGTTTTGGTTCTGACAGGCTCTATCCAGATAGCATGCATTAGGAGCTCTTCAGTGGCTGATCGTGCGCATGACTCAATCGGGATTTGGCTTCCCCCCCTGACTTACTTTTTTTTTTTGGGCCTTCCTTTCCTTCGCGGTATCTACTATTGAGGAAGCGTGGTTTCCAACCTATTCCCTTTTGACGTAAATTCTTTCACTTCAGCCTTCGCACGAGGCAATACTATCATTTTCGCACGAAGATAGGAATCTCACTTTGAAGCCTCAAGAACACCCACTAAAAAAACAAGAACGAGTCCCAAGCATTGTATGGCTCAAGTCTGGTTCTTTGGCTACCTCGCAGTCCCTGTCTTGAGTTTTGGGGAGTTCCCATGGTGTGACAACATGTCGACCTTATGTGCGGGTGACTTGACAAAGGCCCAAAGAAAATAATTTGATCGAGCTCGGCTCACGTGACGATTCAATGCATAACCTCGACTAGTAAGTAGAAAACATACAAAACATCTAGAATTTATAACAAAGTGGGAAGTGATTCGAAACATGCCAGGGACCTCTAAATGGCTTGCGATGAGATTTTTTAAATAATTTATGTGTCATGTCCACGCGATGGGTATGATCCAGGGCGTGTGAGATGAAACCGATAGGAGTTGCAGAGAATGTTTGGTACGATCGCATCGATTCCTTTTAAATTCCCCAACCTCCATAATGAGTTGATGATGGTTGATGCACTTGCTCATGTGACTCCTGTTTGAGAAACTTGCCTCAACCTAAAGCATTTATCGAATTCCCTTACCACAATATCCAACTCTTTTGGAACATTCTCATACTTTTAGCACATGTTCGGCTCTGACATCCTTTCTCGACCCTAAGGCCCAACCGACCACTAGCATGACTTTGATTCTCATGTTTTCCATACCTGATCATTCATGCTATGGCGCACGGATGTAACCCACCCTAACTGAAGAAAAATGACAGCGCTAACAGAGATAGTGCAGGTAATTCGAAAGGTTGCAGAGATCATGTAAGCATCAAATAATAAGGCTTAGCGAGATTTACAAGTATACACTAGTCCAGATTATTCACTCTTATGTCTTTACATATATTTTTCTGAGTATTGTTCTATAAACCATTTCTAAAATATTTTAATTATGATTTATGGAAAGATCCCTCCCACTATCGAGCAGATTTGGCTCTGTAATGTTGCTAAGGAATCCGAGACTTCGAAGGATATAAAGGTTCCCTAGTTCGACACACTCGATGACTTCATCAAATTGTGCAACATAGTTGAATCGCACAACAAGAAAAATTCATTATGGGCCAAAGAGCTAGCGACGGTCACTGACATAACGCTGGGACAAGTGCAACGATTTATGGAACATCCGATCAGAGATTGGACTGTGCTACAGCAGTTAAACACCAGTCTGGTCAAGTATCAGGCACATGTGGTGGAGATAAGAGAATTTACACGGCTCCGATGGAAAAATACATATTTTCATGTGCCCATGCCTATGAAGAGTTGTTCATCAATTGGTCGGAATATGAGAAAAGTCACCCTTTCGAGTGATATCTTGATTTGACTGTTAGAAAAAATGTTAGGAGAGAATTCCACATGGTGAGTTTTTCTTTACTTATCTACACTTAGACATTATTTTTAGTTGAATTTTATGTTATAAATAAGAACATTGACCAATTAGTTAAGGGTCAATGGTTGTTGCAAGAAATTCTTTCTTTTTGGTTGTCAACAATTATTTCTGAGCTACCGTTAATAGAGAAGTCCTTTTGGACTAGAGATAGTTATTTTCATCAAATTCATGTGTGATTGGACATGGAGAATAACTATTTCCTATCTCGTTTCATGAATGATTTTTTAATGAGTAAGACATATTTAATCTATTGTCAAGTTATCTGGTGCAATGTTTTGTTGTTCTTTACTTTAATGATGAAGATGAATCGTTGTGTTATCATGTGATGGTTGATTACTGTAGGTGAATTATTTTTCTTGCCATTATCTTATCGCATATGTGTTTTCTTTCTGATAATTAGTATCTCAAACAATAATTGGATTCTCACATGGTTAACGTATTAGTACTAGGCCTGTGGTATAAAATTGTCGTCTGCATGTTTGAGTAGTGGTTTATCCGAAGTTCAACCTCTTCTCCAGTAGTTAAACTTAATCCTGTTTTGTTGCCAAGTTGGTTTATACCGACTTACATCTTATATTGGTCCCACCTAAGAGAAAATATGAAAAGAGAAATTCCAAACTGAAGGAGACACCTTCACAAAAAAACATAAATCCCATCGATTAATTGGTCAGATCCCAATATATGGAGAAGCATTCCACTATTAAACGTTGTAGAGTCTAATTGGGCCTTGGTGGTGGGTTTGGTTCCTACTGTTCAACTAAATGGATTTAAGACCCATCAACAAAACCTGTCACTAGAAGGAGGGCCTGAAGAATGAATGGTTGAATACGTATTTCACATAGTATTTCAAACATCCTGTAGATTCAAAACAGCCCACATGCATGGCTAGTCATTCCCAAGACAACCCACACACGTTGAGTACTCCTGAAATGAGTAACTCACCACAGCCTGAGGAAGAACCTCTGTACCCTGACATACCTTAAGCTCTTCCTCATGAGGAATTAAATCAATTCAAAAGGATCACAAGAGAATACGCTTGACAGATCGGTACGTTGTCCTTAGCTCCAATACTTCCTCGAAGAAAACAACAAAGCATACCAGTGGTTAATACTCCCAACGAAGTCTTTTTGCACAAGGTAGAAGACTTAATAGATTTTGAAATCATCGAAATCCAATATCCTATTGATCTGATACCCAAAACGCCAGCCGACGACGTCTCTGAACCAACCAATTTTTCGGAAGAGGAGGAGTTTAACTCAAACTATGAAGATATGGAAGGAAAAAATGACCATAATGAAGAAAGGGGAAACCCACCACTAAATAATCAACCCTGGTTGGTCAGAGATACTTTGGCCCTCCTAGGACCAGTCCATAACCTTCCCCAACATCCAGAGAAGTTACTTCCTAAGTTCAACCCAGAAACCTCAGGATTGCCTGAAGATCATATCAAGAAATTTATACTAGCGATCAGACTTATGAATGTCCAACATGAAGACGTAGTTTGTAGTCTTTTCCCCTACACTTTTGAGAACTCGGCCTCCACATGGTATTTCAACCTACATATAGGATCCATAACTAGTTGGACAAAGTTTCAAAAGTATTTTTTATATAAATTTGTCGAAGAAACCAGTACAAGAGCTCTAATGGATGAATTGTCCGCAGCCACCATAAGTTCAAAAGAGAAGGTTAAAGATTTAAATCAAATATTCACAACCATATTAAACAAATTCTAGACCGAAGATAAACCAAATAAGGAGTTTCAAATTGAAGTATATGTTAATGCGCTCCTAGCTTCTATTTCCATGTTTGTGAAGAGGGCTGCCAAACGAACCTTAGCTAAAAAATTTGAAGAATCTAAAACGATAGAATTCCATATGAAAGGGTGTAAATAATGCCAGGTCTCTTTAGTTAAGAAAGAAGTTCAACCTCCTCCCAAGAGAGGACTCCCTCTGACTAGACCGCTAGGAAAACAAGCAGAATAGACTCCCGACAAGGGTAATGGAGACATAGAAGATGTATAACTCATGGTTAATAAATTATCAAATGAGATCATAGACATGAAGAGAAACACAGGGGAAGGAAACCAAGTCCAAAGGCCCTATAAGCCTTTATTTAAAAGAAACCCATGGTTCAAATCAATTGAACCTCCCCTAGCTAACTTGAATATCGATCTAGGGAATGTCGTATATGATTCTTTATGTACTTATCAATAGGATAACCACTTTGAAATAGACTACCCTCAATGGGTGCATGCCATGAATTTGATGGCCAACCAGTTTTTAGATGAGGTTTCCCTAACTGAACAACCAAGTAGTTCGGTTATGAATGTTGTTGACCAAGAAAAGATTGACCCACCAGAAGATACAACCATGCTAAAATGGGATCCAGACCTAATTATGCCTTCAAACGACCTATTTTAGGTTCAAAAACCACCCACAGAGGTCTCGGTTGTGAAAACTAGAAATAAAATTCCCCATGTCTCAAAGGATCCCACTACCACTCAAACGTCAGGGGAAAGTTCGACTCTTGATCACTTGAAAGCACCTTTTTCTACCCATAAGAACCCTATTAGCATCCATACTCAAGAATCGCCTAAACTAGAGTACAACGTAATTGAATATTTGAAGAAGTTGAAGGATAATATATCGGTCATGGACATATCTAGAATCGCTCTGCAAAAATATTTCCTATTGCAATCTTTGAAATCAGTAGAAAACCCCATGGAAAGAAATGAACAACAAAGAAATCTAACTTCCACATATCTAGTAAATAAACCAACTGTGAATACCTACTCGGAAGATAAGAAGGGAAAACCTTTTTTCCAACCATTCTTCTTAACGTTTGAAGTCTTCAACATGAACCTCCACAATTGTTTGGTAGATTCAGGAGCATCTTCCAACATGATACCCTTGTCTATTTGCAAAATATTTAATGGAATTCCTCTCAAGAGTGATAAACATTTAATACAACTAGATAGAACCCAGGTCAAAGTCATGGGGGAACTCAGAGATATAATGATGAGGATAGCGACACATCCTAAGTTTTTGCAAGTGATTGAATTCATTGTAGTAGACATGCCATAGGATTATGGGTTATTACTAAGTCGAGATTGGTATGAGAAGTTAAATGTGTACTTTAGTAAAGACTGGGCACACCTTTGGCTACCAATGAAGGGATACAATAATATGATTAGAATCGATAGGGAGAGATACCTAAAACATACAGTCACTGATCTAGAAACCCTGAACGAACCCACATCCAAATATTTCCCCATGCTAGGAAATTATTCATGTGATTCCTATTTTGGGAAATTCTCCCCTCTTCCATCTGATGTCCCTCTCACTCTGAACTCCGAAATGGTTTTTCAAGAGAAATCGTCGATACCGATAGAGGAAACCCTCTTCTATCAAGAACCTATGTTGGAAATCACTGGAAAAAAGATAGGAGGGAAAGAAAGTAATAAGAAGGAAAGGACGGTTAACTTAAGCTCACAGATCTGGGCCTTATATTTTGATGGATCTAAATCATAGGAAGGATCAGGGGCGGGGTCCATCCTCATTGATCCAAAAGGAAAATGTCATTTCTTGTCCTGTAGACTAGAATTCGAATGCACAAATAACACCACTGAGTATGAAGCTCTAATACAAGGGTTAAATAAATCTATAGAATTAAAGGTTTTCAGAGACTTAGAGATTATCATTAGACAAGTAAGGAATACTATACATTGCAATTCCCCACACTTAAAGAATTATCAACAAGAAGCACATAGGTTAATAGATCATTTTGAAGATTTTAATATTACAGTGATCCCCAGAGCAAAGAACATTCTTTTCGATTCCCTGGCCACATCTTCTTCAAGGCTGTCGACTCTAGAAGATTATGAAGCCTCCCAATTTACTATAGAACTACTCTACAAACCATCAGCGCCCAACAATATTTCTAATTTGAAATTCTTTGAAGGGGATGAACAGATCATCAACTTTATGACTAACCAAAATAATTTCAAATACTTAGCTATTGACGATGAAGTATTCCAAGAAAAATCAATAGGAACTGATCCTCGGACATGTCAACCTATTGATAAATTGAATTCTCACACAATCCTGAAAGGGATAGCTCATTTGGAAAACCTTTTAGACCTGAAGGAACAATTTAAGGGGCCTAAAAATTCAAAGACCAGTAGCTCCTGTCCCCTACATGAAACTATAAATATCAGAACCTCAAAAAACCCAAATAATGCGAATCTCATCAAGACTATATTTAAAGGGGAAATAAAGGCTTACCTCAAACTATTCAGACAATAATAAGATGTCTTTGCATGGTCCTATCGAGATATGAAAACTTATGATACCTCCATCATTCAACACACTATCTCATTAAGACCCAAAGTGAAACCCTTCCAACAGAAGCTCTAAAAGTATCACCCATCCCTGGAACCTCTCATGTATCAAGAATTGAAGAAACTTTTGGATTCCAAAATCATCTTCTAGGTTAGACATTCTGTGTGGGTAGAAAATTTGGTTCTTGTGAGGAAAAATTATGGAGAAATCCTCTTATGCATAGATTTTAGGAACCTCAATAGAGCTTCAAAAAAGGACACTTACCTAGTCCCACCAATGGAGAAACTCCTACAGACCGTGTCTGGTTCGAAGGTATTCTCTCTATTGGACAGTTTCTCGGGTTACAACCAAGTCCTGGTTTCAGAGGAATATCGTTTGAAAAATAACTTCTGAACCAAGTGGGGAACCTTCACTTATAAACACATGCCTTTTGGGTTAATCAATGTAGGGACGACCTTCCAAAGGGATATGGACATAGATTTTCAAGGACTAATCAACAAGTGTGTGGTAGTGTATCTGGACAACGTAACTGTGTATTCAAAGAACAGAGAAGAGAACATCCAACACTTAACTCATATATTCGAAAGGTGTAGGAGATATGGTATATCCTTAAATCCTAAGAAAAATATTTTCGGCGTCAAGGAAGGTAATATGCTAGGCCACATTATGTCTCAAGAAGGCATTCACATAGATCCAAAAAGGATTAAATCCATAGCTCAACTCTTGTTTCCTCACAAAAATAAATCTATGCAGTCCTTTTTTCAGACAAATCAATTTCGTGGGGAAATTCACTCCCGATTTCGCAGAAACTATCAAACCCTTGCAAAATATGATTCATAAAGATGTCAAATTTAAATGGGACAATTAACTGAAGGATTCTTTCAGCAACATCAAAACTTCTATATATCAATCCCCCGTGTTACAAAGTCTTGATTTCAATAGAGATTCCTTCCTCTATAATTTTTCCTCCGACCAATCGTTAACTGCGGTATTGATTCAGAAAGATGATGAAAACAACGAGGCCCTGGTGTCATTCATGAGCACTAAGCTCCAAGGAACCGACCTAAATTATCCTGCCATAGATAAACATGCTTATGCAATTTATAAATAAGTAAAACACTTCAGGCCTTATATCGTAAAGAACCATACCAAAGTAATCGTACATCATCCTGCAGTCTGCTCCTTGTTCACTCAATAGGATATGGGAGAAATAAGAGGGAATTGGATGCCAATAGTTCAAGAGTTTGATCTAGATATAAAACCTTCCAAACTAGTTAAAGGACAAGGGTTATACAAACTTGCGGCCAAAGCCCAGGACCAAGTAATGGAGACTTAGGATGGGAGAATGAAATGGAATTATGGTGTGGTGAAATTTCATACATTTCCCCAGGGACAGGGTCTTGGTATGAGAATTTGACTTATCTCTTGCACCATGGGACTTTCCCAAAAAGTCACAACCCTAGGGAAAGGAGAGCTCCCAAGCTAAAATCTTCACAATACTACCTCATAAATTTGGTGCTCTTCCGAGCTAATTATGACAGGGTACTCTTAAGATGTCTAAAACGGGAAGATGCAGACAAAGTTCTGAAGGAGCTCCATGATGGCCCTTCTAGTGGAAATTTCACAGGAAACACCACCACTCATAAGATACTGATAGCTAGTTATTATTGGCCCACCTTGTTCAAACATGCCCACACTTACACTAGAAACTGCAAAACCTGTCAAATAAGCATTAGGAGAGAGAAGAGAGTGGAAATCCCACTCCAACCAATGACTGTCTCTAGGCCTTTTGAGAAATGAGGCTTAGATATCATAGGAAAAATCACACCCAGTTATTCAAAACAACATAAGTATATACTTACGACCACCGATTATTTCACGAAATTGGAAGAGGCCATCCCTCTGACCCACATAAATAAGAAGGTGGTAATACAATTGATAGAAAAACAATTGATCACAAGGTTTGGGGTCCCTTCTGTCCTAGTTTTTGATAATGCAACTTATTTTTCTTCCACACTATTAACAAAGCTCTCTCTGGAAAAAGGAGTCATAATTAGGTACTCTACAAATTATTATCCACAGGGAAACGGGGTGGCAGAATCAACCAATAAGAACCTAGCGAGAATATTAAAGAAGACAGTTGCAGAAAACCAACAAAATTGGCATAATTTACTCCATAAATCTCTATGGGCCGATAGAGTCACACCCAAGGAAGCCATGGGTCCCCATACTTTCTGATGTATGGGAAGGAAGCCATTCTCCTGAACGGGCTTTATCTCCCATCTCTTCAACTAGCCCAATATTTTGAAGGACAACCTTCATCAGTCATACAACAAAGAATTGACACTCTGCTCATGCTAGAGGAAGAAAGGGAAAAGGCTAAATAAGAGTTCATGGCCCACCAGCAGATCATTAAAAGATGGTTTGACAAGCATAAGTCTAAAGAGAATAATTTTGAAGTAGGGGACTTGGTCCTAAAATGGGACAGAGAAAATGATCCTAAAGGAAAACACTCAAGTTTTAGAATATATGGCTTGGGCCTTTCTAGGTGGCTGAGAAGATTGGGGTAGGTATTTATCGATTACAAAATCTAAGGGGGGAACATGACACCCTCCCAGTAAACAACCAACCCATAAAACAATATTTCCATTAAAAATTAATAATAATAATAGTAATAATTTTTGAGTTTTATGATTTGTATGTGTATTTCATGAGTTGTTTCATCTAGGTTGACTGTGAATTAATTTTATTTTTTATTTTCTTTTGTTGTTTGATTTCCACACTTTTGAATGTTGTGTTTAGCAAGAAAATGGTTGACCTCAAATAATGAGACATAGTGAACTCTATTCCTAAATCATTGCTCACATACAACACAAGGAAGCGTCGAGGAAACTACGGTTGCTTGGAAGAGTCCTCTATCTAACCCGCGTAGATGAAAAACTCTAGAGAAATGCAGAAAGGTCTACCCGGTGGTCTGGTGAAACCTTACGGGAAATTTGGAAAGATGAAAAGGATTGCATGAACCCCGAAGATAAATCTAGAAAAGTATTCACCTTAAACCATCTCACTTTGAAAATTAAACAGATGTCATCCTCTCCCACTCACTTAGGGAATTCTGCCGAAATCAAAGTTAACTATACCAAATGAGTGAGTAGTGAGAGAGGGTATGTAGATATCTCTATCGAGGCTATGGATGATCGTTGGTAGTGGAGCAAGGTCTCTAATGTTGGGGTGACTCTGTCGAGGCTATGGACTCTCACTGGCAGTGGAGAAACACCGTAGCAAGTGATTAAAGGTAACTAAAGGCTTCATTCCATTAAATACTTTACTATATTTTTTTCAAAAATTGAATGAGCCAGGTTTACAGGAAACAAAGGAGGAATAAAGTTTAAAAACCCCACAGGCAGACCTAGCAGCATCAACCAGAGAATTTCAAATGAAAGGGTAAACGAAGCTTTGATTTACAACCAGTAAGGTTCTCCACCAGCTTTCGTATCAGCCAAACATGAAGGAGGAATAGAGATTATGATTTCGCCCAGTAAGTTGCTATTTGTTGAGCACTCAACACACCCTAAAAAGCCTATGTTAAATTTTACTTTTTGGGTACCACTTGATATTTTACACTGTTTGATTCTACTTCAGTATGAAAAATGATTCCTTTGCTTATCACTTTTGTTTCTCATTTAATTCTCTCAAAGTTTGCTTGAGAATGCGAAAACACATAACTTAAAATACTAACACTTAATTAAAGAATCAAAATTCAAGACTTCTACCTGACGTGCTTAAGAATTTCGGCATCAGTAAAAGGTGAAAAGAGTAAGCGTTGAATGAAAATGAAATGATATCGTGGATCATTGACTTCTGAAACATTGTCAGTATCAAGGAGATTTCGAGGATGATAATCCGCAAGTAAACCGCGCATTAGATTTATTTCTGAGGGCCGGTCCCCGACACTTTTTAGCATTGGAAATCCCAAGTTAAGCATAAAGCGCTCGACTTGAACAAAGTCCCAAGTCCGAACATCACCCGCAAGTTGTGTTCTCGGTTTTCATTACCATATATCTCAAGTCAGTGGTGCCACATTAGCATCGTACGATGAAGTAGATCAACGTCGAGGGTTATGTAGAAGGATATCAATAAAAAATATAAAACAACTCGGAGAAACACTAAGCACAAAATCAAGGTTAACTTACAAGAAATTTGGACAAAGAAAACAACAGATTCACATGCGAAGATAAAAACAATGCATTCAACTACTATGACCAGAATCCTTTCGTCAAAATTTCGAGACTTTATATATTAGACTCCCATCAGGCTCATGTTACACCTTCTACACCTTTTGTCCAACCAACCCAGTTACATTGAGAACATGAAATTTTTCACAAGAAAAAGGGGAAGACTATCAAAATTTTTCATCATGTATGAGAATACAAAACAGAGGCCGCCCATCATGCCTCTTCTACATGTGGACTTTTTCCCCGACTGCCTCGCACTCCCAGTGGTGTTGTCATCTTTTGTTATTTTGACACCCTTTGCGCTTCATGAAACTACATGATCGTATGCTTTGCTTCCTGAAGATATCACTTGATCCAGGTTGTGTTCCCTTCACAACCCCGTGGCGCTGACACCTCAAGGTTCTTTACCACCAATTGTCGACGTAATTCTTTATTCGCCTAGTAAAGTTTAGCTATGGCGATTTGTGCCTGCTCCAGCTGTGGATTAGGTCCTCAGACGTTAGAACCCAAGGCTTCTTTATTTTGCGTTTGGCTCCTAGTTCCTCAACTTGTAGTTCCGGCAGGCTCTAGCCACATAGTGCGCATTAGGATCTCCTCAGCAGTTGATCGTACACACGACTCAATCGGGATATGGCTTTCCCCCCTGACTTTCTTATTTTTTCTAGGCCTTCCTCTCCTTCGCGGTATCTGTTGTTGAGGAAGTGTGGCTTCAAAACTATGCCCTTCCATCATAATTTATACCACTTTGGCCTCTACACAATGCGATAGTATCATTTTTGCGTGAAGGTAGGAATCTCCCTTTGAATCCTTAGGAAGACCCACTGCAAAAAAGAGCGATTCCCAAGCATTTTGTGGCTCAAGCCTAGCGCTTCGAGTGCCTTGCAAGCCCCGTCTTGAGTTTTAACGAGTTCCCATGGTGTGATAGCGTATATAACTTATGCATGGGTGACTTGACAAAGGCCCAAAGAAAATAATTTGATCGAGCTAGGCTCATGAGACGAGTTAGTGCATAACCTCGACTGGTAAGTAGAACACATACAAAACATATAGAATTTATAACAGAGTAGCCAATGAGTCAAAATGTGCCAGGGAACACTGATTGCCTTGCAATGGGATGTTTTAAATAATTTATGTTTCACGTCCACGTGATGGGTACGATCCAGGGCGTGTGAGATGCAACCGATAGGATTTGCAGAGAAAGTGTGGTACAATCGCATCGATTTATTTTAAATTCCACAGCCTCCGTAATGAGTTGATGATGGTTGATGCACTTGTTGATGCAACTCCTATTTGAGAAACTTTCCTCAACCTGAAGAGTTTAACGACTTCCCTTACAACATTATCCGTCTCTTTTGGAACTTTCTCGTACTTTTAGCACATGTTTGGCTCTGACATCCTTTCTTGACCCCAAGGGCCAACCGATCACTAGCATGACTTTGACTCTCATGTTTTCCATACCTAATCATTCATGCTATGGCACATTGATGTAACCCACCCTAAATGAAGAAAAATTACGACACTAACAAAGACGGTGAAGGTAATTCGAAAGCTTGCAGAGATCACGTAAGTATCAAACAGTCAGGCTTAACGAGCTTTATAGTTATGCACCGATCCAGTTTATTCATGCTTACATATTTACATATATTTTGCTGAGTATTGTTATGTAATCCATTTCTAAATTATTTTAATTTTGATTGCAGGAAATATCCCTCCAACTATTGAGCAAAATTGGCTCTGTAACCTCACTGAGGAATCTGAGAGAAACTAGGTCCGGAGATCAACAAGGTGATGAAGGATATCGAATTTCCCGAGTTCAGCACACCCAACTACTTCATCAAGTTGCGTGACGTAGTCGAATCACACACCAAGAAATATTCATTATGGGCCAAAGCGATAGAAAAGGTGACCGACAAAACACTGTGACAATTGCAACGATTTATGGAACATTCGATCAAAGCTTGGACTATGCTACAATAGTTAAACACAAGTATTTTCAAGTATCAAGTACATGCAGTGTATATTAGAGGAATTTATGTGGCTCCGATGGAACAACACAAATTTCCATGTGCCCATGCCTGTGAAGAGTTGTTCATCAGTTGGTCGAAATATGAGAAAAGTCATCCTTTCAAGTGATATCTTGAGTTGTCTATTAGAAAAACTATTAGGAGAGAATGCCACGTGGCAAGTTTTTATTTTACTTATCTACACTTAGCCGTTATTTTTAGTTGAATTTTATGTTATAAATAAGAACATCGACCAACTAGTTAAAGGTCAATGGTTGTTGCAAGAAACTCTTTCTTTTTGGTTGTCAAGAATTATTTCCGAGCTACCGTTAATAGAGAAGTCCTTATGGACCAGAGAAAAAATTATTTTCATCAAATGCATGTGTGATTGGATGTGGAGAAGACCTATTTCCTATCTTGTTTCATGAATGACGTTGTAATGAGTAAGAGCTATTTAATCTATTGTCAAGTTATCTAGTGCAATGTTTTTTTGTTCTTTACTTTAATGATGAATATGAATCATTGTGTTATCATGTGATGGATGATTAGTGTAGGTGAATTATTTTTCTTTCCATCATCTTATCGCATATGTGTTTTCTTTCTGATAATTAGTATATCAGACAGTAATTAGATGCTCACATGGTTAACGTATTAGTATTATGCTTGTGGTATAAAATTGTCGTCTGCATGTTTGAGTAGCGAGTTATCCCAAGCTCGACCTCTTCTCCAGTAGTTAAACTTAATCATGTTTT
This sequence comes from Picea engelmannii, assembly GCA_009831015.1. Lineage (NCBI taxonomy): Eukaryota > Viridiplantae > Streptophyta > Pinopsida > Pinales > Pinaceae > Picea > Picea engelmannii. Next base: position 522,881 of record ML781927.1, on the reverse strand, counting down.
GTTGCCAAGTTGGTTTATACCGGCTTACATCTTATATCGGTCCCACCTAAGAGAAAATAAAAAAAGAGAAAGTCCAAAATGAAGGTGACGATTTCACAATAAAACATAAAGCCCATCGATTAATTGGTCAGATCGCAAGATCTGGAGAACCATTCCACTATTAAACGTTGTAGAGTCTAATTGGGCCTCGGTGGTGGGTTTCGTTCCCACTGTTGAAATAAATGGATTTAAGACCCATCAACACCGTCACATCTCTTCTCAAAGATAAGTCGCCACCATTCCAAAAATCTTGTTTTCCACTGCATTTTACAGTTTCGGCTTATTTCCTTATTGATAGAAAACAAATTTTACTGTATCTTTGTTATTATGTGTTAAGCATATTTTATTAATCTGTATTCATTTCGTTATGCTCATAAAATCCGTATCATTATTGATCCAGGTGGATATCGGTGGCCACCCACATATTCCACTCGCTTCAATTTTTTTTCTTCAATCTTGGCAGTTTTTCGGGTTCCAAACTTCCAGGACCGTTTTGAGGCCCTAGACGACGTGTTTTGGGGATTTGGGGCCCAAGTGACTACTGGAGGCATTGATCCGAGCCAGTCGAAAATTGTTCTTCTCGGTAATCCCTTTCCAACGGGCTGTTGTGGGCCTAAAACAAAGATCATATTCAAAAGTTATGACCCCAGGAAGTTGATATACTAACTTACCCAAATAAGGCCCACATGACTTATGGTGCTTCATCTCCTAGGGTTAGGTTTTTGGATGTCTAGGGTTTTTGACATTTCTATTTACTGTAAAAAGGCCTTCAGATCCTCATTGTAATCATCTTCTAGAGAATGAGTTCAACTGTCACATCTCTTCTTAGAGATAAGTTGCCACCATTCCAACAAGCTTATTTTTCACTACACTTTACAGTTTCATCTTATTTCCTTATTGAATAGAAAACCAATTTTATTGTATCTTTGTTATTCCATGTTAAGCATATTTTAGTAATCTGTATTCATTTCGTTATACTCATAAAATATGGATCAGTATTGATCTAGGTGGATATTGGTGGCCACCCACCTATTCCACTAGCTCGAAAAATAGTTTTCCACCTTGGCATTTTTTTGGGTTCCAAACTTCCAGGGTCGTTTTGAGGCCCTAAACGACGTTTTTTGGGGATTTGGGGCCCAAGTGACTGCTAGAGGCACTAACCTGAGCCATTAAAAAATTGTTCTTCTTGTTTAGAAATTTCCAATGGGATATCGTGTGCCTAGAAAGGAGATCGTATTCAAACGTTACGACCCCAGGAAGTTGATGTACTAAATTACCCAAATAGGGCCCACATGACTTTTGGCGCTTCATCTCCTAGGGTTAGGTTTTTGGATGTCTAGGGTTTTTGGCATTCCTGTTTATTGTAAAAAGGCCTTCAAAGCCTCATTGTAATCATTTGTTGGTGAATACGTGCAGCCGTCACATCTCTTCTCAGAGATAAGCTATCACCATTCCAACATGCTTGTTTTTCGTTGCATTTTACAGTTTCAGCTTATTTCCATATTGAATAGAAAACCAGTTTTACTATATCTCTGTTATTTTGTGCTAAGCATCTTTTAATAATATGTATTCATTTCGTTCTTCTCATAAAATACAGATCAAAATTGATCTAGGTGGATATCAGTGGCCACCCACCTAATCCACTGGCTCGAAAAACAGTTTTCCACCTTGGCAGTTTTTCAGGCTCCAAACTTCTGGGGCCGTTTTGAGGCCCTAAACAACATTTTTTTGGGATTTGGGGCTAAGTTGAATGTTACAATAACTAACCCTGGCCATTCAAAAAAAAATCTTCTAAGTTATACCTTTCCAACGGGCTATTATGCCCCTAAAACGAAGATCGTATGCAAAAGTTATGACTCCAGGAAGTTGATGTATTAACTTACCCAAACAGGGCCCACATGACTTTTGGCAATTCATCTCCTACGTTTAGGTTTTTGGATGTCTAGGGTTTTTGACATTCTTATCTATTGTAAAAAGGCCTTCAGAGCCGCATTGTAATCATCTGTTGGGGAATGAGTGCAGTTGTCACATATCTTCTCAGAGATAAGCCGCCACCATTCCAACATGCTTGTTTTTCGCTGCAATTTATAGTTTCAACTTATTTCATTAGTGAATAGAAAACTAGTTTTACTATATCTTTGTTATTCTGTGTTAAGCATATTTTAATAATCTGTATTCATTTTTCTCTTCTCATAAAATCTGGATAAATATTGATCTAGGTGGATATCAGTGGCCACCCACCTATTCCACTGGCTCAAAATACAGTTTTCCACTTTGGTAGCTTTTCGGATTCAAAACTTTTGGGGTCTTTTTGAGGCCCTAAATGACTTTTTTGGGGGATTTGGGGCCCATGGGGCCAGAGAAGGAGATGATTCAAGCCAGTAGAAAATTTTTCTCCTCAGTTAGACCTTTCCAATGGGCTATCGTGCGCCTAAATCGAAGATTGTATGAAAACGTTACAACCCCAGGAAGTTGATGTACTAACATACCCAAACGGGGCCCACATGACTTTTGGCGCTTCATCTCCTAGGTTTAGTTTTTTGGATGTATACGATTTTTGTCATTCCTGTTTATTGTAAAAAGGTCTTCAAAGCCTCATTGTAATCATCCTTTGACGAATGAGTGCAACCATCACATCTCTTCTCAGAGATAAGATGCCACCATTCCACCAAGGTTGTTTTCCGCAGCATTTTACAATTTCATCTTATTTCCTTATTGAATAAAAAACCACTTTTATTGTATCTCTATTATTTTATGTTAAGCATCTTTTAATAATTTGTATTCATTTCATTCTTCTCATAAGATATGGATCAATAATGATCCAGTTGGATATTGGTGGCCACCCACCTATTCCACTGGCTCGAAAAACAGTTTTCCACGTTGGTAGTTTTTCGGGTTCCAAACTTTCGGGGCCATTTTGAGGCTCTAAACGATTTTTTGGGGGGATTTGGGGTCCAAGTGATTCCCCTACGTATTGACCTGATCCAGTTGAAAATCGTTATTCTTGGTTAGACCTTTCCAATAGACTATTGTGCGCCTAAAACGAAGATCGTATGAAAAATTTACGACCCCGGGAAGTTGATGTAATAACTTACCCGAACGTGGCCCACATGACTTTTGGTGCTTCAACTCCTAGCGTTAGGTTTTTGGTTGTCTAGGGTTTTTGACATTCCTATTTATTCTGAAAAGGCCTTCAGAGCCTCATTGTAATCATCTGCTGGCGAATGAGTGCAGTCATTACATATCTTCTCAGAGATAAGCCGCCACCATTCCAGCATGCTTGTTTTTCACTGCATTTTATAGTTTCAATTTATTTCATTATTCAATAGAAAACTAGTTTTACTATATCTCTTTTATTCTGTGTTAAGCATATTTTAATAATCTGTATTCATTTCGTTCTTCTCATAAAATCTGGATCAGTATTGATCCAGGTGGATATCAGTGGCCACCCACCTATTCCACTGGCTCAAAATATAGTTTTCCACCTTGGTAGTTTTTCGGATTCCAAACTTCTACGATTGTTTTGAGGCCCTAAACGACGTTTTTTGGGGATTTCGGGCCCACAGAATGGGGAAAGGAGCTAAACTAGACCAGTCAAAAATCGTTCTTCTCTGTTAGACCTTTCCAATGAGCTATCGTGTGCCTAAATCGAAGATTGTATGCAAAATATACGACCTCGGGAAGTTGATGTACTGACTTATCCAAACGGGGCCCACATGACTTTTGGCACTTCATCTCCTAGGGTTAGGTTTTTGGATGTCTACGAGTTTTTTCATTCATGTTTATTGTAAAACAGTATTCAAAGACTCATTATAATCATCCTTTGACGAATGAGCACAACCGTCACATCTCTTCTCAGAGATAATCCGCCACCATTCCACCAAGGTTGTTTTTCAATGCATTTTATAGTTTCAGCTTATTTCCTTATTGAATAAAAAACTACTTTTATTGTATCTCTATTATTTTGTGTTAAGCATCTTTTAATAATTTTTATCCATTTCGTTCTTCTCATAAATATGGATCAATATTGATCCATTTGGATATCGGTGGCCACCCACCTATTCCACCGGCTCGAAAAATAGTTTTCCACGTTGGTAGTTTTTTGGGTTCCAAACTTTCAGGGCCGTTTTGAGGCCCTAAATGACTTTTTTTAGGGATTTAGGGCCCAAGTTATACCCAGACATACTGACCCGAGTCATTCGAAAATCATTCTTCTCAGTTAGACCTTTCCAACAGACTATCATGCGCCTAAAATGAAGATTGTATGCAAAAGTTACGACCCTGGGAAGTTGATGTAATAACTTACCCAAACGGGGCCCACATGACTTTTGGCACTTCATCTCCTAGTGTTAGGTTTTTGGATGTCTAGGGTTTTTGATATTCCTGTTTATTGTAAAAAGGCCTTTAGAGCCTCATTGTAATCATCTGCTGGAAAATGAGCGCAACCGTCACATCTCATTTGAGAGATAAGCCCCCACCATTCCACCAAGCTTGTTTTCCGCTGCATTTTACAATTTCAGCTTATTTCTTGATTGAATAAAAAAATAGTTTTATTGTATCTCTGTTACTGTGTTAATAATATTTTAATAATCTATATTCATTTCATTCTTCTCATAAAATATGGATTAGTATTGATCCATTTGGATATCAGTGATGACCCACCTAGATCACTGTTTCAAAAAACAACTTTCCACCTTGGCAATGTTTCAGGTTCCAAACTTTCAAGGCCATTTTGAGGCCCTAAACGACGTATTTTGGGGATTTTTTCCTAGGTGATTACAATAGGCATTGACCTAGGCCATTCGAAAATCGTTCTTCTCGGTTAGACCTTTCCAAAGGGCTATCATGCGCCTAAAACAAAGATTGTATGCAAAAGTTACGACCCCGGGAAGTTGATGTACTAACTTACCCAAACGAGGCCCACATGACTTTTGGTGGTTCATCTCCCAGGGTTAGGTTTTGGATGTCTAGGGATTTTGAAATTCCTGTTGATTGTAAAAAAGCCTCAGAGACTCATTTTGATCATCTACTGGCGAATGAGCGCAACTATCACATATGTTCTCAGAGATAAGTCGTCACCATTCCAACAAGCTTGTTTTTCGCTGCATTTTACAGTTTTAGCTTATTTCCTTATTGAATAAAAAACCAGTTTTATTGTATCTCTGTTATTCTATGTTAAACATCTTTTAATAATCTGTACTCATTTCATTCTGCTCATAAAATTCAGATCAATATTGATCCAGGTGGATATCGGTGGCCACCCACCTAGAATATTCCACTAGCTAGAAAAACAATTTTCCACCTTGGAAAATTTTCAGGTTTCAAACTTTTGGGGTTGTTTTGAGGCCCTAAACGATGTATTTTGGGGATTTAGGGCCCAAATGAATACCAACAACACTGACCTAGGCCAGTCAAAAATCGTTCTTCTCAGTTAGACTTGTCCAATAGGCTATCGAGCACCTAAAACAAAGATCATATGCAAAAGTTACGACCTCGGGAAGTTGATGTACTAACTTACCCAAACGGGGCCCACATGACTTTTGGCACTTCATCTCCTAGGGTTAGGTTTTTGGATGTCTACGGTTTTTTTCATTCTTGTTTATTGTAAAAAGGCCTTCAAAGCCTCATTGTAATCATCTGCTGGCGAATGAGCACATCCGTCACATATCTTCTCCAATATAAGCCGCCACCATTCCACCAATCTTGTTTTCTGCTGCATTTTAGAGTTTCAGCTTATTTCCTTATTGAATAAAAAACTAGTTTTAGTGTATCTTTGTTATTCCATGTTAATAATATTTTAACAATATATATTCATTTCGTTCTACTCATAAAATATGTATCAATATTGATCGAGTTGGATATTGATGGCCACCCACCTATTCCACCGGATCTAAAAATTGTTTTCCACGTTGGTAGTTTTTTCGGGTTCCAAACTTTTGGGGTCGTTTTGAGGCCCTAAACGACGTTTTTTGGGGATTTGGTGCCCACATGAATGTTAAAGGAACTAATTGAAGCCAATCAAAAATCATTATTCTCAGTTAGACCTTTCCAATTAGCTATTATGCGCCTAAAACAAAGATCGTATGCAAAAGTTACGACCCCGGGAAGTTGATGTACTAACTTACCCAAACAGGGCCCACATGACTTTTGGCGCTTCATCTCCTAGGGTTAGGTTTATGGATGTCTAGCGTTTTTTACATTCATGTTTATTGTAAAAATGCCTTTATAGCCTCATTGTAATCATCTTCTTGTAAATGAGCGCACCCGTCACATTACTTCTCAGAGATAAGCTGCCACCATTCTAGCAAGCTTGTTTCTGATGCATTTTACAGTTTCAACTTATTTCCTTATTGAATAGAACCAGTTTTACTGTATCTTTGTTATTCTATGTTCAAAATATTTTAATAATGTGTATTCATTTCATTCTTCTCATAAAATCTAGATCAATATTGATCCAGGTGGATATTGGTGGCTACCCTCCTATTCCACTGAATCGAAAAACAGTTTTCCACCTTGGTAGTGTTTCGAGTTCCAAACTTCTGGAGCTGTTTTAAGGCCCTAAACGATGGGTTTTGGGGTTTTGGTGCCCAAGTGACTTATTAAAGCATCTTCCCGGGCTAGTCGAAAATCGTTCTTCTCAGCTAGATCTTTCCAACAAGCTACCGTGTGCCTAAAACAAAGATTGTATGCAAAAGTTACGACCCCGGGAAGTTGATGTACTAACTTACCCAAACAGGGCCCACATTACTTTTGGTGCTTCATCTCCTAGGGTTAGGTTGTTGGATGTCTAGAGTTTTTGACATTCATGTTTATTGTAAAAAGGCCTTCAAAGCCTCATTGTAATCATCTACTGGAAAATAAATGCAGTTGTCACATCTCTTCTCATACACCATTCCAACAAGCTTGTTTTCAGGTGCATTTTAAAGTTTCATCATATTTCCTTATTGAATAGAAAACCAATTTTACTATATCTTTGTTATTTTGTGTTAAGCATATTTTAATATTTCGTATCCATTTTGTTCTTCTCATAAAATATGGATCGGTATTGATATCAGTGGATATTGGTGGCTATCCACCTATTCCACTGGCACGAAAAATAGTTTTCCACCTTGGCATTTTTTCGGGTTCCAAACTTACGGGGTCGTTTTGAGGCCCTAAACGACGATTTTTGGGGATTTGGAGCCCAATCAAATTTGAAGGTCAATCATTCTGGCTAGTTGAGAATCGTTCTTCTCGTTTAGACCTTTCTAGTGGGATATCGTGCATCTAAAATAGAGATTGTGTGCAAAAGTTACTAGCCAGAGAAATTGATGTACTAACTTACCCAAATGGGGCCCACATGACTTTTGGCGCTTTATCTCCTAGGGTTAATTTTTTGGATGTCTAGGGTTTTTTCCATTCCTTTTATTGTAAAAAGGCCTTCAGAGCCTCATTATAATCATCTATATTCAATGATCACATCTATCACATCTCTTCCCAGAGATAATCCACCACCATTCTAGCAAGCTTGTTTTTCGTTGCATTTTACAGTTTCATCTTATTTCCTTATTGAATAGAAAACCAGTTTTATTGTATCTCTATTATTATGTGTTGAGAATATTTTAATAATATTTATTCATTTAATTATTATCATAAAATATGGATCAATATTGGTCTAGGTGGATATCGGTGGCCACCCACATATTCTGCTGGCTCGAAAAACAATTTTCCACCTTGGCCACTTTTCGGATTCCAAACTTCTGGGGCCGTTTTGAGGCCCTAAACGACGTTTTTTGGGGATTGGGTCCCCATATGAATAGCCTTGTCATAGAACTAGTCCAGTTGAAAATCATTCTTCTCGGTTAGACCTTTCCAATGGGCTATCGTGTGCCTAAAACGAAGATCGTATGCAAAATATACGACCCCGGGAAGTTGATGTACTCACTTACCCAAACAAGTCCCACATGACTTTTCACGCTTCATCTCCTAGGGTTAGGTTTTTGAAATTCTTATTTATTGTAAAAAGGCCATAGGGCCTCATTGTAATCATCTGTTGGCGAATAAGGGGAGCTGTCACATATATTCTTAGAGATAAGTCACCACCATTCCAACAAGCTTGTTTTCCGCTGCATTTTACAGTTTTAGCTTATTTCCTTATTGAATAGAAAACTAGTTTTACGGTATCTTTGTTATTCTGTGTTAAGCATATTTTGATAATTTGTATTCAATTTATTCTCCTCATAAAATCTAGATAAGTATTAATCCATGTGGATATCGGTGGCCACCCGCATATTCCATTAGCTCGAAAAATAGTTTTCCACCTTGGCAATTTTTTAGGTTTCAAACTTTTGGGGTTGTTTTGAGGCCCTAAACGACATTTTTTGGAGATTTGGGGCCTAGATGAATACTAGTGACACTGACCCTGGCCAGTCGAAAAATTTTCTTCTCAGTTAGACCTTTCCAACGGGCTATCGGGCCCCTAAAAAAAATTTTGTATGCAAAAGCTACGACCTCGGGAAATTGATGTACTAACTTACCCAAACGGGGCCCACATGACTTTTGGTGCTTCATCTCCTAGGGTTAAGTTTTGGATGTCTAAGGTTTTTGACATTCTTGTTTATTGTAAAGAGGACTTCAGAGCCTCATTGTAATCATCTGTTGGTGAATGAGCATAGTCGTCACATATATTCTTAGAGATAAGCCACCACCATTCCAACAATCTTGTTTTCTGCTGCATTTTACAGTTTCATCTTATTTCCTTATTGAATAGAAAACCATTTTTACTGTATCTCTATTATTTTGTGTTAAGAATATTTTAATAATCTGTATTCATTTCGTTCTTCTCATAAAATCTGTATCAGTATTGATCCAGGTGGATATCGGTGGCCACCCACCTATTCCATTGGCTTAAAAAATAGTTTACCACCTTGGTAGCTTTTCGGGTTCCAAACTTTTGGGGCCATTTTGAGGCCCTAAACGACGTTGTTTTGGGATTTGGGGCCCAAGGAATTAATACATACACTGATCCAGGCCAGTCAAAAATCATTCTTTTCGGTTAGACATTTTGAACAAGCTATTGTGCGCCTAAAACATAGATAGTATGAAAACGTTACAACCCCGGGAAGTTGATGTACTAATTTACCCAAACGAGGCCCACATGAATTTTGTCGCTTCATCTCCTAGGGTTAGGTTTTTGGACGTTTAGGTTTTTTAACATTCCCATTTATTGTAAAAAGGCCTTCAAAGCCTCATTGTAATCATCTTCTGGTGAATGAGCCCAACCATCACTTCTCTTCTCAGAGATAAGACACCACCATTCCACCAAGTTTGTTTTCCATTATATTTTACAGTTTCGACTTATTTCCTTTTTGAATAGAAAACCATTTTTAATGTAGCTCTATTATTCTGTGTTAAGCATATTTTAATAATATGTATTCATTTCGTTCTTCTCATAAAATATGGATCAGTACAAATCCAGATGGATATCAGTGGCCACCCACCTATTCCACTGGCTTGAAAAACAGTTTTCCACCTTAGTAGTTTTTTGGGTTCCAAACTTCCGGGGCCATTTTGAGGCCCTAAACAACGTTTTTGAGGATTTGGGGCTCAGGAGATTTCTTAAAAGTTACTCTTGGACTAGTCGAAAAACGTTATTCTCGGTTAGACCTTTCCAATGGGCTATCATGCACCTAAAATGAGGATCGTATGCAAAAGTTACGACCCCGAGAATTTGATTTACTAACTTACCCAAACGGGGCCAACATGACTTTTGGCGCTTCATCTCCTAGGGTTAGGTTTTTGTATGTCTAGGGTTTTTGACATTCTTGTTTATTGTAAAAAGGCCTTCAGAGCCTCATTTTAATCATTTTTTGGTGAATGAGCACAGCTGTCACATCTCTTCTCAGAGATAATCCACCACCATTCCAACAAACTTGTTTTTGGATGTCTTAGGTTTTTGGATGGGTTAGGGTTAGGTTATTGTAAAAAGGCCTTCAAAGCCTCATTGTAATCGTATGCTGTTGAATGAGCGTAGTCCTCACATCTCTTCTCATAGATAAGCTTCCACCATTCCAGCAAGCTTATTTTCCACTGCATTTTATAGTTTCAGCTTATTTCCTTATTGAATAGAAAACCAGTTTTATTGTATATTTGTTATTATGTGTTAAGCATATTTTTATAATATGTATTAATTTCTTTATGCTCATAAAATATGGATCAGTATTGATCCAGGTGGATATCGGTGGCCACCCACCTATTCCACTAGCTCAAAAAACAATTTTACAACTTGGTAGGTTTTCGGGTTCCAAAACTTTTGGGGTCGTTTTGAGGCCCTAAACGGTGTTTTTTGGGGATTTGGGGACTATATGATTGATGTAGGCACTAAATTGGACCAGTCTAAAATCATTCTTATTGGTTAGACCTTTACAATGGGATATCATGTGCCTAAAACGAGGATCGTATACAAAAGTTACGACCCCGAGAATTTGATGTACTAACTTACCCACATGACTTTTGGTGCTTCATCTCCTAGGGTTAGGTTTTTGGATGTCTAGGATTTTTGACATTCCTGTTTATTGTAAAAATGCCTTCAGAGCCTCATTGTAATAATTTGTTGATGAATGAGCACAACCATCACATCTCTTCTCAAAGATAAGCCACCACCATTCCAACAAGATTGTTTTTCGTTGCATTTTACATTTTCAGCTTATTTTATTATTGAATAGAAAACCAATTTTACTGTATCTTTGTTATTTTGTGTTAAGAATATTTTAATAATCTGTATTGAATTCGTTCTACTCATAAAATCTAGATCAGTGGTATCAAAGTTGTATTCTCCTTGTCATCTTAATGCATGTCCCCAACGAGATCGGAGTACAAAGAATTGGGTCTCAAGCTTGTTTATCTTGAGGACAAAAGCTCTCGCACGCCCAAGTGACCTCTCATGGCAGGAGAAAATAAAGATTACGGGACATGAGATCCTTTAAAAATTTTGCTTGAGGAAGCCCTCATGCAATAGAGGAACGATATGATGGACAGTTTCGCGCAAATCCTTTGGTGGCTACCAACAGGCGACACAGCTTCCTCGAGCAGAGGAAACACCCCCTTAAAGGTACAATTCAACTTCTATATTCCTATATTTGAAGGTCAGATAGACTCAGATTTTGTAGATAAGTGGTTGAATCTACTAGAAGGATATTTTTCTGTCCATAACTTTTCGAATAGAGAAAAGATTGCTTTTGCGCTGGTCAAATTCGTTCCCCATGTCAAAGATTGGTGGGAAAATTTATGTGAGTAAAAGGAAACAGAGGAACCCTCATTATTTACAGTTACGACCACCTAGGAATCGTTCATGGATGCTATTAAGGAACAATACTACCCTTTCAAAATTTATGATGACTTGTATACCAATTGAACCACACTGTAGTAAGAAAGAGACCAAGCAGTGCCTGAGTTCACAAATATCTTCCATACCTTGCACACCAAGCTAAGTATCAAAGATTCAGAGAGACAACTGGTGCTCAAGTATCGCAATGACCTACATAGACACATCCATACCAAAATGGAATTTCTGGACATCTCATCCTTGAGCACGACCTACCGATATGCCGTCAAAATCGAGCAAAAGCTCAAACAAAAGACACAGAAATTTGGGCATGGGAACCCCTCACAACAAAATCCATGAAATGGAAGCCGCAACCTAGAAAAAAAAGGACAGAGAAAATATGGATAGTATCAGGACAACAAGTCCAAGCGACAAGCAAAGAAGGACACTGGAAAGACAAAGAAATATACCGAGAAGTGGTGTGACTTCCATAAGATCCCTTGGCATAACACTGTTGATTTCCACTCAAAGCAGTCGTTGGTGGACGAAGTTAAAGCCTCTGAATCAAATGTGAGTTATGACTCCGAGTCTAAACCAAAAAGAGGAAGATGGATCATTGACACGGGACCCAGTCCCACCGTTTCTACCACCAAGCTCCAGCCTGGTGAACTAGACAAGCCAGATGAACGCGAGCACCTCTTCCATTCACAGATGTGGGTAAAAGGCACCCCGCTGCACTTCATCATTGATAGCGGTACCCAGAATAACCTCATCTTAGAATAGGTCATCAAGCGTTTGGCCCTGCTGACAATGTCACACCCACAACCCTACACCATTGGATGGCTCCGCCAAGGAAGAAATCTCCACGTCATCCAATAATGTTGATTGTCATATGGCATCAAGCCCTTCAAAGACGAGGTATTGTGTGATGTTTCTCCTCTTGAATTTTGTAATGTTCTTTTGGGCCAACCTTATTTATGGAAACATCATGTCTTTGAATAGGAAAATGTACATGATACCCAAGGCAGTCCCTCCTAGTGTTATTTCCTTGATCTCTGCCAAGCAATGCAGGAAGGTCATCTCTCAGATTGGGAAAAAAAAATTCTTCATGATTCGCTCTCAGAGTGAGAGAAATATCACAGCCACATCCAGGGCCTTTGTGGTCGATCTCTCCACACAACAAAAGAAAGTGGATAAGGTCATGAAGAATACTTAGATATCTTCTCCTCTCCTATTGGGGTACCTCTGCACTTTCAGGTCAAGCATCCCATCGATTTGACCCCAGGCACACCACTACCCAATGGGCCACTCTACCACCTCTCTCTATTATAAAATGAGGAGATCAAGAGGCAGATCCAATAATTGCTCCATAAGGGCCACATATGTCCCATCTCATCGCCTTATGGGAGTCCAATCATGCTGGTGCAGAAGAAAGACATGACCTAGTGACTCTACATTGATTATTGGGCCCTGAATAAAATCACAGTCTGAAACTGGTACCCTATTCCCCGAATCAATGACCTCCTTGATCAGCTCATGGGGGAAAAATACTTCAATAATATTTATATGAAGTTTGGATACCACCAGGTCCCAATAGAACAGACAGATGTATGGAATATCGCCTTCAAGTCAAAATAAGGTCATTTTGAATGGTTGCTCATTCCCTTTGGTTTGCCAAATCATCCAACAACGTTTATGAGGATGATGGACAATATCCTATGAACTTTCACCAATACTTTTGTAGTGGTGTATCTGGATGACATCCTCATCTACAACAAGACTTGGGTGGAACACTTGCAGCATATTCAACAGGTTCTGCACACCCTACGGTAGCAAAAACTATATTAAAACTTGGAAAAATGCTCCTTTGGCATGGACAAGGTCAATTACTTAGGCTACATAGTTGATCAACATGTTCTACATGTGGATCCATCCAATATCCAGGTCATCTATGACTGGCCATCCCCAACCACACTCATTGAACTTCGGATCTTCTGGGGCCTCGCCAATTTCTATGGAAGGTTTGTGTTGGGATTCTCTCATATCGCATGGGCCCTCAACCAAGTAACCAAAGGTGCCGGAAAGGAAAAATTTGTGTGCGGCCTGTCCCAAAAACAAGCCTTCGATCACTTGAAGAATTGTTTGTGCTCAACCTCGGTAATTTCATTATCGGACCTCCAATATCTCTTTGATATCAATACAAATGCTCCAGACTATGCTATGAACATATTTCTCACTCAACATGGCCACCCCGTGGCATATCATAGTGAGACACTATCATATGTTGTCCATAAGTACCCTACTTACGAAAAATAAATGTTGTCCATTGTGCAAGCCTGCCGCTAGTGGAGACATTACATTATTTGGAAGGAGAATCATCCACACTAATCACAAGCCACTATAGTTCATGCAGACCCAAGGAAAATTGCAGAATGACCTCCATCAGAACTGGTCCACATACTTACAATAGTTCCACCTCAAAATCAAGTATAAAATAGGAAGTACGAACCGAGTTTCTGATTTCCTCAGTTGACCTCCAGTCACGACACTCACCATAGTGCTATATTCTTTTGGCCACGAGACCTTTGGATGGCCCCACCTCTACAAGACAAACCCTGACTTCCCCACCACCTACCAAATGTTGGGCGCCAACTCAGTGGTCGCTAATTTCCATCTTGAGGATGGGATGTTGTGTCATCTAGGACATATTTGTGTTCCATCAAGTGAGCATACGAAGCTAATTTGGGAAGCTCACTACAGTCAAGCGGTATGACACTTTGGCATCAAAAATATAGTGGCAGTGTTGCAGAAAAATTTCTACTAGATGAAACTTCAACATGATGTCGACAAGTATATCAGGTCCTGCACCGCCTATGCTATTTCCAAACCAACCACTAAGAAACATGTCTTGTACACCCCTCTTCCTATTCCTAACAAGCCATGGGAATCCATATCAATGGACTACATGTCGGGTGTCCCATACAATAAGGGAAATGACTATGCTTTGTGGTTGTTGATCGTTTTTCCAAGATGGAAATTCTAGCCGCCCACAAGAAGAACATCACAGCAGAAGCCACTGCCAAGATCTTCTTTGAATGCGTATGGGTACACTTTTGGATCCCACAAACCATTATATCATACCATGAAATTTGGTTCCTCACAACATTCTGGTCGATCCTGTAGTCACTACTAGATACCAAGCTCACCAAATCCACTACCTTCCATCCCTAGACAGATGGTCGAACTGAGGTCATCAATTGGATGATCGTACATATCATATGCATGTACAATTAAAAACACCCACACACATGGGATGAGAGTCTTCCCTATGTCCAATATAGCTACAATTGAGCCATGCATAGCTCAATTGGCCACAAACCCTTTCAGATGGGGTTGGGATTCCAACCATTGGGCCCGATGGATGTTACACTACCCCTGGAGACCACCTCACCCGACTCATCCCCTGCTCCACTAGAAGATGACAAATCCATTTGTTTCATTGAGAAGATCCAATACATCCTCCAACATGTTCATGATATTCTATAGAAGTCTAATTCCAAGTAAAAGCAGCGCCATGATGAACATCGGGTGCCACATAAGTTTTAGGTGGGTGACAAAGTTTGGTTGCACTTGTAGAAAGAACTCCTTACAGGACCCCATCGAAAGCTTCACCCACTACATTATGGGCCATTCACCATCACCAAGGTTGTGGGTGACAATTATTTTAATCTCAACATTCCCCCTTTCCTTGACCTGCACCCAGTCTTCAACGTGGCTCTCCTTCGGCCATATTTCCCACCATTATTGGACACCTCAGAGATAGTAGAGTAGTTGACACCAACTGAGCTCAACCCTAACTACATGCAACAAGAATATAGTGATCAGATTGTGGACACATAGATCAAGGGCACTCGACAACAAAGGATCCATCTTTATCGAGTCGTCAAAGCAGGGCAGCTCCTGCACTAAGGCAAGTGGCTCACATGGGGCCAAATTCAGCAGAAATTTCCTCATCTGATGGGGGAAATCAACACAATGGTGACCATTTCTTCCTAAGGATGGAGGATTGATCTAGGTGGATATCGATGGCCACCCACCTATCCCACTGGCTCGAAAAATAGTTTTCCACCTTGGTAGTTTTTCGGGTTCCAAACTTTTGGGATCGTTTTGAGGCCCTAAACAACATTGTTTTGGGGATTTGGGGTCGAGGTGATGGCCAAAGGCACAAAATCGAGCCAGTTGAAAATCAGTATTCTCGGTTAGACCTTTCCAACGAGCTATCATGCATCTAAAACGAATATCATACGCAAAAGTTATGACCCCGGGAAGTTGATGTACTAACTTACCCAAACGGGGCCCACATGACTTTTGGCGCTTCATCTCCTAGGGTTAGATTTTTAGATGTCTATGTTTTTTGACATTCCTATTTATTGTAAAAATTCCTTCAGATCCTCATTGTAATCATCTGTTGGAGAATGAGCACATTCATCACATCTCTTCTCAGAGATAAGCCACCACCATTCCAACAATCTTGTTTTCCACTGCATTTTACAATTCCAGCTTATTTCCTTATTGAATAGAAAACTGGTTTTACTGTATCTCTGTTATTTTATGTTAAGCATATTTTAATAATCTGTATTCATTTTTTCCTTCTCATAAAATCTGGATCACCCCCCCTCTCAGGCACAAGGTGTGAGGATGAAAATATTTCCATTGCGAGATGTGTCAATACCACATAATGAATACATTGGTATGACTAATATATTTGCTTGACTATTGATGACCATTTCCAAGAAGTCATCCGCCCACAATGGTTCTTTAATCTTTGAGATTTCTTGTGTTTGGAACATATGTTAGAGGGATGATTATTATTTCCATAAGTCTCACAAGGATGGAGATCAAAACATTGATCTTCAACATGGCCAACTCGATGACAATTCTGGCATTTAGGAATCTTCTCTTAAACTTGAGCAAGTGAATATGAACTTTCTTGATGAAATCCAACAATTTGGAACTGGATTGGCTTGGTATAATAAATAATATGAAATTTCACTTCCTTATCATATCTTATACATGTTGTGTCCTTATTGTATATGATTTCTTCCCAAGGTCCGATGATTGACTTGGAAAGAGAAAGTTGAACTTCATCTAAACTTATATATGAAGCTAACTCATTGAGTTTCTTGTGTACTCGTTGGTTATCTAGATAATCATATTCTTCTTCTTCTTCTTCTTCAAAAAGAGGGTTGTGTTGGAATATTCACCAATACTAAGAGGGGGGTTGATGCAGGAGCATCGCAAGAAAGCGCAAGCGGAGGACAATTGGATATGCACCAACGCACATTTTTGAAGATATTTTGAATTTCAAAAGGATGGCACATTAATGTAATATCTGGACAGACATAAGTTCTCTTAAATGATTTGGGGATTGTAACACAGATCTTGAGTGATCTCTCTCATATGTCGATTGTAGAATATTAATGTACTCAATGTAAAGCAGTTGTAGAGCTTTTAATTCGATAAGATAGCTTAGAACTGTAGGATGGAAAACTAAAAAAATCTCCCTCGTAGATGTATTGTATGATTTTTCTAATTTGTAAAAATAGAGGTTGAAGAATAAGAGGGCATAGGATAACAGAGACTATAGAAGTTATATAAGTAGATAGTTGTTTCTATAGAACCCATGTACAAAATCACTTGAGCTAATATAAGAATGCTTTAACTCAATTTCATGGTGTTGTTATGGTTATTGTTTGCATCTATTGAATGGTATGTTTACAGTTTTCTTATAAGTTCTATTATGCTTTTGTTTCAATGCCTTATGTGTGTGATTTCATGTTGAATGTATGAAGTCTATGAGAGGGATAGTATGAGTTTCAATTGTTTCTCTTCCTGAGAATCTCTGCAAGGAGTGCAGTGAAAGTCTGCAAGGAGTGCGTTGACAAGATTATGAGTTTTATCTCAAAAAGATCAGGAGGGATATCGTTGTTCTCATACTAGCAGAAGTGAAAGTATAGCACAGATCTATGCAAGGTGTGCGCAAGTTGATAAAAGTCTTAGACTTTTCCAAAATAGTGAGTGGTTGAAGAACTTATGTCACAAGGGGCACGTGTTATAACCCTAATTTGCACCAGACATGCTTACCTGGCCTCAGGCCATCTCAGATTATTTCTTTTCCAAAACACTACTGAACAAATCTTCTTAAAAACCCCTTTTATAAAGGCCCACGCACCCTGCTCCATTACTGTACATGTGTACACGCTAGCTGACCCAAGACAGCCTGCATGTACCTACAAAAGCATGAAAAAAGGAAAGTTGTTGATGGAACACACAACTTTGGGTAAGTTAACTAAACCTTTCGGCCATGAATGGCCAATCATTCGACCAAATACCTAGCTCCTCCTAACCTATAAAATAAGGGGTAGGGGTCCCATTTGAGAGGAGAATAATCATAGTAAAGAAAATATACTTGATTAAGCATTCTCTTTGTCCCAACCTTTAGCCATCCTTGTGCAAAGAGAAGTATAGAGAAAATCAGTTGGAAGACAGTGGAAGAAGAGCCCAGGACCAAGATCGAGGAGAAGTAGTTGACTTTATCATTGTAAGGTATCATTGTGAAGTTAATAAAAGAATTGTTTTTCCCATCCCGCCATATGAGATTGTCATTATTGGAATATTGATTGTATGATTGATTAAATCTCTAACCCATTAGTTCATAGATCAAA
>ML781927.1:478880-504490 GCA_009831015.1 Picea engelmannii | reverse complement strand
TTAATCTCTTGAGCCTTGTATTTACATATGAGTAATGGGGGTTTAGGCATGGGATGATGGTAAAAAGTAAGAATCTTTAGGTCATTTTTGCATGCATGATAAAACCCTTAGTGCTAGTCTGTAGGAGGGATTTCCCACCCACATCAGAACTGGCGACCATACTCGGGATCTCTAGGGTTTCTGGGAATGTTTTTTCTTGGGTATTTTTAAGAACTGGTTTCATTTCTTGTTTTTAAAGTTTCTTCAAAAGTCCGAGCTAATAGAGATTTTGGTCTTCCATACCAGTTATCTCTGTTTCTTTTCTTGACTGCATCTTTTTTTGAGACCCACAGAGGTACATGTGGCCTGTATAAGGTATGCATGCGTGTACCCGTGCCATACCTTCCCACAACCCGCATGTACACGCTAGCTAAGGAAGTGTCAGTCACGTGTATGATTCCAAAAAAACTCTTTTAGAGAGGCAGTCATCCTCTCCCCCATCAAAAATAATCCCTCTCAGGGGTTTTCTGGAACTCTTTCTAGTTTTTGTTGTTTGCAGTCTATAGCTTAGGTTTCACCTCAGATTGGTTTGTTCTATGAAGGTTTCCTTGAATTGTTTTCTTTTTTCTGCTAAAGTGAGTGTCTGAGTCTTCAAGAGATCCTAGTTCTCAATACCAGTAGTCTCTACCTAGGCTAGATTTCTTGGCATTTCATTTTTATTAGAGTTTTAGAGATACACGCGGCCTGTATAAGGCTAGCACGCATGTACACGCGCCCTAACTTTACACAACTCGCATGCACACGCTTGTCATTGAACTGTCAGCAGCATGCCTATGGAGAAAATGTTTGTTTAAGGTGAGATAGTCATCCTTTCCTTTGACAAGAGTTATACGTCTTAGGTTTTTGGGTCTCTATCATAGCGATCAGTAACTTAGGTTTGATCATAGCAATAACTTTCTTTTTCATTAAGAAGTTTTCCTCAAAATTTTCTTTTTATAGGGTTTTGGACAAGTGTGAGAGTCCAGTTTTAATGTGCTTGTGTGTTATTTTTAAAGTGACTCTTTTCGATCTGTGCTTAGGCCAGAATTTTTCTTGGTTTTTACTTGTTGATATTTTTCCTTTTTCCTTTGTGAGCATTCAAATAAAAAAATCTTGTATTTCTTTGTTTGGTTAAATAGTGTTGGTTTGCATTAGTAACCAGGGAAAAGTATTTTCTTTCATAAGTTCTTGACAGTTTACTTATATCATAAGTAGCTCGTAGTCGAGTGAAATCCTTCTTTGAGTTTGTTGTTTAAAGATCTTAGAAAAATTTTAGTTTGAAAAGTTGTTTAAGATTTGAGTCAAGAAGAAGTTATTTTGTTCCCAGCTTTTTGTTTATTTTTCTTTCGTCTTTCAAACATCACTAGTTTCACTTTCATAACCTTTGACTTAATACAAGCCATAAAAATTAACACTAAATCTAAAATTCATTAGACGTTTTATGTTTGTAGGGTCAACCAACTAGTTTAGGGTTAGGGCCTTGAATTAGGTTGGAGAGGAAACTCTTCAAGGCCATTAAATCAAACATTGGAGTCTGAGTTAGGGAGTGTCAAAGTCCAGTATCATGAAATTTATCCGAGACTCCCCTCTAACACAGGGGATAAAAATGAGGTAGCGTGCAGGAAGGTAGTAGAGATAACCCCTCCAAAGCTGGACCAATCGTAGTGGAGAACACATATAGAGGGCTTGTCTTGGGATTCCATCAATTGCATTTGCCACAAAGCTTCATGGGTATCAAATCCATTTCAGGTCCTCATTTTTCTTCCAGACCACTTTCCTTCGATACCCTTGACAAGTTTTGGGCTTGATAACCTACTCATTTTGGTCTACCCGACTTTCGACTGTACCCACCTGGTGACTGTTCAAGCGCTGGAAACCTAGTTGCCTATCGTTTTTAGAGACATACACAGGTGACTACGGGGGTATACCATGGTACCTAGGATAGACATCGAGCCATGATTTGCAGAGTATACCGGGAGGGTGCTTCTATGTTCGAGTTTCACCTGCACCGATAATTTTCTCTAGTGTTGGTTGTTGTAACTGTTCTTCCAACTAGTTTAGTGTTTTCTTGTTTTATCTTAGAGGGACTTTTTTTAGTGTGTGTTGTTTTTGAATGAATAGAAAGCCCTAGTGTGTCTTTGATATTCTCACATAGTGGAGGATCATGAGCTCCGTTGGTCATGAAGGCTTCTGGGCCTATCACCGGTGACACTGGAGCCACCTCCGCCACCATTAAGGTGAAAGCTAGACCAACAACGGTCTTTTGAAGCGACCGGGTCATAGGAAACTGTACCCGACTAACATCCGGAGGGAACAACCGTTTTATACCTTGGAGTGAAATCTCTTGGTCCATCCGAAAATCCAACCATTGATCTTTCAACACCCATCGTCATACAAATTCACCCTTACGAGTGCCAGACAGTGCCGCACACAACAATGGAAACAAATGCTGCCACTTCTTCTGGGAATTCTTCAATTCCCACTATGGTTGTCACCAAAGGGGATATTCCACCTCCTAACCCACTGTCATCGATCTGAGCCAGCATGTTCTCTACTACCTCTACCTCGAGTAGTTGTCCAATTATGTCTATGGCAGCGACCACTTCCCCTTTCACACCGAGTGCAACAGGCCCTTCATTCTCATATGAGATTCCTAGCTCAGGTACAAGTCCTGTACTTTCCTACTCCACTTTACAGACTTTAGGTCTGGGGGAAAGGAGCTCTAATGCTCCTCTGCAAGGACACATGGGGGGAACTTCAGCTCCTTTTAATACTTTCTCTTATGGGGGAGGGCATATACCTCCTTCGTCCCCTTCGCTCGGTGGCACCCACCAGCAATCCACTAGGCCACCCACACACCATAGCTTATTTAGAGCAGGGAGTCAAGGACCACCTTCTCATAATATGACGGTAGGTTCAACACCATTTTCTTTGTTCGGTGCATTTGGTAAAAACACTTTCTCCTCGGCTGCTTTCCCGACTGGGGGCAACCCCAATTACAAACAACCTATTCCTATGCAGGGTACTATTCCTGCACAGAGGGAAAACCCAAGAACTTCTTCCACATCAGGACCTTGGTATTCTTGGCAGGGATCAATTCCCTCATCAGGAATGTCGATCTGGGGAAATTCGTTTCATAATCAATGGAACCCCAGACAAGGTACCATGCCTATGCCCATGGGATCGGCATGGGGCAACCCTTCCCAAAGTCCTCCGAATGTAATGTACACCCAACCATCTACATCCTATTTTGGGAATCAACTAATGATGTCTCCTCACATGCATAATCTGTACACTGGTCATGGCCATGGTTTTTACCAGAACCCAGGCCAACAGCCAAACGTTTCCTGGAAACCTAGTGCCAGTCAAACTCCAGGTCCCTTTTTTCATGGTTATCACCAACAACCCAAACTGCCTTTCCTGGCAACCTTGCATTTTCCAAACTTGACAAGGTTTTTGAATGACCGTATCTATCATGATCCGCATTGGCCCCCTATGCCGATGAAGTTTCCTTTAGACATACCAAAGTTTGAAGCCAAGCCTAACGAAGATCCAGGAGATCATGTGACCACCTTCCATCTTTGGTGCTCGTCTAACTCATTGAAATACGACTCCGTAATGTTGTGATTGTTTCAACATACTCTCATTGGGAGTGCCATGAAATGATACACTGAGCTCGACCACTCAAGATACTCTTCCTTCGGCGAATTGGCAATGGCTTTCCTAAACCATTTCCAATTACCTGTGAGATACGACGTTGGCACATAATTGCTATCCAATTTTGAACAGAAAAAGCATACCATATCTCTGATCACATACGAGAATGGAGATACCAAAATAATTTAATTAAGGTGCCATTCCCATCAGCATTCTTCTTGAGTGGTTCCTTAAGTCTTTGGTCCCACAGTTATCCAAAGACATCACGACGTCGAGAGTGTTTTCCGAAGAAGATTCCATCATGAGAGATCAATAGCTTGAGCTAATCTACTTTCATTCCGGTTTATTATACAATATATTTCCAGATGCTCCACACTCAATACTTGATAAAACCAGACGGAGGGCTAGACCACATACCGATGGTATTGTTGGTTTAGCACAAACAAAGCCCGTTGAACAACTGACGAAGCAATTGCAGCAATTGTCTATAAAACACATAGCGGCCAGCCAAACTACTGTTTTGGATGCTCCCCCTACCCAAACGTCAGATGTACACACAATGCAATCGACAAATCCAAATGCCACCCAGCAGCCTGATGGAAAGAAAAAACAATGAAAGAAGGGCAAGGGGGCTAAGAAACCCACTAATAATGCTGGCAGGGGAAACACTAAGAAATGAAAGGCGAGGTATCCATGCAACCTGTGCATGGAAGACCACCCGACCCACCAATGTCCTCAGCTTGCAGAGGCCCAAAAGTTTGTGACACAACAATAGCTTGTCATGTTAACCAATCCATTTCAACATGGGCAAAATCTAACCCAAACCTCTACAAGCGCGGAAGGGGGTAGTCAAGGACCCTCTCCGTCTTCGAACAATCCTGCATCCTTGAATGTGTATATGATGAAGGGTGATGCTTTTATGTCGACTAGAGCACATCAATACAATAAACCAAGAACTTCTGAGAAGGGAAAAGAAGCCGAAATCCCATCTCTTCCTCTCTAGATTGATAATACTTTGTGTGAAACAATGAAACGCATCCCAAAAGGTGCATTCGAGAATGCTTCTCACAACCTAAATGCAAGGGCCACCCAAAACTATTCTATGGTGGAGGAAACCCCTTGTGCGATGTCCGCTTTGGAGGTCCTCCAAATATGCCCTTCCCAGAGGAAAGCTTTGTTAGCTTCTTTAGGATCTAAGGAGACTTGTAATTTGGGTACAATCATGCTAGATACAACCGACTTAAAACCTCATCTTCCTTACCATGTAGCGTTTCAGATAGTAGTGGCTTACCCCATGAAAAATTTTACTTGGAACATTTTCTGCATGGTGGTTAATGAGGGAGCCTTGACATGCATCATGTCGTTGGCATGTTGGAAGGCCATTGGCCATCTTGTTTTGTCTTCATCACCTACTCTTCTCACTAATTTTGACGATCATTTGTTCTGACCACATGGCATCATTCCCTCTTTCCCCGTGTAGATAGGAGGGAAGACCGTGTGCGTTGAGGTAAAAGTAGTCGATGCATCCCTCGACTACAATCTCTTGTTAGGTAGGAGTTGGAATTATGATATGCAAGCAGTGGTTGCTACATTTTTTCAGGTCTTATTGTTTCCACATGAGGGACGGATCGTGGCCACTGATTAATTGTCCTTCTCTAGACCCGACCCTTCAATGGGGGAATCTGCAGTTTCGATGATTGATAATCCCCAACCAGGCATTATCAATGTAGGATTTGGTTTGTGCCCATATTCGATGGGTACCTTCATTTACTCGCCCCCTTAAGGTGATGTCAAGTTCATATCCGACCACCATAAGGTTGAGATTTTCCAATTTTCACCGTTTCACATGACTTACTTCAATGATCTGTGGATACTTCCTTCCCCATCAACCATGATGGAAGGGACATGGCACCTTGGCATGTCCATGCCCTTGTCCGCAGTCGAAGTAGCGTACTCTTTAGTCCAACAAGCTTCGACCGACACCGATCCAACTCCTACACAATAGTTATATCTGATTCTAGAGCCTTTTTGGGCTCAAGGTTCTCTCACTGATATCGATGCGTTAGACTTAGTCTTTCCCTCCAACGAAGAAATAATTGAAGCAATGACTAGTTCGGCCAAACCCTGGGATGATCTCCATCACTGATCATACTTACTCACAGAGTTAAGAAGAATCGAAGCAGGAGAATTCACCTTAACTATGACTGGAGATAGGTCTTGTCCTATTAATCCCTTAGCTACACATGAGGTTTATGCCGAGGGTAATATGGAAACTATCACTGAAACTATACTAATTAATATCTCCAGAACCCCTGGCGTAGTGGAGAATGTTTTCGTCGGAGCTAATTGTTCCCCCGAAGAGATTCAAATCTACACAGATCTATTTAAAGAATTCCGCAACGTTTTTTCCTGGTCTTACGAGGAAATGCCAAGCATCGATCCAAAAATAGTCGAACATGAAATCACAACTTATCTAGATGCCAAGCCTGTTCGGTAGAATCTTCGTCCAGTTAATCCCAGGAAAGCAGCAACCATTAAGGTTGAATTCAAGAAACTGCTAAAAGTCGGTTTTATCTATCCTATCCATTTGACCCAATGGGTGTCAAATCTTGTGCTGGTCAATAAGAAACAAGGAATGATTTGCGTATGTATGGACTTTTGTGATTTGACCAAGGCCTATCCAAAAGATAATTTTCCCACACCATTCATCGACCAGATAATTGATGAATGTATAGGTTGCGAGGCCTTTTCTTTCATGGATGGTTTTTCAGGATATAATCAGATACAAATCAAACCTGAAGACCAACACAAAACTGCATTCATTTGTCCATGGGGTACATTTGCCTATCGTAAGATGCCTTTTGGTCTCAAAAATGTTGTAGCTACCTTCTAGTGGGCCATGTCTTTTTCTTTCCATGATCTCAAGCATATAGTAGAGGCCTATTTAGATGATTTAGAATCTCGATCTCGCAAGAGAATGGATCATCCCACACACCTCCGACTTATCTTTGAGCGATGTCGCTACTTCCGGATTCGCTTGAATCCAAACAAATGTAGCTTTTGCGTAACATTAGGACGTTTGTTAGGTTTCATAGTGTCAACAATAGGGATCATGGTCAATCCTCTCAAGGTTGAGGCAATAGTTCAGTTGCCTCCCCCACGCACAATCCTTCAACTTCAGATTATACAGGGCAAGGCAAATTTTTTAAGGTGTTTCATCGCCAACTATGACAAGATCACAAGGGGATTTATGCGCTTACTGAAGAAAGACATTCCTTTTCATTGGGAAAATGCTACTCAATGCTCCTTCGAAGTGTTGAAACATGCCCTCGCAACTACCCCTCTGCTTCGGCCACCCAACTATAACAAAGATTTCTTATTATACCTAGTTGCAACAGAGTCAACCATCGGCATGGTCTTAGTTCAAGAAGTTGATTTTCTCTTGGAATATGTGATCTATTACTTGAGCCGAGGCCTAGTCGGACCGGAACTCAATTATTATCATATCAAAGAACTTGTGTTGGAAGCAGTCCATGTTGTTCAATGATTCCATCATTACGTTCTATTTCGCAAGACCACCGTCATTGTCGTGGTGAATCTATTTCAATATGTGTTAACACGACAGGTAATAGGTGGAAATATCAGTAGATGGATAGTCGTCCTCTAGGAATTCAACTTAGATTTCGTTTCATCGAAATACAAAAAGTCATTGGTCTTCGCAAAACTCATCTCGGAACTTCCAATTGAGTCAGGTGATGTTATGCCCGAAGAGTCACCTATAAGAGGAGATATGTTTTTGATCGCATCTTCAGATCCCTGGTATGGAGATATACTTGTCTATATCTAGACTTTGAAATGCCCCACCTCTTCTTCTCATGATGAGCGTCGTTGTATACACCATCAGGCTAAGAATTATCTCATACTCGACGATACGTTGTATCGAAGAGGTGTAGACTGCATCCTGCATCGATGCCTCACTCACGAAGAAGCAGTTATCATGCTTAATGATTTCCATACCAGAGCATGTGGTCGTCATTTCTCTGGGTTGGCAACAACCCAAAATATTTTACGAGTAGGTTACTTATGGCTGACACTAATCAAATTTTGTATCGAATCAATTAAGAAGTGCCACCCGTGTCAGATATTCTCTCGGAAGATGAGGGCACATCCCGCTCCCATGTTTCCTGTCATCACAGTTGGTCCCTTAACCAAGTGCTGGATTGATTACACTACATTCAACCCTCCTTTATCAAGGGGGCATCGTTATATCATTGTAGCCGTAGACTACTTCACGAAGTGGATCGAAGCTATGCCAACTTTTAAGATGATGGAGAGACTGCAACTCTTTTTTTATTCAACCAGATAATAGCAAGGTTCGGCGTCCCGAGAGAGATTGTCACTGACCATGGCAGTCACTTTCAGAACCAGATGATGATCGAGTTAACATCAAATCTTGGGTTTCAGCAAGAACATTCATTACCCTAATACCCCCAAGAAAATGGTTAGGTGGAAGCTGTAAATAAATCTCTTAATACCATCCTATAGCGAACGATCAACTCAGCCAAGTCAAATTGGCATTTGATGTTATACTTGACATTATGGGCTTACCAAACATCTGTTAAGACTGCAACTAGTTTCTCACCTTTTCAACTTGTTTATGGGTTGGAAGCAGTATTGCCTATAGAATGTAAGATCCCATCCCTAAAATTGGCAGTACAATTATTGCCAGACACTTCTCCACTTGAAGAACGGTTATTATACCTTGAGTGGCTCAATGAGCAGCGTCATGATGCAGCCCTAGCCAACAAGGCTAACAAACATAAAGTCAAATGTCAGTATGATCGGTCCATTCATCCTCGGATTTTCTCTAAATGAAACCTTGTCTTGGTCTATGACCAAGATAAGGACCCCTGGGGGCAGGAAAATTCAAACCCATGTGGTTCAGACCTTTCATCATAAAAGAGGTTCTAAAAAAGGGCACTTATCATCTGGTTGAATTTGAGGGAAATGCTTTGGCGGAGCCTAGAAATGGGCTCTACCTCAAGAAGTATTACTCATAGGTAGGTCACCTTGGATAAATTTTTGTAACATATGTATAGTCTTTGTACTATTACTTTCTGGTTTCTTTTAGTATTATGGACGTGTCATTTTTTATGTTATCTTTTGTCACTATGGTAGATGTCAAGTGAATCAGAGGTGTTCATTGGGTACGCAGCCGATGCTAGCCGGCACACTCGAAGGCTTGCCTCCGCAACTTGGGTAATTTTTACACGTCGAGGCAAGTTATTATATTTTGGAGTTATATGCTTAGGAGACACCACAAACAATGTCGCCGAGTACAATGCAGTTATTGAGTTGCTTTGTGACGCCCTGTCATTTGGTATCTCTCATCTCTGGGTCTATTTAGATGCTCAGTTGGTTGTGTCTCAGTTAAATAGAGTCTATCGTGTTCATGATCTGAATTTACACCGACGATTCCTTAGGGTACGTCTCTTAGAATGAATCTTTGATTATATTACATATTTTCATGTTCCTAGGAGATTAAACCAAGTTACAGATACTCTAGCTAATCAAATTTTAGACTGGCATCTCACACACATATAAAACGATATACACATAAACATGTAAATACATTTTTAAAGGCAAATATGATCCATAAGACACAAAAAGACATAAAAATCAATATAAATATCATAAGCATTAGAGTACATAGGTGGATGCAAGCGCCTCAAAAAATATGACCAGTAACGAGTCATGGGGCTTATGCCCTCAAAAAATATATACAGGTGGAGCTATCAAATTCTAGACTAACTAAGGTCAGGGCATGTGGGCCCTATTGTAATAATCAACAGTGTTTTCCAAATGCCGAAACAGTTGGACCCACATCCATTGTGCCCCCACTACATGAGGCTGCATGGATGGTGGTAGATCCTCAATATCTTCCATAGGGATGGTTCGAGTGAGCGAGGTAAAATTTCGCTCAACTCATCTCAAAACCCTCTCAGCCTCACTGGCTGGAAGCTCTCCTATTGTTGTTGGTCCCCCTATGGTGGCAGGTGCAACCCCTGGCTAAGGACGATGCCTATTCCTCGCATAATCCACAGGTTGTGAGGGCCCCACATCTGTACACAATAGACATGTATCTATCAAATACTCTGGTATAAAACAATGATATATAAAAAAAACAACATAAAAATTGTATATGTTTCAAAATAAAAAAATGATGCAAACTTACCCATATCGCCTCGCTCCTCGCCTGGAGGTACATGGATCTCAGGATCTCTCAAGAAATCAATCCCAACATAAGGATAATCCTCTATGGCTAGGATCTACCACGACAACCAGGCAAAGAAGTCATCATCAAAGGACTCATTGGTCCTTCCACCACATGTCATGGTAGCAACACTACCCATCTACAAACCACAGGAACAGAGGCCTGATGTCCTCGTACCACCACTTGAGGACTGAAACTAGGAACTCTTTCAAAGAAGGAAGAGCATAAAATCATCCTGAACCTGAAGTTCCTCTGCGTCCGCAACCGACAATCTGTTAGCTGCCTCTTCCTATAATTCAGTAGTGTAGTTCTCTAGTCAAATATCCGTGCATATAAGCACTGGACTGGATAGTTCCTCTGTACATGGGAGGCCTGATGTAGACCCACAGAACTAGTCATCCACCCAATAAGCAACACAATCACCTGTAGTGATAAATTGGTGATCCTTCTTATTGGCACCTGCGAACCCGATTGGTCTGTACTAGCCTCACAATAAATTACTATCAATTCTGATATGTTATAAGGCCTCGAAGGAAATGTCTAGAAATTGACTGGTTCCCCTCTCTTGGAGAGGCTAGTCAAAAAGTATATATCCTCTATAGTAGGCACCATTGACTTCCCCTCTAACATAAAAGCTTCTACGTCAGGGTGCCAGTATTCAACCAAGGCATTCAGTAGCCTAGGTTGTTCTCTCATGAAAGGACATAGAAAAATCTTGAGCAAGCCAGATTTCATTAACACTACCACAACGTTAGGGTCTTCCCCAACTAGTGCGTTGATATCTTCATCCTCTCGTTCTCTCCATTGCACATACATCCTACAGATGGGAAAATTTTCAAAGGGTTAGGCCTTTCTTTTTAAACCTTTTTTCACTCATGGGAGGGTCTATGCGGGTTGTTGTGATGACAATCATGTGTACAAGCACTCTGACATCAGACATAGCGAGTGTACATGCAGGCTGTCATAGGACAGCCCACATGGACATAGGGTTGACCTTTCAAAGGTCGACGCCCCCCCAAGAAACCAAATTAAATGCATAAATAAAGAATTAAAAAGAAAAAGGAGGTAGTTTATACTTACTTGGTCCAGACAGATGGTCGTTTCATCCACTGTAGCTCCCAGAATCACCACTTTTATCAAAAGGTTTTTTTTTCTCCAGAGTCAATTTCCAAATCAACAATGGTGATAATGAGCTGCCAGCTTCTATTTATAGACGTTTTGGCCCTTTTTGTCACTTTTTGTCCCCCCTTATCATTTTCTTTGAATTGAAAACCATTTAGAGTGATTCAGGAGTTGCTTTGGAAGGTTACGATCGGGTATCAGGACATTTTTTGGAGTTTTGGGTCATTTTTGACGATCTGTGGGGAAAAATCTTAGATGGTCAACTTGAGCATATAGGTTAGGTTTCCACCCCTACTTTTGTATCTCATTGTCTCTATCCCTTTGCCATAGGATCGATCCCATCAGGTTGCAACACAAAACCATCATTGTTGCTTTAGAAGTGTCACAATTTGGTGGTAGAGATTACCAGAACATGGATGCCCTAGGTAGATCTTGGTTGCATTATGGCATCCATGATGTCACTAATGACTGTAGGCTCAGGATTTATTTTATTTTTCCTTGATTATGGGCTTTGAGCCTCATTTGCATGACTCTTTATCGCTCTTGACCTCACCCATGGGACTCCCAAAACATAACGGGTCTTCTTTTAAAGCCCTTTTCAGACCCTCTAAACATGAAAAGATTGTCGAGGGATCTTGTGGCCTTTCATGCTTGTTAAACTGAAATTTGAAGTCACATCTATTTGGTGATAGTTTACCCCTTTTTCGGTCTGGATGGTCAATTGTACGAACAAAGGTATACTCTAGAGGCCTCAAATATATGGAAGAGTATTCTCAGGCATAATTTTAACCCTTTTTCGAGCCTAAGGGACTAAATTTACAAAAAGGAATCCCCACGGAGTCCATAGTTAATCTCTTTTCAGACTCTCTAAAATTGAAAATATCATCGAGTGACCTTATTATTTCACACTCATTAAAATGGTCCAGAAGAACATTCCTGACGGAGTCCATAGTTAAGCTTTTTTCAGACTCCTTAAAAATAAAAAAAATAGTTGAGTGATCTTGTCTTTATCACACTCATTAACATGGTTTTGAATAGATGTGTTGTTGGTGCTATTTTACCCCTTTTTCAAACCGACTAGACTACCTTCGAAAAAGGTACCCCAGTGGAGTCTCCTATTACGTTTTTCAGACTCTCTAAATATGAAAAACCAAAAATCTTACCTTCTTTGGGCTCGTTAAACTTACATCGAAGGACGTTACCATTGTGTGTTTTGTTAACCACGTTTGCATACCTGCATCTTTGGTCTAATGTTGACTCCATGTTTCTCTCAACTGAACCATCTGAAGCATGCCTTATACGCAAGCCCTGTAGCACTTTGCCTCTATGTCTTGACACCTTTGGTCCCAGGAGGGATTTTTCCCGAGTGTTCTTTCTTTGAAAATCAGTCTTGTCCTTGTGCCTCGAACTTGTATGTTTGCGACACTCATTCCTCCTTTGTAATGTAACATTCTTTTATTATTTTTCCAAAATTATTGAAAAAGACAAAAAAATCAAATATACCCCAAAAAGAGGAAGGGAAAAGTATTTTTTTTTTATTGGCAACACAATGAGTTTCCCTTGGATAAAGCAAATCTATCCATTTGCTCGTCAAACCCTGGGATTTAATATGACCTCAGGAAGATGTTCCCGCTACATTGAGTTATGTCCTCCTCTATTTGTTTATTCTTCCAAACATATGGAGACTTTGCGTTGTCTCCTGCCTCGTAAACTTATGTTAATGCGATGTTGCTTGAGTCAAATCTTTTGTCGTGCTATTATCCAAGGGAAGTTTTTCTAAGCCCAAGTCAGCCCCTCTATGGTTTGTCTCTTTACCTCATGCCCAACCATCCTCAAATTCCAATCAAGTCTTTGTTCGAAATCAATGAATCCTTCAGTCTGATCATCATGATTCTTTAGTCCATGACCGAAGAGCCGTTGAAGACCTCTGGGTAGTGAATTCGTACACTCATATTACACTCCTACCCAAGTTTTGAATATTTTGAAGTTGTTTCTTGAGCTCTGGAGACCTCATCTCCAACCATCAGGCCTTATCAGCTCCTAGAAGATGGATACTCTACATGTACATCTTTTTGATTTCGAGATGTAGCTCCGTTGTGTATTGCTCGTGGCTACACTTTATATAGTTATATGACATGGATCTACAGTATATTTGATTGGTAGCCATGATTTTATTTCATCTCGAGCATGGGTATGCCCGCCTCGGTGACACAATTATTATTTTGTAGAAGGCACCTCCTGATTTCTGGTCTCTGGGCTCACTTGTTTGGAATGTTGGTGAAGATTTTTAATGTATTTCAGCCATCAGATGCTCTTCTGAACTCACACAATAGGGGGCATCTGTTATAACCCTAATTTTCACCAGACATGCTTACCTGGCCTCAGGCCATCTTAGATTCTTTCTTTGCCAAAACACTATTGAACAACTCTTCTTAAAAACCCCTTTTAAAAAGGCCCACACACCCTGCTCCATTACTGCACGTGTGTACACACTAGCTGACCCAAGACAACCCGCGTGTACCTACAAAAGCACGAAAAAAGGAAAGTTGTTGATGGAACACACATATTTGGGTAAGTTAAATAAACCTTTCGGCCATGCATGGCCGGTCATTCGACCAAATACCTAGCTCCTTCTAACCTATAAAAGAAGGGGTAGGGGTCCCATTTGAGAGGAGGAGAATCATAGTAAAGAAACTATACCCGATTAAGCATTCTCTTTGTCCCAACCTTTATCCATCCTTGTGCAAAGAGAAGTGTAGAGAAAAGTAGTTGGAATACAATGGAAGAAGATCCCAGGTGGATATTGGGGGCCACCCACCTTTTCCAAATGGCTCAAAACAGTTTTCTGGCCATTTTGGCAATTTACTATTTTTAGCAGGTTTTCACTTCCGAGGCCATTTTGAGGGCCTAAATGAAGTTTTTTCAATATATAGGTTCTCAATGATATTTGAAGGCATAATTGAGCCCCCAAAATGAATCTTCTCGATGATACCTTTCCAACGAGCTATCACACACCTAAAATGGAGATCGTATGCAAAAGTTACGACCCCGGGAAGTTGATGCACCAACTTACCCAAACGGGGCCCACATGACTTTTGGCGCTTCATCTCCTAGGGTTAGGTTTTTGGATGTATAGGAATTTTGTCATTCCTGATTATTGTAAAAAGGCCTCAAGAACCTCATTGTAACCATATTCTTGCGAATGTGAGTAGTCGTCACATCTCTTCTTAGAGATAAGCTACCACCATTCTAGCGAGTCTTTCACTCTGTATTTTTACAGTCTCTGTACATTTATTTCATTAATAGAAATCATGTATTACTGTATCTCTGTGTTTATGGTTGCATATATGATATATTTATGTTATATTGCTGGATACATGTGATATATTTGTGCATTTCTTTATTATATCTCCACTCTCATTTCGTGCCGAAAATAATCCGGATCAGTGGTATCAGAGCAGGCTGCTCTTGATCGTTTTTCAGTGCATGTCCCCGACGAGGTCCGAGTATAGAAAGTTGGGTCTCGAGCTTGTCTCTCTCGAGGAAAATCACTCTTGCACACCCAAGAAACCCTCAATGGAGGAAGAAAATAAAAGTGATGGAGCAGACGATCCTATCAGTCTATTGCTTGAGCAAGCTCTCACGCGACAGAGGGACGAAATGATGGAGATTTTTTCCCACATCCTTCAATGCCTACCGATAGCATCAGGCGCATCTTCATCAAGTGACCACTTTGGAGGCACCTCACCTTTCAAGGTACATGTTAATTTTGATATTCCCGTATTTGAAGGTCAAATAGATGCAGATGCCCTAGATAAATGGTTAAATCTGCTAGAAGGTTATTTCTCCATTCATAATTTTTCAGACAAGGAAAAGATCACCTCCGCACTCCTTAAGGCTCTCCCCCATGTCAAACATTGGTGGGAAACTTACTGGGAGTAGAGTTCCATAGAGGATTCTGGAATATATGGGGCCGAGCCCACTTGGGAATTTTTTGTGGACGCGGTAAAGGAACAGTACTACCCTGTTGGCAACTATGAGGAACAATACATGAGATGGACCACACTGCGGAAAGAGAGGGGCCAAGAAGTTCCGGATTTCACCAATAACTTCCATACCTTGTGCAACAATCTAGGTATCAAAGAATCCAAATGACATTTGGTTCTGAAATATCATGGGGCTCTACACAGATACATCCAAACTGAAATGGATTTTATGGACATCTCATCACTCGGTGTTGCCTATCGATATGATGTTAAAATTGAGTAGAAATTTATGCACCAAAACAAACGGGAGTTCGGGTCTGCAAATCCACAACCACCAAAGTATGACAAAGACAACCTAAAAAACAGTCTCCCGAAAACCAGTCCAAGCCACAAGAAAAGAAGGTTCATGGGAAGACAAAGAAGGACACCGGAAAATGGTGCGATTTCCACAAAATCCCCTGGCACATGTTATAACCCTAAAATGCACCACACAGGCTTACCTGGCATCAGGCCAACTCATGTCTCTTCTTAGCCAAAGCCATGCTGAATAAAACCTTGAAAAAACACTTAAATCAAGCAACCCACGCCCTAACCTCTCACTGGGCGCGTTGGACCGCTTGTTGGCCTTATGCTGCACGCGTTGGAACGCGGGCTAGCCCACTACAGCCCGCGTTTACCTAACAAAGAAAAAAATCAGGAAAGTTTCCGCTGGGACGAAAAGCTTTGGGTCAGTTAACTGGAACTCCCAGCCATGCATGGTCAAGAGTTCATCTAAAACCCTAGCTCCTTCTAGCCTATAAAAGAAGGGGTAGGGGTACTATTCAAAGGAGGAAAAAAATCATAGCAAAGAAACTCTACCCAATTGCCGAATCCGTTTTTGTCCCAACCCTTTAGCCTTTCCTCAAGCTTTAGGAGAATTCAAGAAAAGCAGTTGGAGGACAAAGAAGAGGAGGAGCCCAGGATTAGGATCGAGGAACGGTGGCCGGTCTCTATAATCATTGTAAGTTGATTCATATTGAGATTAATGAAAAAGATACTTTTCCCGTCCCAAATACATAAGTCTTATATATTTTATGTGATTTGTGTTTAATCTCTAACCCTCTAGTAGAACAATATCATGCATGCATAGTTTTGTCTTGATTGCAGGATCGCTTTTTGGAAGGAGCAGCAGAAGCAAGGAGACAAAGCTCAACGGAGGATCTACACCAACCATCGATAAAAAGGTTAGTTGGTTCTTCCCTTGTTTGCTTGTGAAAAAGGGTTTTAGGTTGGGGTAGAAGGTTAAAAGTAGCTTATGAAGGGTCATGATCTGCATACAAGTTTAAAGCCCTAGCTTGTTAGTACATAGGGTAGAATACCCCACAACAGAATTGGCGACTCCACTGGGGATATCTTACTCTTAGGGTTTCCGGATTTCATTAGAGGTTTTTGGGTAGTTCAAAGAAGTTCAGTTTCTGTTTCATTGTTTATTTTTTGTTTTCTGTTAGGTCAAAAGCTAGCAGGGAACCTGGTTATCAATACTAGTTTTCCTTGACTAACGCTTGACATTTATTCTCGGGACACACAGAGGTACCCGCGGCCTGCAGAAGCCCTGCTCGTGGGTGACCCGCACCCTAACCTTCTACAACCCGCGTTTGAATGCCTGCTGTAGTGGTTTCAGTAGCGTGTAGAGCCCAGGAAGCTTAAGAGGCAGTCTCCTCTTCCCTGTCAGAATTTTACCTTCTCAAGGGGATTTCTGGATCCTGTCTGGGTCTTGATTGGTTTACTGTCTTGCTTTCAGTCTGCCTTATTGTTTTGGTTGTTCTTTTCATTTGTTTTCTTTTTTGCAAATTTTCCTTTTCTGTTGAAGTAGAAGCATCCAAGCCTTTAGGAGACCCTGGTTGTCAATACTAGAGGCCTCTTTCAGGTCTGGGTTGCCTGTGTTTGATTTTTTCTCAGATTTCATACCGACCCGCGGGCTGATTCAGTTCTGAGCGCGGGTACCCACGTGCTGTTATAACTAAGCACGCGGTTGAACGCGTGTTGTCTCGGTGACAGTCGCGGGCCTATCTGGTTGTCTTTCAGCCTGGGTGGGGCAGTCATCCCCTCCTGTGGTGAGAAGTGCTCCTTTTGTGGTTTGGAGTCTGGAGCTGCACAGTCAGCAGGTTAGGGCATCTTATCCTTAGCCTGTGTTTGCTAGTTGATGATTTGATAGAAAAGATAAAAGAAAAAAATATATATATATTTGTTTTATGGTTTTTAGGCAAGTGTTAGAATCGGTGTTGTTTGGATTGCTTTTTTTCATTTTTTGTGCTCTGATTCTGCTTGCGATCTGCGCTTTAAGCCAGAGTTTTCTTTTCATTCCCTTGGTTTTGTTCTTGTCAACATTTTTCCTTCTTGTGTTATTTTACAACGAAATAAAAAACAATTTCTTGTTTCATTTTCTTCTTGGTTTGAGGATTGTGTTGTTGCATCAGTAGCTAGGAAAGAAGTCTATTTTGCATAAGTTTTTGCAGTGCATGTCAAGTATAAGTAGCTCGCAGATCTGAGTGAAAATCATTCATATTTACTGCATAAAATCTTAGTAATTTCGAAAAGAAAAGAAGTCTTTCATTGAAAAGTTGTTGGTTTTGCATTTTAGTAAAAGTTTTTGTGTTCACGCATTTTGTTCATTTTGCTTTGAGTCTTTTTACACACCATAAGTTTCACCTTCGCACCTTGTGACTTAAGAAGCCCATTAAAAGAAACGCTAATTAAAATCAAGTAGACTTTTCTGTTTGTAGGGTGCATACACTAGCTCAGGAATAGGGCCTTGGAATAGGTTGTAGAGTAAATTCTCCAAGGCCACCCAAACCAAAAATTGGAGTCTGTCCATAGGGAGTGTAGAAGTCCAGTTACAGAAAGTTATTCAGGACCCCCCTCTAACACAGGGGATAAACACGAGGTCGTGTAAGGAAAGGTGGCGGAGATAACCCCTCCAAAGCTTGACCGAGCGTTGTGGAGAACACATATAGAGGATCTGTTAGGGGATTCCGTCATTTGCATTTGCCACGGAGCTTCGTGGGTCTCGAATCCGTTCGAGGTCCTCAGTCATCTTCCGGACCATTTTCTCTTGATACCCTTGACAGGTTTCGGGCTTGATACCCTGCTCATTGTGGTCTACCTGACTGCAGACTGTACCCGCATGATGATTGTTCACGTGCTGGAAAACTAGTTGCCAATCTTTTCTAGGGACATACACAGGTGACTGCGGGGGTATACCGCGGTACCTAGGACGAACATCGGACCAACGCTTTGCAGAGTATACCCGGAGGGTGCTTCCGTATTCGAGTTGCACTTGCACTGGTAAGTTGCTCTAGTGTTGGTTGTTGTAACTATTCTTCCAACTAGTTTAGTGCTTGCTTGATTTATCTTCTAGGGGCTTTATTTTAGTGCGTGTTACTGTTTGTTCTTGTAGAATACCTTAGCGTGTCGTGAATCTTCTCACACAGTGGAGGATTCAGAGCTCCACCGGTCACGAAGGCTTCTGGGCCTGCCGCCGGTTATACTAGAGCCACCCCCGCCACCATTGAAGCGGAAGCTAGACCATCAAGGGTCTTTCGAAGCAACTGGGGCTTTTCAGCCTGAACAACCCCCCGAGGAATCGACCACCAATATTGGATTGGTTGAAACCTCAAACACTGATACTTGGCCGGACATTATTGTGCCAATTCAATTTTACGAACGCCTGTCAGTGCCTAACCCAGTGATGGAACCAAACTCTGTTACCTCATCTGGGAATTCTTCCATTCCCATCACTGTTGCTACCATAGGAGAAGCTTCTCCTAACTTGCCTTTGTCGGCGGTCCGGGCCACCACGGTCTCGGCCGCAACTACGTCGCACAGTAGACTGACCCCATCTATCGCAGCGGCCACACCTCTTTACACACCTAGTGCGATAGGCGCTCCGTTTTCATACGGTATGCCTAGTTCAGGTACTAGTCCTGCACTCACTTCATCCACTTTCCAGAATTTGGGTCTAGGGGCAGGGAGCTCTAACGCTCCTCTGCAAGGTCAACTTGGGGTCATTCCTATCCCTTATAATGTTTTTCCTTATGCTGGAGGTCATATTCCTTCTTCGTCCCCTTCGCTCGGTGGATCGCATCAACAATCCACCGGGCAGCCTGCACACACAAGTCCTTTTGGAGCCGGGAGTCAAGGAACACCTGCGCAAACTCGGCTAGTAGGTTCGTCATCGTTTCTCTGGAATGGGACGTTTGGTAATAACACTTTAGCATCCACTTCTTTCCCATCTGGGGGCACACCTGTTTTTGGACAGTTTACGCCGGCACAGGGTACTATTCCTGCGCTGGGGGCACATATACTAGGACCTTGGAACTCAGCACAAGGATCTGTTTCATCCTCTGAAATGTCATTCTGGGGTAACTCTTTCCACAACCAATGGAACCCCGGACAAACTTCTATGCCTCTTCCATCAGGACTGGCATGGAGTAATCCATCCCAAAGTCCATCAAACACAATGAATGCCCAACATCCTATGTCCTTCATGGGGAATCAACAAATGATGTCTCCTCAAATGAAAAACCCTTACACTGGTCAGAGCCACGGTTTCCACTAGAACCCGGGCCAGCAGCCAAACTTTTCCTGGCAACCTAGCGCCAGTCCAACTCCAGGACCCTCTTATCCCAGCTATCAGCAGCAACCTAAGCTCCCTTTCTTGGCGACGTTACACTTGCCAGATTTAACATGGTTGTTGAATGATCCTATCTGTCACAATCCGCGTTGGCCTCCTATGCCAACGAAGTTTCCTTCGGACATCCCAAAGTTCGAGGCCAAGCCTAACGAAGATCCAGGTGATTAAGTGACTACTTTCCACTTATGGTGTTCATCTAACTCACTGAAAGATGACTCCGTCCAGTTGCGATTGTTTCAACGCACTCTTATTGGGAGTGTCGCGAAATGGTACATAGAGCTTGATCGTTCACGATATTCTTCTTTTGGC
The DNA here is from genome assembly GCA_009831015.1 of Picea engelmannii. Lineage (NCBI taxonomy): Eukaryota > Viridiplantae > Streptophyta > Pinopsida > Pinales > Pinaceae > Picea > Picea engelmannii. The sequence goes on along the minus strand of ML781927.1, from coordinate 484,452 downwards.
GAACTGGCGATGGCCTTCCTTAACCATTTCCAGTTACCTATGAGATACGACCCCGGCACTGAATTGCTGGCTAATTTCGAGCAGACGACCTCGGACCATATTTGAGAGTGGTCACGTCGAAAGAGTCTTATCAAGGTACTCATCCCACCAGCATTCCTGCTTGAGTGGTTCCTTAAGTCTTTAGTTCCGCAGTTATCCAAAGACGTCGCAACTTCAGGGGTTTTCTCCGAGGAAGATTCCATCATGAGGGCTCAACAGTTTGAGCTTATCTATTCTCAGTATAGTCTATTGTACACCATCCTACCGGATGCACCACGATCGATTCTGGACAAAACTAGACAGAGAGCTAGACCACATGCCGATGGTATAGTTGGTTCGGCACAAACCAAGCCCGCTGAGCAATTGACAAAACAATTGCAGCAGTTATCCATACAACACTCAGCAGCCAGCCAGAATACTTCTTTGGCTGCTCCTCCTACTCAAACGTCGGAAGTACACTCCGTACAGACGACTAACCCAAAGGCCAACCAGCAACCCGAAGGGAAGAAAAAACAACGCAAGAAGAGTAAGGGGGATAAGAAACCGAATGACAATGCTGGCGAGGGAACCACAGAAAGGAAGAAGGTCAGGTATCTGTGCAACCTATGCACGGAAGACCACCCAACCCACCTATGCCCTCGACTTGCAGAGGCCCAGAAGTTTGTCACACAGCAACAACAAGCCGTGTTGACTAACCCCTTTCAGCATGGGCAAAATTTAACTCAAGCCTCCTCAAGTACCGAGGGGGGCAGCCAAGAAAACTGCCCTCCCCTAAATAATCCATCTTCTGTGAATGTATATATGGTGAAAAGTGACGCTTTCATTATGACTAGAGCACATGACTATAGTAAACCAAGTGCTCCTGAGAAGGGCAAAGAAGTCGAGATCCCATCTCTTCCTCTACAGATTGAGAATACGTTGGGTGAAACAATGACGCACATTCCAAAAGGTGCGTTCAAGAGGGCTTCTCATAATCCAAATGCAAGGGTCACCCAGAACTACTCTGTGGTGGAAGATTTATCACAAACCCCTTGTGCTATGTCTACTTTGGAGGTCCTCCAAAGTTTCCCTTCTCAGAGGAAAGCCTTGTTGACTGCTTTAGGCTCTACTGAGACTTGTAACCCGGGAACTATCATGTTAGATACGACTGACTTAAAACCTCGTTTGCCTTACCACGTCGTGTTTCAGATAGTAGTGGCTCATACCACGAAAACTTTTACACGGAATATCTTTCGCATGGTGGTAGACGAGGGCGCTTCGACTTGCGTTATGTCGTTAGCATGCTGGAAAGCCATTGGCCAACCTGAGTTGTCTCCGTCACCCACTCTACTTACTGCGTTCGACGGCCGTTCTTTCCAACTGCATGGCATCATTCCTTATTTCCCGGTACAGTTAGGGGGAAAGACTGTGTGCATCGAAGTAGAGGTAGTTGATTCCCCCATCGACTACAATCTATTGTTAGGTCGTAGTTGGACTTATGCAATGCAAGCGGTGGTTGCTACAATCTTCCGGGTCCTATTGTTTCCACATGAAGGCCGGATAGTGACTATTGATCAGTTGTACTTCTCTCGACCTGACCCAGCCTTAGGGGCATCCACGGTTCCCATGGTAGATAATCCTCAAGCCGGTGTCGTCAACGTAGGAGTTGGGTTGTGTCCACCTTTGATGGGTAGTTTTGATTACCCACCTCCTCAAGATGATGTCAAGTTTATATCGAACCACCATAAGGCTGAGATTTTCCATGTTTTGTCGTTTCGCACGAATTACTTTCAGGATCCGTGGACTCTTCCTTCCCCATCAGCCATGATGGATGAGATAGGGCAAGATGGCATGGCCACACCCTTGTTGGCCGCTGAAGTAGCGTACTCTTTGGTCCAACAAACTTCAGCTACTCCTGATCTGATTCCCGCACAAGAGTTGGATCCACTCCTCGAACCTATCTGGGCTCAGGGTTCTCTTACTGATATCGATTTTTTAGATTTAGTCTTGCCTTCTGATGAAGCTATAATCGAAGCAATGACTGGTCCGGACAAACCCTGGGACGATATTCATCACAGATCATATTTCCTCCTAGAGTTACACCAAATTGAGGCAAGAGAATTCACCATCACCATGACGGGAGATCTGCCTTGTCTCATTAACCTCTTAGCTACACAGGATATTTATGATGAGGGAAATATGGCGACTATCACTGAAACGATACCTATCGATATCTCTCGAAACCCTGGCGTCGTGGAAAATGTCTTCTTTGGAGCGGATTTCTCCCCCGAGGAGATTCAGATTTACACTAATCTTTTTAAAGAATTCCGCGATGTTTTTGCTTGGTCTTACGAGGAAATGCCAGGCATTGATCCAAAAATAGTTGAACACGAAATCACTACGTATCCAGATGCTAAGCCTGTTAGACAGAAACTTTGTCCAGTTAATCCTAGGAAAGAAGCAGCCATTAAGACGTAGGTTGAGAAATTGCTTAAGGCAGGGTTCATATACCCTATTCACTTGACTCAATGGGTGTCAAACCCCGTGCCAGTCGATAAAAAACAAGGCATGATTTGTGTCTGTACCGATTTTCGTGATTTGAACAAGGCATGTCCAAAAGATAATTACCCAACCCCATTCATCGACCAGATCATTGATGAGTGCGCCAGTTGCGAAGCCTTTTCATTCATGGATGGTTTTTAGGGCTATAACCAAATCCAAATCAAACCCGAGGACCAACACAAAACGACATTCATTTGTCCGTGGGGTACATTCGCCTATCGAAAAATGCCTTTTGGTCTCAAGAACGCTGGAGCCACTTTCCAGCGGGCCATGTCTTTTGCGTTTCACGACCTCAAACATATAGTCGAGGCCTATCTAGATGATTTAGCATCACTCTCTCACAAGCGAAAGGATCATCCTACACACCTCCGACTCATCTTTGAACGCTGTCGCTACTTCCAGATTCGCTTGAATCCCAACAAGTGCAGCTTTTGCGTCACGTCAGGATGTTTGTTAGGTTTCATCATTTCAACAACGGGGATCATGGTCGATCCTCTTAAGGTGGAGGCAATAGTACAGTTGCCCCCCCCACGCACAATTTTACAACTTCAAAATCTTCAAGGCAAGGTGAACTTCTTACGACGATTCATCGCCAACTATTTCGAAATTACCAAGGGCTTCATGCGTTTACTAAAAAAATACATTCCTTTTCTCTGGGACGAAGCCGCGCAGCGTTCTTTCGACGCATTGAAACACACCCTTACAACCGCACCCTTGCTACGACCACCGAATTATAACAAGGACTTCCTATTGTATCTAGCTGCCGCAGAGTCAACCATAGGCATGGTTTTAGTTCAGGAAGATGATTCGTTTTCTGAATACGTGATCTATTACCTGAGTCGAGGCCTCGTAGGACCGGAATTTAATTATACCCATCTTGAAAAACTTGCGTTGGCAGCAGTCCATGCTGTTCAACGGTTCCGTCACTATGTTCTGTTTCGTAAGACCACTATCGTTGCCATCATGAATCCATTCCAGTACATGTTGACATGACGAGGTATAGGCAGCAAAATCAGTAGATGGATGGTTATCCTCCAAGAGTTTGACTTAGATTTCGTTTCAGCGAAGTCCAAGAAGTCACTGGTCTTCGCAGAACTTATCTCAGAACTTCCGGTTGAGTCAGGTGACGTTGTGCCTGAGGAATCACCTATCTGGGGTGATATGTTTTTGATTGAATCGTCTGATCCCTGGTACGGAGATATATTGATCTATCTCTAGAATTTGAAGTGTCCTACCTCTGCTTGTCGTGATGAGCGTCAGCGGATACACCATCAGGCCAAGAACTATCTTATACTCAATGATACTTTGTATCGGCGAGGTGTAGATTGTATTTTGCGTCGATGCCTCACTCATGAGGAGGCTGTCATAGTGCTCAATGATTGTCATACAAGAGCTTGTGGCGGTCACTTATCCGGGTTGGCAACAACCCAAAAATTTTTACGAGCAGGTTACTTCTGGCCCACGCTTATTAAAGACTGTATTGAGTCGGTCAAGAAGTGTCATCCGTGCCAAATCTTCTCACGGAAGATGAGGGCACATCTAGCTCCGATGTTTCCTGTTATCACCGTCGGTCCCTTCACAAAATGGGGGATTGATTACACTACTTGCAACCCCCTGTCAGCCAGGGGGCATCGCTATATCATTGTAGTTGTCGACTACTTCACTAAGTGGGTCGAAGCTATGCCGACGTTCAAATATGATGGAGAGACTGCAGCTCTCTTCTTATTTAACCAGATTATAGCACGATTCGGAGTCCCGAGAGAGATTGTCACTGACCATGGCAGTCACTTTTAGAATCAAATGATGACCGAGTTAACGTCAAAGCTTGGGTTACGGAAGGAACACTCATCACCCTATTATCCCCAAGCCAATGGGCAAGTGGAAGATGTTAACAAAACGCTTAAGACAATGCTACAGCGAACCATCAACTCAGCCAAGTCAAACTGGCATTTGATGTTATACTCGGCATTATTGGCTTACCGAACATCAGTTAAGACTGCAACCGGTTTCTCACCTTTCCAACTCGTTTATGGGTTGGAGGCAGTCTTTCCCATCGAATCTCAAATTCCATCTCTAAAGTTGGCAGTACAGTTATTGCCAGACACTTCTCCGCTTGAAGAACGGTTAGTACACCTAGAGCAGCTTGATGAACAACATCGCAATGCGGCACTGGCCAACGAGGCTCATAAACATAAGGTTAAGTGTCAATATGATAGGTCCGTTCATCCTCGGGTTTTTTCTGAGGGCGACCTTGTCCTGGTTTTCGACCAATATAAGGACCCCCTGGGGGTAGGAAAGTTTAAACCCATGTGGTTCGGACCCTTCATTTTTAAGGAGGTGTTAAAAAAGGGCGCTTATCGTCTGGTCGATTTTGAAGGGAATGCTTTGGCGGAGCCTAGAAATGGGATCTACCTCAAGAATTACTACTCATAGGGTCACTATGGGTAACTTTTTGTAACATATGTATAGTCTTTGTGTTATTACTTTCTTTCATTTCTTTTGAAAAATGCATCTTGGACGTGTCATTAATGTTATCTTTCGTCACTATGGTAGATGTCAAGTGAGTCCAAGGTGTTCATTAGGTATGCAGACGGTGCTAGTCGACACACGCGGAGGCTTGCCTCCGCAGCTTGGGTAATCTTTACACCACAGGGTCAGTTGTTATCTTCCGGAGGGATATGCTTAGGTGACACCACAAACAATGTTGTTGAGTATAGCGCAGTTATTGAGTTGCTTCGTGACGCTTTGTCATTGGGTATCTCTCGTCTCCGGTTCTATCTAGACGCTCAACTGGTTGTGTCGCAGCTAAATAGAATATACCGGGTGCACGATCCTACTTTACACTGACAATTCCTTAGGGTACGTCTCTTGGAACGCAACTTTGATTATATTACATATTTTCATGTTCCTAGAAGTCTAAATCAAATCACGGATACTCTAGCTAATCATATTTTAGATTGGCATCTTGCTCACACATAAAAAGATCATGATC
>ML781927.1:433017-457459 GCA_009831015.1 Picea engelmannii | reverse complement strand
GATCATCCTAACCTCCTCACCTTATCCTCTTCAACTTATAAAAGGAGAGGAGCTCTCATGGAGAAAGGGTTCTTGGTTGTGGTTCTTTGGCTTGGAATTATTAGCTTGGTTGGAGTGGCTTTGAGATTTGCTTTGTCAAGATACATTGTGAGCAGCTATCAGATCTATGGTCTCAGAATTCTTGGAGTTAAAGTGTGTGGGGAACGAAGGACAGTTAGAAAGGACCTTACGACATCAAGGCAATGGTTGTAATCTCTCTTTCACATTTAATATGATACAGTAATATGTTTCTTTCCCATAAAGTTAGATTTACTTTATTACATAACTCCTTGATCATATGTATAGATTAGCTATTGGATATATTATTTGCTTTCACTTTGGTTGGTTTGTGTTGTTTTGATATTGACTGCACGAGAGCACTGGAGCGAAGCAAGGAACAACAGAGACCAAGGAAGAGATTACAAGGTACATATCTTCTTCTCACTTCCAATTTAATTCAATAGTTAGATCTAGGGAAAGCGGTATATTCTGTCATGTTTTGTTCTAGATACCAGGTGGATCTAGGGAGATCGGTTTGTGTCCGCACTCACGGATTTATCCTATAACATTGATTTAATAGCACTTGTTGGAAGGAGGCACCAACCCCCTAGCTTTACCATCTCCAACTAGAAGGAATCACCCACTCCCTAAAACAAAGGCACCAACCTGCTAAATGAAGATACGAATCTTATCAAATAATCACCAACTCAATAATATATCACTAATACAGGATCTTCATATAGAGTACTTATGACTTCATCTGCATACTTCATTCCATAGACAATCCTTCAAACCCTAGAAAGCCTCATAACATCATTCCCAGTGTATAATCATGGACAAAAACATCCATTGACGATAACATCCATTCGCTTAAATGTCCACCGATGAAAAAATACACTCACAACAACATCATATAAACTTCACAACTTCATAGCAGAGCATACAACATCATCACAACCTTGCGGTAACATCGCAACTTCATAACAGAGCATACAACAACATCACAACCTTATAACATACCTTGAAAATAAGAAATACCTTAAGATAATCCCTTAGACTTCTCTTTCACACTAGAAAGACACCCCAACACCCTAAGTGCACCTTCTCTTCGTTGGTTGCACAAAAAATGAAAAATTATATCATGTATTTATAGTAATTTTTTCCCCCAAAATTAGTTGAGTCGACCTCAATTTTTTGGTTGGGTTATCGGATGGAAAAACTCATATCTCCTCATTCCTAGGGAATTAGAGGGACTTACATATACCATTGGAAAGGTCTCAAAATAAATTTTCCAACCATGTAACTTGTACTTCCATTTGAGTTATTTATGTATGGTAAAAAGTCCCTCAAATATAGGGTATCCAAATTGACCAAAAATTAATACTTTCAACAGTTTCCATCTTGCAATCTTTACCTTGGACATATGTAGATTTGTAATATTTATTGGATATATTGTGGGCTTCATTTGTGTACAAATTAAAGTGATCATTCCGAAACAACCACATGTTATCTCATCCCGTGAGAACCATGCTTAAAAACTATGCCATAAGGGGAACACTTTGGAGTTATATACACTTATGTCAAGGCTCCTTCATGACATTTTGAGGCTTCTTCAAGTGGACACATCATTATTTCTTCAAGGGATTGTTCAGTTTTCTTTGACATTGACTTTTCATCATGGCTTGACTACTACATGTTGGTTTCTCAAGGTTTCATCAACATGTCTTCAAATATTCTTCTCTTGGCTTCATGGCTTCAAGACTTCTTTAATTGACTTCAAACAATCTCAAGGCTTCTTTAATTGGCTTCATGGCTTTGAGGATTATTTACCTGGATTCATGGATTCAATTCTCTTCAGTTCGATTCATGGCTTCAATACTCAAAGAATATCCATTTTTCACTACCACATCATCATCATCATTGTTACATCCTTATCATTACTACCACATAATCATAATAATTGGCACTTTGACATCAATGACAACATTTTATCAACAATATCCCCCTTTGTCATTGATGGAAACACCTTCTACCTTTTGTAGTGATGCATGCTCACTCTATCCATCACTTTGTTTCTCTCCCCCTTTGACATCAATGGAAAAGGGATCATTTTTTTTCTTATCATGTGACTCCTCTTGTGCTAAGAAGAGGCTAAATATGTTGTCTCGTAAAGCATGCCATGAGGTATATTAACATGATATAGTTGTGTTTATACTCATTTTTCACGATTTTTAGCAATGAACATGAATTTGAGGTATATTTTTTGATTTGAAGACATTTGTAACATAATTAACTATTTTTTCCATTAATGATAATTTAATGCATTGTTTTACGTGTCGAAGAGGGTGAAATTGAGCCAGTTCAGAAATCGATCAACTTTATAGTCAAATTTCTCACAATTTCACAAGGATTTCAATGGTGAAATTATTTTCTTGTTTTGAGTTATGGAATTAAAGAGATTACATTAAAATTTCTCTTTGTAAGCACATGTGATTTTGACATTTCAGATGGAGAAATCAGTTTTCATTAGCTTGAAGGGAACTTAAAGTTGAAAAAAAAGTATGTTATATTTATGTAATTTGATTTCTTTTATTTTATATTGTGACATCTCATTATTTTGCAAGTTAATCATCAATTTATGAGTTTTTGAATAAAGAGGACATCATCACAATTCTTCAAACCACCTCAATATGATTAGTAAATTATTCTGGATCAATTTAGATATTGCATGTATATATGTAAAGAAATAAGTGGTGTCTAAGGATTTTCGGATCATTGACATCCAAGATAAAAAAAAATTTCCCCTCTATAATTTCATGATTCTCTTTCTTATTCTATTGCTCCTCATGTCCTCATGCTTTCATCCATTTCCATTTAACTCATTTTTTTCTCCCTCTATCATCAATGGTTCCTTCGTTTGACTATAATATTATCTTTGTGAGCATATTTCCCTTTCGACTATAATCCCCCTTTGATTGTGTCGACTCTCCTTTAGAATAGGCCATTTCTTGAAGATTTCTAAATTATCTCCCCCTGTGCTCCTGTATTATTTACCAAGCCATTGTCTTATTCTCTGTACAATCCTCTGTTGTCCTTTCTTTGGTCTTCCTTGCCTACTACTTATACTCCCCCTCAACATTATCCATGATATTGGGAGTCTATATACCAAATTGTTTATAATAATGTATAATGTTTCTTTGTTGCATGATCATCATTTGTAATCCTGACATCCTCCTCTTTATTGAATATTTATCATTGTTACTCATCTCTGCAACTCCCATGGGTATGTCCTCTAAGAATTCTCCATTGACATGTTATACTTAATTTTCTTTTCTTCTCCAAAACTTCTTATATTCGATATGATAATTTTCCTTCATGGAAGACTCCATCATGCTTTTACAGTCTCGAGTTGTCTGTCCATAGTTGTGGAATTTGTAACATTCAACATTATTGTAGATACCTATATTCCTTACTTGATTATGTCTTGCATAATATCTACAGTCTATAGCCTTATGTCCAAAATTGTTGCAAGAAAAGAAATAAATAGGAAAGAAACTTTGATACCTCAGAGCAAAGGGTCTTCTTTGAAATGGGGTTCATTGAGATGCTTGCTTCTCATGTCTTGATTGATCATGGTCTTTTTCATTCCTATTGGAATCCTTTGAACCATTTGTATGAATTTCAGGTATTTCTTGGTAGTTTGAAACCCTTTTCTTCTTCAATGTATGTTTGTGTGTGGTCATACCCAATACATGTCTTGTCACTAGGAGATATTTTTTGACTGAGGATGTATTCTAAGGTTTATGAACTCTTCTCAAACTTCAAGTTTGTGGCAGTTGTCCTTTTCACTTCTTCTCTTAGAGAAACAATTTCAAGTTCTTTTGCTTGATAGATTTCTTCCTTCTCTTTTAGTTGAATGTTTAGGACTTCTTCAATTTTCTTGTCCTCTTCTATTTTAATCATATCATTTTGCAGGTTTGTGATTAGTTGGGTATATTTCTCTTCTAATTGATTCTTCAATGTTTCTTCAATATTATTAGCAACTTCTACTTGTTCCTTTAAAATAATGACAGTCTTTTCAGTCTCACTTAGCTTCTCTTCTAGCAATGTATTATTTTATTGATGCCTCTGCAGTTGTTCCATTAACATTTTTTTCTTATCCCTTTCATTTCTCAAATCACCTATAGCACTAATCAGTTCCCCTTCAAGGTATACTTCAGTTTGAACTTCATCATTCTCTTCTTCTTCTGAGGCATGGATTTTTCTTTCATCTTTATCTTTGTCAAAACTGCTTTTATTTGCATAGGTGCATTTAATGTCACAAGGGTTTAATTTATCACCACAAGAATACTTACTTGATTCGAATTCCTTCACATTTTATTCATCAATTTTATGTTTATTTTGGTTGTCATCCATTTTCTTTGATGTTGCTTCTTTCTTTGGTGTATCTTCCTTTTGATCTTTTGCACATTCTCGCATTGCTTCCTTTGTGTATTTTTATTTCAGTTTGTCCCAAATCTCTTTAGTAGATGAATGTTTTCTAAATTCATTTCTTTTCTTTTCAGACTATGACAAGCCCCTTAGAATTATGTTCAATGTCATTGCATTGTCTTTGTGTAGATTCTTTGCCACTACACCCTTTGGTTTGCCTTTTAGAGTGGTGTAACCATTTAATACGGATTGTCAAATGTCAAACCCTTGTGCCTGTAAACAATCTCTCATCCTTATGCTCCAATACGTAAAGTTTGATCCATTGAACAACGTAACTCCATATGCATAGTAAACTTTTTGAATATCGATATCTTCTTTCCATTGGTTAGATTATTTATGAAGGAATCGACTTGGATACCAATTGTTGGAATATTCACCAATACTGAGAGGGGGGTAAATCTGTACTGATCACTTTTTACCATTTTCAACATTAATCACATCATGTAAACGTTAACCATTAACAATGTTATTCATCATCACAAAAAACCATACATGGAACACAATGATATTTACGTGGAAACCCAAATGGGATAAAACCAAAGAATTCTTATTATATCTTGTTAAGATTACATTCATAGGAACCACCAACTTCCAAGATTCTCTAGCACCAACTATAAGAAGGAACCAACCCCCTAATTTATAGGCACCAACCTAAAGGAATCTCCAACTCCCTGATTTACCAACACCACCTGGAAGGAGGCACCAACCCCATGGCTTTACCATATCCAACTGGAAGGAAGAAACCACTCCCTAAAATGAATGCACCAACCTATTGAATTAAGACACCAATATTCTCAACTGAGCAACAACTCAATAAGATATCAAAAATATGAGATCTTCATATAGATTACTTCTAACATTTCCTGCATTCTTCATTCCACATACAACCCTTCAAACCCTAGTAAGCCTCATATCATCATTCCCGATATATAATCACTGACAGAAACATCCACTAATGGTAACATCCATTCACAACAACGTCCACTGACAAAAACATCCACTCACGACAACATCATGACAACTTCAAAAATTCATAGTAGAGAATATGGAAGCATCACAACCTCATGACAATCTCATGAAAAATAACAACTTCATAGCAGAGAATACAACAACATCAAAACCTTATAACATACCTTGAGAATAATAAATACCTTAAGAGAATCCCTTAAACTTATCTTACACACCAGAAAGACACCCCAATGCCTTGAGTGCACCTCACACTTGATCTCTTCATTGGTTTCACAAAAAATGTGAAATTCTATCCTATATTTATAGTAATTTTGTCCCAAAAAATTAGTTGAGTCGACCTCAATTTTATGGTTGGGTTATTAGACAGAAAAACTCATATCTCTTCATTCCTGGAGAGTTAGAGGGACTTCCATATATTGTCAGAAAGGTATCAGAATAATATTTACAACCATTTAACTTGTGCTTCCATTATATTTAGTTATGTAGGATTAAAATTCCCACAAAGATAGGGTATCCAAATTGACCAAAAATTAATACTTTCAACAATCTCCATCTTGCAATATTTACCTTGGACATCCATAGGCTTGTAATATTTATATTGGACATCTTGTGGGACACATTTGTGTATAAAACAAAATGGGAATGTGGAAACAACCACATTTTATCTCATCATGTGAGATTCATTCTTAAAAGTTAAGCCATAAGGGGACCAATTTGGAGCTATATACACTTATGTCAAGGCTCCTTCAAGGCACTTCAAGGCTTCTTCAAGTGGAAACATCATTACTACTTCAAGGGATTATTCAATTTTATTTTACATTGAATTGTCCTCATGGATTGAGTAATGCATGTTGGATTCTCAATGCTTCATCAACATGTCTTCAAAGATTCTTCTCCTGGAATCATGGCTTCAAGGATTCTTTACTTGGCTTCATGACTTCAAGGCTTCTTCACTTGGCTTTATGGATTCAACACTCAAACAATAATGATTATTATTTTCTTGGATTCATGGCTTCAAGTCTTATTTACTTGGCTTCATGGATTCATGGCTTCTTCACTTGGCTTCATGGCTTCAATACTTAAACAATATCCCTTTTCCACTACCACATCATCATAAACATTGTTACGTCCTTATCATTACTGCCACATCATCATAACCACTACCACTTTGACATCAACGAAAACATTTTCTCAGCAATATCCCCCTTTGTCATTGATGGCAACACCGTCTTTATTTTGCAGTGATGCATGCTCACTGTATCAATCACTTTGTTTCTCTCCCCATTTGAAATGAATGGGAAAGGGATCATTTTTTTTCTTATCATGTGACTCCCCCTGTCATCAACATTTTGTTTCTCTCCCCTTTGACATCCAAGATAAAGATTTTATCCCCCTCCAAAATTTCATGATTATATTTCTTATTTTATTGCTCCTTTTGTCTTCATGCTTTCATACATTGTCATTTAACTCATTTTTCTACTCCCTGTGTCATCAATGGTTCCTTATTTTAACTGCAATGCTATCTTTGTGAGCATATTTCATTTTCAACAATACTCCTCATTTGATTGTGTTGACTCTCCCTTAGAATGGGCCATGTATTGAAGATTTTTGAAGTAGATCCCCCTGTGCTCCTATATGATTTACCAATCCACTAACTTCTTCTCTGTACAATCCTCTATTTTCATTTCTTTCGACTTCCTTTCCTACTACTTAGAGTCCCCCTCAACATTATCCACGATACTAAGAGTCTATATGCCAAATTGTTTAGAATAATGTATAATGTTTCTCTATTGTAGGATCATCATTTGTAATACTGAAATCTTCCTCTTTACTTGTATATCTATCATTGTTACTCATCTCTTCAACTCTTGTGGGTATGTCCTCTAAGAATTCTCCATTGACCTATTCTTCTTGTTTTTTTTCTCTTCTCCAAACCTTCTGATATTTGATATGAGCATTTTATTTCATCGAAGACAACATCATGATTCTATAGTCCCGAGATACATGTCCATAGTTGTGGAATTTGTAGCATTCAATATTATTTTAGATACCTTTATTCTTTACTTGAGTATTTCTTGCATAAGCTCCACAGTGTATATCCTTATGTCCAAAATTGTTGCAAGAAAAACAATAACTAGGAAATAAAATTTGATACCTCGGAGCAAAGGGTATTCTTTGAAATGGAGGTCTTTGAGATGCTTTCTTTTCATGTCTTGATTGATCATGGTATTTTACTTTTCTATTAGAATCCTTTGAACCATTTGTATGACTTTTAGGTCTTTCTTCAGTCTTTCTTGGTAATTTTAAACTCTTTTCTTCTTTAATGTGTTTATGCTTGTGGTCATACCCAATACATGTCTTGTCACTAGGAGATCTTTTATAATTGAGGATGTCTTCTAAGGTTGATGAACGCTTCTCAAAATTCAAGTTTGTGGCAGTTTTCCTTTTCACTTCTTCTCTTAGAGAAACAATTTCAAGTTCTTTTGCTTGATAGATTTCGTCCTTCTCTTTTAGTTGATTGTTTAGGACTTCTCTAATTTTATTTTACTCTTCTATTTGAATATTAGTATTCTACAAGTTTTGTGACATCCCCAAAAATAAAGTAGTTTTTGAAATTTAAAATTTGTTGGAAATTTATTCCGTTTTTATTAAATTCGAATTTGGAAAATTTTTGCCATTTATGGCAATTTCAAATTTCAAATTTGATAATTGTAATTAATTATTATGAATGTTGGGCAGAGATCTGATTTGACCCAACTAACAATTTGACTATGACACTTGTATGAAAACAAAATATTTTATATTGATTGCAGGAGGAAAAATGGAACAACCATGTTAACATCAACTGACCATGACTCCATGAGTGGGGAACCTATTGGAACTACCTCTGGGCTGATTATTACAAGTGGAAAATCATATATTTGGCCATTGGTAGCCCCTAAAAGTCAGAAATTTAGAAAGATGCGAAAATTCCTAAGGAGGGAAGAAAGACCTAGGCAAAAAGGATTGTTTGGTTAAATAGCATATGTGAGGAGGCGGGACGCTGCCAAATATGCTAGAGAAAATACTATTGCTTTCTTCTTTATGTTAGGAACACTATGGATTGAGTGTGAAGCAAGAGGAGTCTGCTAAAACTGAAAGACATTTCTGAGGAGGAGATTCCAAGTTTGCCTCAAGGACTCATGGTCAGACTAGGGGGTGAATTGGGCAAGCCGTTTGACTGCCCCATTCTATGGTTGGGAGGAACGTGGTTGTTACCTTTGTCTTCCCATGAGCTGGTTCATATATGTTGATCTACTCCTCCTTTGTTTTGAATGATTTTATATCGAATGCAATGTATTTGTTACATTTGAACTGAAATGAGTTCCATTTTCTGTTCAAACATTGTTTATATCCGATGTATGGTATTTATTAAATCTGAGCTGAAATAAATTCTAGTTTTTGTTTGAATGATATGATAACTGGTGTAACTCCTTTATTAAATCTGAACTGATATAATTACCAGTCTCCAGCAGTTTATTTAATCACAGATGTCACACACCCACTACTTATGATTGATATAGTAATGCGAAGAAAAACTAGTTCGAATGCATGAAGCCTGAAGACTAATAGAAAATGTCTTGCAAATCTAATTCTTGAATGACTCCTTCCTGAGTGAATGATATAATTGGTCCTCTAATTATTATGATAGTCGAATGGATTATAGATGGTTAGATTTTGGGGAGAAATCTCCTCTAAACTAGATTTACGACTATTTTTCCTTTTTCTTTATTTTATGTATGAAACCAATGTTGGGTTTGGCATGTTGAGATTGGAGGCTATTTCATTAATCTAATTGTATAAATAATTCCAGAAACAACCCACCAAGTTCTGACAGCAATACTATATCTCCTCTCCATTCAACGGACTGTGTGAAATTGATATTAGAAATAAAGCACGGAGAATGAAAATCTAGGTTAGACACCTTATAATCATTAAAGTTGAGTGTATAAATTTTACTCTAGTTAACTTAATACCAAGATTCAAAACTGTTTGTACACCTTTTATCTCCACTGACGGGTGGTGTAGAGATAGCCCTGTAGTTTAGGCATGGAGATTGAATATTACTAGCTTCCTTACAGTCCATTAACCTAATCCATGTAAAGGTACTTTAAAACAAGAGAATATGGAAGAAGAAAATTATACCATATACATTGTGACGACAGATCTATTATATGCGAGGTTTTAACAATAAAGTAACACAACACCTTTTTTTTTTACTCCTTGGATAAAGGTTAGATGATGGCCTAGAAAGAGTTTCAACCATAGTTACATTCAGGGGTATGTAACATCTCAGATCATCAGTTTTATATTGAAAAACGGTTATATATGACAATGGTAATACGACTGCAGAAGTAGAAAAATATGCTTAATATTTGGAAAGCTCTATGCCCTATACATCAGTAATCAAGTATGTAGCCGACTATGAAAAACCCCAGTACAGTTTTGAAACATTATTAGTACATGCAGATAATCAACAATTATCTAAAAGGAATTAAGAATTCAACCTTTATACATAACCCGATAGTTCACAACAGGATAATCCAAAACCACCCTTTAAAATAGAATGCAAGAGCTACAAATTTAATCCGAGATTGGAGTAAGTCAAAAACCAATTTTGTTACTGGAAAAAGGAAAACTTTTGTCTGGTACAATCTCGGGAAAGCAACCTTGGGTTGTAATAATAAAATGAAAACCTTGTCAGTAATCTTAGGCAAATATCATCCAATTCAGAAGACCGTATCTAAACCTCACAACGACAAATCCCAAAGTCGAAATTGTTGTCTCATAGAATAAAACTTAGAGTGGTGGAACCTAGAACACATCAAATGCGAGGAAACTCGAGTACCTTTTGGAAATGGAAAAGTTGAGGACCCAAAGGCCCCTGTATGCCCCCTTTCCTGCATGACAAAACAACAGAGAATTATGATTAGTACCTTATGATCAGAACCCACTTACTGAGTATCAACATTCCTAAATAAAAGTAACCTCGCCAGAAAGTAAAATAAAGGGAGATTTCAAATGAATACTTAACTTGGGCTTACAGCCAGAAATCACCATGCTATTACATCCCAATAAATGTTTCGAATACACTCCCGAGAGGGGTGGAGAGGCCATCGACCATATGATGGGTACCCTCACAGTCAAAAGGGGCCCATCATTAGTTGAATACCCAACTTAAATGCACAAAGGAAAATTGTACAGAGAGCTAAATATTATAAATAAGAAGACATAACATTATAGGTTTCGTATTCGGGGTATGAATCGAGATGAGTCTAATACCCTTGAGATTCAGAAGAAACCTTAAATCAATAGGAACTAGATATGACCTTTCCCTATTTACAGCTCAACAGAAAGAATGATGGGGCCCCAAACCTTACAACACTAGACCAGGTGACCTCTCGGCCGGATGTTTCCCAGACCGTAAACCAAACTCTCTCAATGGAAAATTAGCTAATATATTATCCCGTTGGGTGGTGAATCTCCAAGGGATGCCAACAGTATATGGAATTAGGTTCAAAATTCATAGAATAGAGAAACCCTGGGAAAGTAGCGTGGTTTTGGTAAAGTACCATAGGAAAAGAACTAACCTACCAGATGGCTCCCCTTACCAGAGAATAATGCCAAAGAAAATAGTAAAGAATGAAACAGCCTTTTAGTTAAGCCACATTTTTAACACACATAGTCTACCCTTGCAGGATGAACGAGGTGAAAGTTATCACTGGTGGAAAGATCTTACCTTCTGAGGAAAGGCATGTTGAATTCCTCCACATTTTCGAATCAGCCCGACTCCACCAGGTCTCTCAACTCAGCATTTGGAGAAAAGTGTTACGACGAATAGCATAAGGGAATTTTTTGTAATACAGAGACAAAAGGGCAGTGGTTAGTATACTCGGGTGAGAAGGTACTCATCCAGGTGACGAAGGCGACGTGGAAACCTTAGACGGACTCCATTAATATAGCGTTGGGACCAAGGAGAAAATGTCAGTCCCACTTACTGTCTTTCGCAGAGGTTCTTCCATCACATCCATGTCTTTCAAAAACCCTAATGACAGGTGGTTCCATAATGATAAACTCAACCAGTTTTGGGTCACCTTTTCTTGTCCGCCAAAACCGTTTACCAGTGTTAATTCTGCATTAGCCTAAGGTGTAGGACTGACCAGACTTTCTCATGTCAGTACAACTGCCACGATCACGTGATAGATGAATGAAACCTGCTCTCCATATGGAAAGAGTGAATTTTGTTCAGACTCTTAAAGTGATGAGATAGAACCTATTAATGTTGGTCTGCGTATTGTATCGACAGCATGCATAGGGTAATAGTTTTACCTTAGAAATTTCTTTTTGATATCTTGTGTTTCTTAAGTATAGTAGCATCAAACACCTATCGTATAATATTTTTGACTCGAATGGACTTTTACTGTGGTGGTAACCAAACCATAATACAGACATACATTGATGTTCACTTGAATGACAAATCACCACTCTCTAATATCAAGTGGGGTTAGAAATTTCCTTTCGTTATTGAAGCCATAGTATGCTTAGGATGCATGGAGGATAAGAAAGGACCTTTCCTAATATAGGGTCTCTTAGGAAAAAGCAAGTTTTATCAAGGGTGTAATACAGTAACAAGAGCTTTTACAAGTTTTTTTTTTGTATGTAAATTTGGGTTTATTACATATGGTATCAGAGCAACAGGTTACAACACTTGGACCTTGAATAGGGCCATCTAATTTACTTAAAAGATAATTATGTTTTATAAAGCTAATAAAAACCTTCATTGTTACAGAAAAAAAACCTTTATGCTTTGTGTTAATCATGGCAGTAGTAAATGAAGATGGGGAAATCAGATTTGAAGGAAATATGGAGCAGAGAACTCCTGAAGACCCAAGACAGAACAGTGATGGGATCTCACCCATAGAAGTGCTAGAAACAATGAGGAATCTTATTGTCGAGATATAGGTTTTTAAAGTCGACAATGAGAAATTGAAGAAATCACAACAAGAGAAAAAAGAGATAAATGAAGTCCTGTTGCACAGTATAGTGACCAAGAAAATCCCAAAGTACAATAACCATGACGAAGAATTCAGCAAAAGGGCCTCCAAGAACTCAGGGCCTGAAATTGAAAAAGGAGACAGTTCGTCTAAAGGTACACCTTCAACTGAGGACAAAACTAAAACAGACAGAAAAAGAAAACAAATACACCACCTTGAAGGAGAATTTAGAAAGATTAAACTAGCTACCTTTGATGGATAATCCAGGACAGGAGAAGAAGCTAAAACATGGTTATTGGACATCAAAAAATAATTTCAAATTGTTGAAGGAAAATCTCCCTGCGGATAGGTAGATCTCCTCTTGAGAGATAGACTCTTAACTCTTAAGACAGAAGGTGATTAACATGAACACCAACTTCCTTTTATATCTAGATAAACTAATGTGTGAGGAGGAAGGAGAAAAGAAGTACCTTTTTACCAGTGTTTTTCCCTGCACAGTCCGAGTTGAGATCCAATATTAAACTCCTCGATAAGCCCTGTAGACAAACAAAGATACAACCAACTTCCTAATCTACTGAGATTAGCTCGAAACAAATCTATCTATTAGAGACAAGTTCATGTGATATCAAACACAGACTTGAAAGAAATAGACCAAGCATATTACATTAATGATAACAATAATGAAGAAAACTTACAACCATAGATGTGAGTGCAGCAGCTTCATCAAGTTCCCCTTGTCCAAACCCTTGCTTAAACAGTCCACACGTAGAATGATGATGTTCCAATACCACTCATGAGATCATAAGTTTGGTATAATTATCAATCTCCATTCCCCCTCCTCCATGGAAATCCCTCATTATATAATATTTGGAGACTTAACCACCATGGAGAGAATCTCTCATCAGATCCACTAAGAAAGGGATCTCTAAGATATTTAGGGAGAAAATATCTCTTAAGGATTTTGGGGAGGAAATATCTCTCAAGTATTTTAAGGAGGAAATATTTCAACCATCCATGAGATCCTCCACCTTCCCTAAAAAATAGGAAACAAAATGTGAGGTGGATCCTCACACTTAATTACTTTCTTTTTCATGAATATTAATAATAATTCATGTGCACTTGATTCTCTCACTTAATTTATTTTCCACGAATATTAATAATAATTCATGTGTACTTAGTATTTCTTTGCCTTCATGTAATATATCCCTCCTCCACATTGACTAGGGATTGTAACATAGGTTATTCCATGGTGTCAAGGTGTATGCGACACTTATACGACACTTTACGATACTTAGGGCGAGGTACCTAGGTGTGCAAATTCCATGTGTAACAGAATGCCCCCTAAAGTGTGAGGTTAGAAGAGAGAATGATGGCTGAAAAAATTTACAAATCTTTAAAGCAAGGGTGTGGACTTGGAGAACATGGTAGAAGCTGCAAAAAAACCTCCAAAAAATATTATGACATGTTTCAAACCCAAAGCAGGCATACCTATGCTTGGGTGATAAATACTTACAAGATATGGTCGCCATAAAATACATTGCGGATCCATAATTATATTGACAAAATGGTATAGCCACTGAAGATAAATTGTGGATGTATACTCCTATGACCTAAATTTATCATAGCCATGAAGAATACAAAATGGATCTATGAGATAACAAGACATAGCCACGACCAATACAAAGTGGATCTATGTGACAGTATATGTGTCATTGTTCAAGAGAAACTATGTCGCAATCTGGGAAAAGTACATATCAAAGTGATTACTCAACCCAGGGTATTCTTACCAATCCCGATGTAGTATGAATATAACCATGTGAATAGATGTCCTGATGTCAAACATGGCAGAAATCACTTGATTACCGGTCAATGATGTAAACCGTTAACAAGCACGAGGGAAATCACCATTGATGTCAATGATTCCCAAGGTACCCTAGTACATGCCAACGAATGTGAATGGATGAGTTGAATTTGAACATTCATGGAATCATCCAATCAGAGGTGAATGATGTAAACCCACTATCGAATGTGAGGAGGCCTCCCATTGAGGCATGCAGGTCTCAAAGTACTAATTGGTTTCTAAGTCTAGTTCCTGAATAATGTGTTGAAGTCGATAGGAATAGGCTCGTCGAAGGAGGGCCTTGATGTATCCCCCATCAACGACACGAAACAGAAACAAATATGTAATTGGTAGATCAAATGAACATGGACTGACATGGGTATTGAGACAAGATATTTGTGATGGTTGACTCTCAAGGAAGATACTTCCCTTGAAAACTGAGGCACAACAATAGAAACATGAGATGGACCAAAACATGATGATGCAGTGGATATTGTGACTTTCGTCGGGTGACCCAAAGAAGTAAGAAAAAATCAGAGGATTGGTTCAGTGCAGAGGTTCAGTGGATTAAGATGTGCGCAAAAACAAAGTGTTTTGTTCAAGGGAGACTCTAAGAGTTACTGGTAACGTTCTCAAAAACTGCTTGGCTTGCTTCCTTCAATTTTTCCCCCATCCAGATAGATGAGTACCTCTTTTTAATTTAACGAGCTCAAGGAGGGTAACACATGCTCGATATAACTCACCTTCGGTAAGTTCCTCTTCCTTTGTTTAAATAAATGGAAAAAGTAAGGGTTCGATCCCGTATGGGCCTGTTGATGTTTGTTTAACGAGTCCAAAGATAGAAAACTTGAAGGTTTTTCATGATTATAGAGTATGGAAAAACACTTTAAAGAGAACTCTCTCAGTTCCTTTTTCGTAAAGTAGTCTGATGAGACCAAAAAAAAGATAAACTATCACTCAATAGATGTTTTCTTCAAATGCTTTAATGAGCGTGAAGAGAACAAGGTCGCTCGATAATATTTTCATGTTTAGAGAGTCTAAAAATAACTTAAAGATGACTCCATTGTTGTCCTTTTTCGTAATGTTAGTCTTGCAAGTCCAAAAAAGAGACAAATTATCACTCGAAAGACGCCCTTTCAAACCTTTTAACGAGTGGGAAAGGAAGCAAGATCACTCGGCAATCTTTTCATGTTTAGAGAGTCTGAAAAGAGCTTAAAGAAGACTCTAGGGGGTTCCTTTTTCGTGTATCCATACAGGTTCAAAAAAGAGATAAAATTTTACCCGGATGCATTCTCATGTATTTACGAGCACGAGAAAGAACAAATACTAAGATCGGTATGCCCCCATCTTGACAGCTAGTGGCTTAACTCCAGAATGATCATCAAAGGTTGGAGACATGCCCTCCAAGCTTCAATTCATTCACCGAATTTGAGGTTGTCACCAATTTCTCTAGTAGATGAGAAAAAGGAGAAGGGTGGATGAAAAGAAGGTTCAAGAGAAGTGACTGTTTCATTTTTTAACGAGCTTGACACAGGAAAAGAACTATGCTTAAAGCCTCTATTTCATTTTTTAGCGAGATTTCTACAGAGAATAAAAAACTATGCTCATGACCTCTATTTCATTTTTTAATGAGCTTGCCATAGAGAAGAAAAAATATGCTCATGGCTTCTTCTTGATCATGGCCTCCAAGGGGATAATTCTCTGGAACGACACCATGTCAAGGGACAAACCTCAGTCATGGATTCCAAGAGATCTTCACTAGATGGAAGATAATCAATCTGGAAGGAACACATGTCGAGGGTCACAATAGAGGTAAGGAGATCAGGCTCTAATAACCCTACTGAAGAAATCACCATGTCCACTACCAGATCCAAATCATCGGAAGTTGAAATCATGGGAGATGATGGAAAATCAACATCAGGAGGAGAGATAGAGTGTATATCTTCATGAATTTCTTCACGAGGGGGAAGAAAAGAGGATCGGTGATGGTTATTATCCCAAGGTAACTTGTCAATGCGAAGCTTTTCCAGAATAGATTCATCAAAAGGAAAAATTGGGGAAATGTAGTCGATCACAGATGACAAGGAATTCAACCGTGATTACATCGAGGAACTGTCGAGTGCTAATAGATGTTGGTCATCCAACAAGGGAGAAGCGGATTGGATAGAAACATATGATGGTTTGGATGGACTAAGTGGCATGGTGTCACCTAGTGCATCGAATTCCAACAAACGAGGTACAATCCAAGGGTCAAATGATTCCAAAGATTGATAAGTTGTGGTTGAAATCATATCGACGGTGGAAATATGATGTGTAGTCGGTGGAAGTGGTGTAGGGAAGGTACCCATGAGGCTAGAATATTTAGTAATCCAACACCAACACTTTCATACGTGATCTTGTGGTCTCCCAAGAAAGGAATATTGTTGGTAGCAGGAGTGTGAGCATCAGTTGTGCAGAAATCCAACTGATCAACAGTGACAATTTTTCCCTGATGAGGAAATTGAACACATCGAAAGACCGATGAGGCAACGATAGTCATAGCATAAAAACAACTTCTTCCAAGTAACAATTTATAATCGAGGGGAGCATCGACCACCTCGACATCAACAGTAACATTTTTTCCACCCAATTGGATGGGCAAGGACTGTAAAATCCCATGGGGATGAAAACCTCTCCCATCGAAGGTGCGTAACATCGGTGGGGATTTGTTAAGTGAGGGTGATTTTAAACCTTTCCAACACGCTAAAGACATGACACAAGTTGAGGCTCCCTCATCTAGAATAGTTCAATGGATTTGTTGATTGTGAACAACAACATCAACTTGGAAAGAAAGTTGGTGGGAGAGTCGAGACGCATAATTTTCCAGGTTAAACATGATATGGTTGGAAGACTCAGGATCAACAATGCCAATATAAGCCAAGAGCATTCTATGTTGACTGGGCAGTGCTGTAGAACTTCTAACGCAGACATAGCACATTATGCTTGAGCCAAATCTTCAACAATGTTGTAGTTCTGGGCAGCACGTGAACTAGGATTAAAGGTAGCTTTATGTATAGTGCTCTTAGGAGGGTGTAAGATAGAGTCGAATGTGGGTTTCTCAATCTGAAGTGGTCCAGATGGAGGATTAACTGATGGAAGACTAATGGAGGACGGTGATGGATCCGGTAAAGTACCGGTACCATTAGTGTATTTTCCTTTGTCAGGGTTACCTGGTGTGTCGTATGTTTTAGAGAGAGTGGTCAAATTAATCCCATTAAACATATAAATATGTTCACTCGACGAGGCCTCATCATTAGGATGGCTAGAAATGCCCCCAGGAGAGGGGGTTTGAGAAACCATGGATTGTTGTTGTGGAAAAGGCTAAGTAAGCAAAACGAGTTGTGACATTCTTTGGAAAATTTTGGCCACCTCATTGCGAAGTGGACAGTCTCAAGTGTAGTGATCATCACCACAAATGATACATGGGAATTTCAGTTTTCGTTGTGTTTTCTTTTTGGTAGCAGGTGTTTGAGCTTGATTTTTTGGTCGTTCATTGTTATTTTTTTATTTATTCTTTGTCTTCTTCTTACCTCCGAATTGTTGTGAAGGTGCATATTGAACTATATTCACCTCAGAGATCTGAGTTTGGGGGGAGGTAGAGGAGAGTGTGAGCGATTGGGAAGTAGATTGAGTGTTGATGGAACTGATAATGCCATCCGCATGAGATGATGATGACAGCTTAGATGGATCGTTATTATCTCGAGCGGCATTCAGAAAAAAATCATACAAAGTACCAGATTGTGAATAAACCAAATCTGAATATTGACCCTGAGCAATGGCTTGTTCCTTTGTGACCTCGCCACCCATAGCGACATCGCAAGCAATCGGGGGTAAAAGTGATTTAGTAAACCATTATACCAATAATATGTGAGGAATGATTACCTTGATCATCCTTCATCATCGCCTCCACTCATGAATATGGTTAGAGATATGCATAGAGTTAGTTTGACGAAGGGAGGTCAAGAGTTCAGTACCTGTCTCGTAGAGAATAGGCAGTTGAAAGTGCGTGAGGAAAGACATGGCAAGGGAATTGAAATCATGAAAGAAGCACGTGGTAGTTCAATATACCACTTTGTTGTCAATCCTGTAAGTGTTCGTTGGAAAAGACACAAATGTACAGAATCATCCATGAGGGAGTTTGATGAACACCACAAATGGAAAGTCATCACATGGTTGTTTGGATCTTCATCATATTTTCTGTCAAATTTCAGAATATCAGAAGGAAGTTTAGCTGGAATGACTGGCCAAACTGGTGAATGAAAAATAGGATCATTAGTTAATCGAGACAAGTCTGGGAGATCCAGAGTTGCAAGGAAAGGTAGTTGTCCATTAATTTGCGGATGATACTGGTGTGGCATAGGAACACCAGTAGGACCATAAAATGGGTTAGGTGGATAGTTGTAACTAGTAGGTCCTCCTAAATACGTTTGTTGTTGGCCAGGATAAGCAGGATTCGATGATGGATGAGAAATATTTCCATAACCCGGTGGGTTCTGAGCATTATAGGCCAGGTGATTTGCTTGCCCATTGTTGGTCACTATAATTGTTTATTAATTAAAACAATCAAGTGTTACATAAATTGTCAACCTAGGGAAGTCTGTTTATTTCAAAGGCAATCACACACTGTATATGCTCAATCTCAAAAGAAATCTAAAGTTGTAGTAAAAGTTACACTAATCACACCTTGCTTTGAACATACTGAATTTCACTTTGAATTACAGTGAAAGCAATCTATCTATTGTAGAGTTTAAGATTTAAAGGAAAATAATTATCAAAAGAATCCTGGATTACATTAAGAAACAACAACCTAGGAAAAAGGAACCTTTCAGCATACTGCAAAGAAGACTAACTATTATGTAACAGAGAACAGGACCCTATTCCCCAAAGCAGGAATCTTCAACACCTGTCTCTAACTATCACACTTCCATAAACTCATTCTGAAAACAGAATTACCAATCAAAATGATTAACAATTACCTCGGAATGAATTGTATGGAAACAATGTAACAATCAGTGGAAACAGAGTTTTAACATGGTATGAATAAAAACAATACTAACACACTATGGGTGAATCTTGTGAAGAATGTGGGCCCTCTCCTTCTCACAAGATTCCCCAGAAACGAAAGGAACTAAGAAGAAATGCTCAGAATGATCTTTTATTCATCTGTCAAATGTGACAAGTTACAGTATCAAAAGTGAACATGCTCATTCTTTGTAATTCCCTTCTAGCTAAGCCTTTCGTAATCCCCCCTCTAATGTTAAATTCTCCCCTATTTAAAGAGGAGAATCCTCTTAATACAATTAAGTATAAAATTACATGTGTACATACAAATCCTATTCTTAGTCTGATCTAATCTTCTATGCTGTAATAGGATATTCTAATCTTCCGTAGCAAAATGTTGTTGCAGTGGTTGTAATGGTGTTGTCTTGAGGTACATCTATTGCGGGTGGTGTAACATCTCCTTTATTTATCTTTTCTTGTTACTGTTGTATGTGAAATATTGTTTTAGCATCGCAAATCATAGATTGTTTCAGCAACGGTATTTCCATACTGTTTGACTGTTTCAGCAACGTGGTCTTCAAGCAGCAACGATGGTTGTAATGGTGTTGGCTTGAGGTACAACTATTGCGGCCATTGTAACAACTCCTTTAATTATCTTTTCTTGTTACTGTTGTATGTGAAATGTTGTTTCAGCATCATAAATCATAGACTATTTCATCAACAGGTTTTGCATACTGTTTGACTATTTCAGCAACATGGTCTTCAAGCAGCAACGATATATTAATTGCATTCTTCAAACTATTTTAGCAACTATATATTTCTGATTAGTGGCTAAGTATGAAAGTAATGTAAAATTACATGTAAAACAAATTAAACATATAGCAAAGAGAAGAAACGTTATATACCTTTGGAAAAATAGATTAAGGTGATAATGTAGGCTTAAATATGAGTGGGAAAAGGATGTAATGATAGCAAAATGTATGATCAAAAAGGTATATTATAGGGTCCTAATACCCCCCCCAACTAAAAAGGTTGCATGTCCTCAGGCAACTTCAATCTGAATCAGAATCCGGATACCGACTCTGGGCATGCAAATTACTTAAGAAGTAGTTGTAGAAAGTACTGTCTGTTGGGGCTCTGAATCCTTGAACATGTTGTAGCCTTTGCCAGGCTGTTGCTTCAACCTTCTTGGGAAACCTATGATGAAATTGATACTTCTCTGCTGGCATCCAAAGAATGGGAAAATGGAACTGATAACCTATCCAAATTTCAGCACATTGTTGGACACATTTGATGTAACTAGGTACCCAGAAGATTGTTGTCTCAAGATTGGTAGGACTAAAGGGATTGTGCTCCTACCTTTTCTCAGAAGATTATTCCCAAAACATGTTATTTGCTTTTAGGGCAGCAGTCTCTGTGGATTTAATAAACTGTTGACAATCCTGAAGTACTGTTGCCTGTAGTTGTCGTATATATTGAGTCATTCCTGGTTTCTTCAAAAAATGATAATATTCTGCAACAAAGGTGGCAGTGTTTTGTGGTTCTGGCCATATCCAGAGGAGACGGTTATTTTCATTATTCTTGGCAGCTAGAAAATCATTCTTCCACGTAATCTGGTTGGTAAGGAAGGAGGTGAGTGCCTGAATCTAGATATCACCAACAAGAGGATTAAGATTAAGATGTGTGTTCTTAGGAATGGCTTCATTATGAAGATATACCTCACATAGTATATGTTGATCAATAGTAGAGGCTTCTACAAAAGTTTGAACAAAATATTCTGGTTTGAACACTGCATAGGGTCTTCCTTCTTTGATTGATTTTATCTGAAATAATGCAAGTCGTTCTATAAGGAAAAGAGAGTAATTTGAGGATGGTTTCCTAGCAACCAACAATTTTTGTACCAAATCAAACATCAGGAGCAATTTGCTTTTTAACTCCTCATTCTACTTCTTATGGGCGAGATTCTTTGCATGTTTTCTCCAAAGCTTCCCAGTTTGAATATATGTGGTTCAACCAAAGTAGTCTGTGCTCCTGCAAACTTTTGTCCTGTGTAATAGCAGACTCCTTTTTCCATTTGTTCATTATTACCTACTCATTCCATGGTTGAGTTTGTGTTTCAACATCGCAAGTGGTAGGCTGAGGTAGAGTCTGAGTGGATTGTTCCACAAAAGTAGGGATACTGATCTTGCCAGGAGGGGAAGATTCATCAATAGGCAGAGTTTGTGTTTCAGCATCACAAGTGGTAGGCTGAGGTAGAGTCTGAGTGGCTTGTTCCACAAAAGTAGGGGTACTGATCTTGCCAGGAGGGGAAGATTCATCAATAGGTAGAGTTTGAACAGCTTTACTAATGAAAACAAGAGCTTCGGATTTAACAGTTTTTGTAGGCCAGGGTTCCTGTAGATTAGCTTTACTTTTTGGAATTTTTGAAGGTCCTACTGGTTCTTGTGTAACAGTAGGGCATTCCTCATTTTTAACTGCAAAAGTCGTAGGTGTAGGGGAAGCTCCAGGCATTGGAATTTGAACCACTTTGTAGCCTAGTTGATCATAAATATCCCCACATTGGTTGCACATATACTCTCTATACTGATCATCTTTTGTGTTTTTCTCTGCCATGGCCACTACGTGAGCTAAGGTATAGAAATTAAGTTCCCTGTCATAGGCTTCCTTTGCCATTACCATCTCTTACTTGTAAGCTTCCAGTTCTGATCTTAGAAACTCATTCTCTTGTAAGAGAGAAGCCATTGTTGGTTCTGGTTGTTGATCTATCATCGGTGTATCAAGAGGGGTGACTGGTTTTTATGTAACGGTCACAACCTCAGTAGCTGGTTCTTGTGGAGTGGCTACAAAATCAGCAGTTGATTCTTGTGTTTCAGCTACTTGATGTAAAGAAAATAGTGTTGCAGCACCCTGGGCATGTGATTCCTGAATTTCAGGAATAAAGTCAGTAGTTGGTTCTTGTGTTTCTGATGTAGTTGGTTCTTGTGTTTTAGCTACTGAATGAGTAGTTGGTTCTTGTCTGACAGCTACTGACTGAGTAGCTGGTTC
Organism: Picea engelmannii; assembly: GCA_009831015.1. Taxonomy (NCBI): domain Eukaryota; kingdom Viridiplantae; phylum Streptophyta; class Pinopsida; order Pinales; family Pinaceae; genus Picea; species Picea engelmannii. The sequence goes on along the minus strand of ML781927.1, from coordinate 435,001 downwards.
TTGTGTAACAACTATTGTTGCAGCACCCTGGGCATCTGATTCTTGTATTTCAGGAATGAAGTCAGCAGTTGGTTCTTGTGTTTCAGTTGTAGTTGGTTCTTGTGTAACAGCTATAGTTGGTTCTTGTGTTTTAGCTACTGAATGAGTAGTTGGTTCTTGTGTAACAGCTATAGTTGGTTCTTATGTTTTAGCTATTGAATGAGTAGCTGGTTCTTGTGTGACAGCTACTGAATGAGTAGTTGGTTCTTGTGTGACAACTACTGAATGAGTAGTTGGTTCTTGTGTGACAGCTACTTGATGTAAAGAAAATGATGTCACAACACCTTGGGCCTCTGGTTCTTGTTTTTCAGTGCCCGTGGGTTGAACAGGTAAAAATTCTGGAATTTGGGAGGGTGGAGGTGTATGGTTTTTTAGCAAAATGGGTTGGGGGTTTAGGGTAATGGCAATAGTTGTTTCTTTGGTTGAAGCCCTCGTTTGTTTTTTTGGTAAAAAGGAAGAAAAAGTAGTAGTTTGCTTCTTTCTTTTGCGAGTGGGTTTTTCCTCAATGATGGGGAAGGGAGGGTTATCAAGTTTATCTTCTTCAGAATCATCGCTAAGGATATGAACAGTAGGAGTAGATGATTCTAGTAAATTGTGGGATGGACTTGGTATGGTAGGAGGGTTAATTGGATCAATTGGATCTATAGGTGGATTAATAGGTATTTCCGGAGGGTCGGGAAGGTTTTGTGGTTTCTCTTCATGAGGATTTTCAAGATGTTCAGCAGCTTCCTGAGGGTTTATGGGTGGATTGTTTATGAGAGGTTTTTGTTGGGAAAAACCCTTTTGGATGAGTAATTGAATGAGACGGTGATGGGTGAGGGAAAGGATGGGATTTTTAGCCTATTTACAATAATGTGACATATTTCTAAGACATCTGAATAGATAGTAAGGAATATTCACCAGTCTAGCATGTCGTAAATGAGATAACAAGACAAAGGCATACTGGTAAACTACCTGGTATCGGCCTTCATAGGTAAGGTAGTGCTTGACAAACTCTACAACTTTCAACCAAGGAGGTGACAACAAGCTAAGTCGAACGCCATGGGCTTTAGGCTCAACTTGTTCTCCTGGCAAGAGAAAATCTTGTTGGGCATTAAGAATAATGTGTTTGCGGCTGAACCAGTGAATGCCAGTGATGGGAAGACCTGAAACCTGTGATATATCATCCTCTGTGACTGGAATCCAAACCCCTTGAACAATAGAATGGTCTTCTTGAAGCTTCCGAGCAAATTGAAGAACCTGTTGTTGATCAAATCCCTGGAGCCTCTGAAAATAACCCAGCCAGCCTGCTTGCTGAAAGCTTTGGTAGACTTCTAGATACAATTCTAGCAGGGTTGTCATGGCAGGTTCATATCGTATAATAGGGCCTCCCATAGCTATTCAACTTAGTAAAATGCACAATCATAGAGTCAAGTAACTGCACCCGAACAGAGTAAGTTTTGTGGATGAGGGCATGCAAATGATGGTGAAAAGACGAAATAATGGGTAAAAAAAAGTGACAGTAGTCAGTTTGTGTGAAATGATGGCATAAAGTTTCGATATTTCCCCCCCCAACTTAGAACTACGGCTAAAATAGTGACTTTAAGTGAATGGTAATAATGAATCGGGATCTTCTCATTAGACATAGTTCAATTGTATTTACATATAAAGTTTACATACCTCATCTTTACCTTTGATTCATACTTCGAAAAATATAGTGTCTGTCCATAATAGATCTGCAGTGATCATGGGAGAAAATTTGGATTTATGAGAGAAATTGTATCAAGGGTTTGTTTAATCATGGGAGAAGGTAGTGAAAGGACAGAATGTAGTATGAAAAATAGGAGAAGTGAGAGCGAAAGAGATGAAGAAGATGTTTTTATGACAGGAAATGTTGAAAAAGTGGTGTTTCAGCAACAGGAAAAGAATGGAAAAATGTTTGTTGAAGAGTGATGTTTTAACAATG
>ML781927.1:405436-420800 GCA_009831015.1 Picea engelmannii | reverse complement strand
GTCGAATTTCAGAGAGAAGAAGAAGTAAAAGAAGGCCGGATTTCAAGGGAGGATGAAGTCTTTTGGTGATGTGTTCTAAGGTATGTTATTTTCAGGTCATCTTACCATTTTTTCTATAACTTTTTTTCTAGAATGATTCAGATGGTTAAATCTCTATGGTATTGAAAATACATATCAAGGTACCTCTGGTAAAAATTTCAGCTCTTGATTCGCTATAATTATGGAGATACACTTTGTGGAATATAGGGTTTGTGACCAGTCCTGAAACTAGTCAAAAAACAGGTGTTCTGGGTAAAATAGTCATAACTTTTTCATATAGACTCCAAATGTAGTGGGACCACTTCCATTGGAAATAGTACGGACTTTAGTTTTTTGTGTGTGAGTTTCAGAATCAGATGTTCAATATTGAGCGCGGGGCATGCTATACAAGTTGGGTCTTATGAACAGACCAGAATTGAATAAATTTTTATTATCTCTCATATATTCTTGGGTGGAAGGAAGGGGAAAGGATATAGAGTTCAAATCTCTCTTTATATTGGAGGATTGTATCTTCCTCTTGGAGGATTATCCCTCCCTTTACATTTGGAAGCTGTAGCTACCTTTGGAAGTCATTACTTCCCTTGAACAAAACTATTGATTATTTCTCATATATTGTGCATGGTGTATTGTGGTGTATTGGTGTAACTCTTATACTATTGTTCATTGCTCATTGGATATAATTGAATGGTTTAAGTATAAGTTGAAAAAGGTTTTAAATTGTACTTGATATTGATTCACCCCCCTCTCAGTATCAACAGGCATGACTGGCAAACGAAGGTTTCCCTCCAGGAGGAGCATGAAAATGGGGTTGTCCCCTGGGAGAGGTAGGCCCACCATAGAATGGTAGTCCTCCATGTGGGAAAGATTCATTATATGGTGGTTTCCCTCCAATCGGTTGTGTTTGTCCAGCAGGGGTCTGCATTCTCGGGTGAAAATATGTCCCAGCAGGATTGTGTGGAACATGTGGAGCTATAGAGTAAAAGATTGTAGAAAGTGGGGTAGGGATTGAAGTGCCTTGGAGATGAGTAGAGGCGACGAGTCCAGCATTAGGATGGACTTGTGTTGGTGTGATAGTAGGGTTAATAACCTGATCGACTAGGTGATTCATGGTTTGACCAGATGGTTCTATTTCACTAGGAGGGTCATGAGGATGAAAGGGTTGTCGAAAGGATTCGAAATGTTCATAGAGATCACATCCCGATGAAGTCCTCCATATAGAACGAGCAGGTGTGGGATTGGTATCTACTGCGGTGCTAGGATGAACATGAGTCCTATACTCATCACCAAAGATTGGTTCTGTGGATCCCATATATGTTTCGGTAAAAGTTATCTCTGGTAATCATGGGACCTCTTCGTCTATAATGTTCCCAAGGGAGTCTAAACGAAGAAAAAGTGGTTCGAGAGGGGTTACCGACACATATGTAGTGGGATTTTCAACCATAACCAAAGTTCCTTTTGAGTTATCTAACGGAGGAGCAATAACACTTCCAACGTCGGATTGATTTTCTACCTCTCTACGGTAGTTGGCTTCTGGAGGGTTAGGAGGTAAGGGTTGATAGCCTTCCGAAGGCAGCCCTTGCATCCTATGTGATCAACGAAGAATTTTATCATCTACATGTTCAATTTTGGAGAATAACAAAACACACTAAAAATCTAGGGCCAAATAACAAAAAGAAACAACATACGCTAATAAAATTTAGGAATCAACCAAGCAAACAAAACTTCTCTCAATGATCGTACTAGTTGGTGATGAAATCCAACATCGCGTGATCAAGTCGAGAAGGGGCTAGGATATGGTGGAATAGTTACAATGGCGACCTGCTTAATGGAATTTCACCTTGGTGCAAGATTCCACGCAATAATTGTGGATTTGCCCTCCAAGGAGCCCTAGTGAGTTTGACCAATGTCTATTCCAGGTACAGTGAGACTTCCCTTCACCGTCACCTTGTGTAAGTACCTAAAGATTATGGCAACTAAATTCACCAATTTGCAGTGAGTCTCTTGGCGGGTATAGTCGACAGTGCGATCCAAAACGTATGGGTAGGATAACAAGTCTGAAATCAACCCGAGAGGCTCCCACACATAATCGTGGGTATACCTTCAAGTGACCACCAATATACGATCCGACCACTACAAGCAGTTGAACCACAGAGGGATAATCTTCGTAATTCGCCTGAATGCGACCTTGTGTGTAACCCCTATGTGAGAGGGGGATCCAAAAAAAACGATACAACAATTGGATTTGACTCTCCCTAGCTCAGGATGCTAATGTTTTTTATGAAAAATTTGGAGAGTTGTACTCATAGCCTAATCCAAAGTGCTAACCCTAGTCTAATGTTGGTGGAAGATCCTAAAAACAAAAAATGTTCTAGATAATTTTTAATTAGCATTCACTTTACAGTTGTTCTTTACTCAAAGGGTGTATGAAAGTGAAACTGATGGAATGATGACTCAATTCCCAAAAAGATGCATAAAATATGATAAGCAATCGTTTCTTTTCAATGAATGCCTATTTAAGGGAAAGAGAAAGAGTCGTTTTCACTATCAAACACTAATATGGAATGTCCTCAATCAATTTGTTCTCAATCGAATCCAATGTAATGCTGAAACATTTAATAAATTCCTTCTAATATGCAAACAAATCACTAAGATGTATCTTTTTTGTTTGTATGCGAATGAAGATTAATTCAATGCAAAACTTCTCCTGCCAACTACCCTTTAAGATCAAGGAGATTCAGACAAGCATAAGCAGATTTCTCACAAACAAACACCCTCTTGCTATGATTGAAACAAGAAGAAAAAAGAAAACAAAAGACAACAAAGAAAATCAAGAATTTCATACAAAAGAAAGATGCTAAGAAAAATGACCTCAAAGAACCAAATGAGATGATTCACAGATTTTTGATGCCCTTCACCAGAGTTCTCGCTCAGTCGGATAAGAGAGAAGAAAGTAGTGGATTGATTCCAAGTTCTCAACAGCAGAAAAACTCAAAATAAGGAAGAAGGTCACAAACTCTGAACAACAAAGTGCTTATTTCTCATAAAGAAGAGTGTCAAAGGTCAATAGGAAGAAGTATTGAAGCACAAAGAAGATTAGCAAGGGAAAAAGCAGAGACTGGACTGCAGAAAAGACAATTCTGGAAAGTTTTTTGCAAAGGAAAGGTTGGCTCTCTGGTGTAAGGGGAACTAGAGCATTATAATGCTCTATCTAATACCAAGGCGGAGCACCAGCGCTCTACTAACATAGGCAAGGGAGATCCAGGCTTCTACAACTCAGAAAATTGTCAAAAAAGCCAAAAACTCAGTCAAACTTTGTCAACCAAGATGAATGTGATGGGATAAGGATTCAATCAGCATATGAAATCAAACATACGGGGTGAACAAGATCTAAAACGAACAAAGGGTAAGACAAGGTCTGTGAGGAAAACCAAAACTGAAAGTTTCGATTCGATCCCCGGTGGATTCGTCAATTTTTGTTGAAGGAAAATCTCCCTGCGGAGAGATAGATCTCCTCTTGAGAGCTAGACTCTTAACTCTTAAGATAGGAGGTGATTAACATGGACACTGACTTCCTTTTAGATCTAGATAAACTAATGTGTGAGGATGAAGGAGAAAAGAAGTACCTTTTTACCATTGTTTGTCCCTGCACAATCTGAGTTGAGCTCCAACCTTAAACTCCTCGATAAGCCCTGTAGACAAACAAAGATACAACCAGCTTCCTACTCTACTGAGATTAGCTCAAAATAGATCTATCTATTAGAGACAAGTTCATGTGAGATCAAACAAAGACTTGAAAGAAACAGGCCAAGCATATTATATTAATGAGAACAACAATGAAGAAAACTTACAACCATAGATGTGAGTGCAGCAGCTTCATTAATTTCCCCTTGTCCAAACCCTTGCTTAAATAGTGCACACACAAAATGTTGATGTTCCAATACCACTCATGAGATCATAAGTTTGGTATAATTCTCAATCTCTATTCCCCCTCCTCCATGGAAATCCCTCATTATGTAAGATTTGGAGACTTAACCACCATGGAGAGAATCCCTCATCAAATCCACTAAGAAAGGGATCTCTAAGATATTTAGGGAGAAAATATCTCTTAAGGATTTTGGGGAGGAAATATCTCTCAAATATTTTAAGGAGAAAATATTTCAACCATCCATGAGATCCTCCACCTTCCCTAAAAAATAGGAAACCAAATGTGAGGTGGATCCTCACACTTAATTACTTTCTTTTTCATGAATATTAATAATAATTCATGTGCACTTAATTCTCTCACTTAATCAATTTATTTTCTATGAATATTAATAATAATTCATGTGTACTTAGTATTTCTTTGCCTTCATGTAATATATTCCTCCTCCACATTGACTAGGGATTGTGACATAGGTTATTCCATGGTGTCAAGGTGTATGCAACACTTATACGACACTTTACGACACTTAGGGCGAGGTACCTAGGTGTGCAAATTTCATGCGTAACACAAATATACAACTATTCCAACAATATGAAGGTCAGAATGGCCATCTACAATCTGAAAGGGAAGGCCAGCATTTGGTGGCAAGACCTTAAAATTGCCAAGGGCCTAAAGGAGAAGCATTTGGAATGGTCTGAATTTAAAAAGTATTTAAAGAAACAATACCTTTCTGAAAACTACTATGAAAGGAAAACAAAACAATTTTACGAGTTATGACTTGGACATATGACGATGGAGGATCTTATAAACAAATTTATGGAACTACTAAGGTTCGTACCATACATCTGGGAGGATAAGGTAAAAATTCAATGATTCTTAAGCTATTTACCACAGTCCTACAAGGACAGAATTGAGTTTGACAACCTCAAATCCTTGAGCGAAGTATTCAGGAAAGCACGAATGTGCTATGACCAGTATAAACTATGGGAAAAGTTTCCCAAAGCCTGGAAGGATAAGAAACAGGATCGAATGAATCAACAGAAGAAAGGATACCAACCAGCTCCATATCAGAATGCAACAGAAATATTTCCAATAAAATATTTTCACTCCAACCATCTGAATACACCAGGCAGCGGGAAACTAGTAAATCTAGGAACAAAGAAGTTTGGGGATAGCCCCCATGAACCATTAAAGTGTTGGGAATGTGGAGAACCTCATCTAAGGAGGAATTGTCCACGTTTACTTTCAACAAACATAACTATCGTCCATAATTTGAAAGAAGCCTCAACGGTGGGGGATGTGGGTAGAAGCCTGCATCGGATAAATGTAGCCATAGATGGCCGGCAAGCTGATCACCAATCCTCTATGGTACAAATCGAAGGTAAAATCAATAACACTCGAATTTATGTTTTAATTGACCCTAGAGCTACGTTAAGTTAATTACTCCTGATGTAGTAGAGACAAATAAACTTATGAAACAAAAGCCCCAAAAAATATGGATGGTACAACTAGCAATAGGAACTAAAAGGAAAGTAGTTGACTTTATTCCTGATCTTGAATTTAGCTTAGATGGTCAAAACAACAAACCTGAACATCCTACCACTAGGATCTTATGATATGATTATCGAAATGGATTGGTTGGAAAAACACAAGGCAGTACTAGATTTTCATACAAAGACACTTAACTATAAAGATGATTATGACACTACTAGAACAACCCAAGGTATACCAAAACCTGTATCAGTTAGGAAAATTTCAGCGATGCAATTCAAGAAATGCATGAGAAAGGGATGTCAAGTTTATGCCATCCAAGTAACAAATGCGTTCGAAAAAAAAGATAAGCCAAAGATAGAATACTTTGTTGTTCTATGTGAATTTAGAGACATGTTTATGGATGACATACCGGAATTACCCCCGAGGAGGGAGATAGACTTCTCCATAGATCTACTACCTTGTTTATCCCCAATCTCAAAATCACCTTACCGAATGAGTTTACCAGAAGTGATAGAATTAAAAATACAATTACAGGAATTGTTGGACAAAGAGTATATCAGACCGAGTGTTTCACCATGGGGGGCACCAGTCCTCTTTGTGAAAAAGAAAGACGGTACTCTAAGACTTTGTATCGATTATAGACAATTGAATAAAATGACTATTAAGAACAAGTACCCCTTACCTAGGATAAATGACCTGTTTGATCAAGTAGGTGGGGCCAAGATATTTTCAAAATTGGATTTACAATCCGGTTATCATCAAGTGAGGATAAAGGATGAGGATATAATCAAAACAACTTTTCGCACAGGATATGGCCACTATGAATTCATAGTCATACCTTTTGGACTCACTAACGCACCAGCCACATTTATGTGCCTGATGAACAACATTTTCAGCCAATACTTAGACAAGTTTGTGCTAGTATTTATCGACGATATTCTGGTATATTCTAAAACAGAGGAAGAACATGAAGAACACTTAAGAATAGTTCTACAAATGTTGAGGAAACATAAACTGTACGCCAAATTTGATAAGAGTGACTTTTATCAAAGGAAAATACAATATCTAGGACATGTGATTTTAGCAGAAGGCATTGCCATAGATCCTGAGAAAATAAAAGCCATCATGGAATGGCCGGCACCTAAGGATGTAGCAGATATTTGGTCATTCATGGGAATCACCAAATATTATCGCAGATTTATAGAGGTGTTTTCCAAGATAGCCTACCCTATCACATCATTACAAAAGAAAGGGACCAAGTTTAACTGGGCACAGAAGTGTCAAGACAGTTTTAACAGGCTAAAGAAATTATTGACAACTGCACCCATATTGAAGGTAGCAGACCCAGATAAAGACTTTATCGTATGTGTTGATGCAAGTAAAGAAGGACTAGGTGGTGTCCTAACTCAGGTAGGGCACGTGATTTGTTATGAGTCCCGAAAATTAAAAGAACATGAGAGAAATTGTGTCACTCATGACTTAGAATTGGCAACGGTAATACATGCCTTAAAAATGTGGCAACACTACATAATGGGCAGAAAATTTCTACTATTGACGGATAATAGCGGTGTGAAATGTATGTTTAGCCAACCAGATCTTAATAAAATACAAGCAATATGGCTATCCTTCTTGAGTGAATTCGACTTCGAATTCAGACATATCAAGGGTAAGAAAAATAAGGTAGCAGACGCTTTAAGAAAAAGAGTCCATGGGTTATTTGAAATAAGTATCAGCGGGGCAGAAAGTGATCTGGAACAAAGAATAAGGATGACAGGTATTAACGACAAAAATTACACTAAGATAATGGCAGAATTACAAAACAGTACTGCAAACTCAGATAAACTAGATCTAAGTATCGACAAGAAGGGACTATTACGATTTAAAAATAGACTTTACATACTAGATTCAACAGAGTGAATAAGAAACCATATTCTTTACATATTCTTGGACGAAGTGCATAAGAAACCATATTCTGGCCACTCAGGATACCATAAAATGATAACGACACTTAGAAAACTATTTCACTGGCCTAATATGAAGGGAGAAATAGTAGAATACTTGGCTAGGTGCCAAGATTTTTAGTAGGTTAAGGATGAACACTAGCATCCATTCGGCCTATTACATCCATTACCAGTACCAGAATAGAAATGGGAGACCATATTGCTAGACTTTATAATAGGTTTTCCAAAAACTCAGAAACAAAATGATTCTATTATGGTTGTAATCGATAACTCAATAAGTCTGCACACTTTATTCCTGTAAAGTCTACTTTTAAAGCTATACACATTGCTAAAATATTTATGAAATAAATTTTTAGACTACATGATATTCCTAAAATGGTTATTTCAGATAGAGATGTAAAATTCACATCCTCTTTTTGGAAGGAATTGTTTGCAGGGATAAATACTAATTTGAATTTCAGTACGAGTTATCACCCACAAATGGATGGACAGAATGAAAGGAAAAACCAAATCGTAGAGGATATGCTTTGCATGTACGTAAGAAAAAAACCAAACAAGTGGGAAGACTATTTACACTTGGTATAATTTGCATATAACAATGGGTACCAAACTTCAGCTAAGTTAAGCCCTTTCGAGGTACTGTATGGCAGGAAGTGTACGACTCCAATTAGTTGGGATAACCCGGTCGATAGACTCATGGTTGGACCAGAGATTCTCCAATAAATGGAGAACATGGTAAGGAAGGTACAATAGAACTTAAAGGAAGCACAGGACAGACAGAAGAGCTATGCAAATTAGAAAAGAAGGCACTTGGAATTTCAAGTGGGAGACCATGTTTATTTGAAGGTCAAAGCCTGAAAAAGTTCATTGAAGTTAGGAAACTATGTCAAGCTAGTGTTGGGCTCTAAATATGTCCTAAAAAAAACCTCTATGCATCAGCCAAAGGTAGGCGCTGGCACAAGCATTTTACTTGTTGCCTATGTAGGTTCTTACCTTCCATTTTCAATACCCAACCTCTAGAGATGCAACACCTATAAAGAAACATCAATCGTAAAGGGAACAACAGTTGCTCCATTCAAAGAACAACAACGATACTCAAAGGAACAACATTCGCGTGAAAGGAACGCCAGTTGTTCCTTTCAAATGAACAACAACTACACTCAAAGGAACAACAGTCGCGCGAAAGGAATGACAGTTGTTCCTTTCAAATGAACAACAACTACACTCAAAGGAACAACAGTCACTACATTGGGATGAACTAATGTTGAATTAATTGCATTGTAGTATTTTCCCAATTATTTAATTTGTCAACCCAACGAAGTCTTTTATTTCAAATTTATCGTGCACAATATATGCAAGCAACAAATTCCAACTAACACAATTATCTATTTAATAAAATAAAACACATAACTTAAAATCAATCAAATCCGCTCTTGCTTGAAAATACACTCAGCTGAAATAAAATCACTACCACACTCTTACATAAATTAAAGGAGTATTAACAAAATGAAGTAACAACAACATGAATTGAATCTTACTGTAACAACAATCTAATAAACAACACAACTGTAAGCAATGAGCAACTAATCATAAATCAAGATAAATTAAGACAATGAAAAGAAAAATACAAGTAAATGAATAAGACCAACACATACCAGATTGAGGGGGCCCTGCCTCACCTATTATGCATGGCCAAAAGACTTACAAGATCAAGAGAAAGTTGCACATAATTGCATATCCATCATCTCCTTTGTATTATTGAAGAAAAAACTCAAAAATTACATAAGTTTAGCTCTTTCTTACAAATAAATTCTATATAATTCCATGACTGACCTCTCCTAATTGGAGAGGTCTTATTTATACAAATCAAATCCCCAAATCCCTGGGTTTCTCAAACAAATTGCTAAATTTAGAGAACCGGTCGCAACTGTAAATCTGGAAAAATACCCTTTTAAAGAACCAGTGATTTCTCTCAAACCGTATCTCCAATTGGAAAACGACTCAAAATGAACTCAATTGGGCCCATTCTGAACAACACCCATGTCTTAGATTTTCAATATTCATCCTCATCGGCTCACAATATTCCACACAAATTTGTCTCTCCTTATCTGCCACGTTTTTTACTAAAAATTGTTAACCACGAGCTAGAACTCACATGTGTCATTTGGAGGTTGGAACCTTGACTGTTGCAACTATTGCTACATAAAATCACTCTTCAAACCAACATTAGAAAAATCATGCATAATAGTTTTTAATTCATTAAAAATGAAGGAAGAATAATCATTATTAACCACTAAAGCATAACAGGAATAATATGTCATTTTATGAGCAGTTGTAGCAAATGTATGGAAAATAGAATGATAAACGAACAATAATAGGATGAAGAAGGGATGGAATGGATGTCTATATATGATGATAATATGGACAATACGTGACCCAACATCTGCCCCACACTGAAAATGTTGCATGTCCTCATGCAACTCAATACATTGCATTAACCAAGTTGTTAAGGACTCATTTGAATTTTGTTGATATAATGGATTTTCATGCAAAGCATAACTCAGATAAAGAAGGTATTTTGATAGTTTTCTATTTCACAATTTAATGCACATTCTTGCCAAAAAAATAATAACAATCCAATACACAAATCCCAAGCTATCGTGTTGTTGAAACTCCTCGTAATTGAAACTCTCCTGAAACAGTTCTGACAACACCACATTTTTTACAAAGTACAAAGTGGGTTTTGTAGGAATATTTAGACTAATCCCATGCTTCATCATACCAAAAATCATTACAACCCAGTTCGCCATTTGGAAGATATACCCAAATCAATTTCTGCACTTTTTGTAGAAAATAACATGCATGAGAAAAATAAATATGAATGGAAAATGAGAGAACAAACCATCATGCATAGTAACCGCCCCACACTGATTGTATAGCATGTCCTGATGTTGCATTATGAAATCAAACTTAAACACAATCTCAAAAGAGATCCTCTGCAAAAAATTAATGCATAAGAAGACAATCATCTTTGAGTACCCCTTGCTTATGTATACAACACAATCACCATCAAATTCCCTCAATAAGTCTTGCTTGTACTTCAAGGCAATATTTTTAATGGGAAAACAATCTGTAAACCTTGAATCTGGTCATGAACTTGCTGCAAAATGATTAGTACAGGATTATCTTTTACTGTTGGTTGTAAATACCTTATCAATGCTTGAATACCAATCCTCCAATCTTGGAAATCCATCAAATATTATCTTAGAATGTGATTGAGTTGGCCATGTCATGAGTTTACCATCAAATGCTTAACCATATGTATTTGAAAATCCACATACCATATGATATACCCTCCAATAATCTCATTTTCACTTATGGGGATTGCAGGCCTATAATCATGGGATTCCAGATCTCAAAACAACGTGTTTTGTTTGTAGGTTACCTCACAGGTTTTCATCATTGATAACAAGACTTATTTTCCATGAAAATTCATAGCATAAAGATTGTAAGGACCAAAGATTTTACCATCATTATGAAGTGCTCAGAATTTTTGAATCAATACATGCATCAATGTATCATGAGCCAAGAAAATGAACCACATACCTCTGTATTTCTACCCATGTGTTTAAAAGAAAATGGCTTCTGTAATAGTTTCGTTTATTGTAGGTTCTTGTGGAAAGTCAACTTATTTATTCAAATAGATTCTTGGGCATGCATAGTAGTTAGTCCATTATTCATGTAATAAAGATAACTCATAAAAACAATGTAGCCAACCAATGACAAAATCTGGCAATTCCAATAAGTTTTCCCAACACCTAGGTAAATTTGTTGCCACATGTACCAATGGTGACCCAATTTTCTGTCATAGATTTCATGCTAGACTGTAGTAGCATACTAAAATATGAGTACACAATGGAGATCTGAATTTGCCTTGGATATAACTTCACTTTCTAATATTTCAACAATAAAATTATGATGCTGAGAATAGATGGTTGAATATGAAACCATGGGAGGAAACTAATGATTGTTGTTGCATGCCAAAGATAATGAATCAAAGTGATTTTTTTTCTTGTTGTATGGCAGCATAGGCTTCTTTTGTTGCTTGCAATAACTGTGGGAAAGGTGCCTCTGAAACAAGCCACTACAGAAATTGCTTTTTAAATTTTGGGTGGAGACATTGTTTCAATTGCCTTTTATTAACAACTTACTTCCATGAATCCATAACAACAAATTTTTGAAGATGTGAAATATGTAGGAGAACCATGAGTCAAAAGGATGGAAAAGATAAATGGAAACCTGTGAGATGAATGAATACATAATGGAAATGAACCAAAGAAACCATACCTCTGACTTTTAGCATGCTTGTATGAAAATGGACATCATGATCTTCTTCCTTTCTCTATTTTGGTTCTTATGTGGCAGCAGGAAATCAATTGTTCATGCTTGGATGTTAGGAGATGTAAGGAAGGACTTGACTTGGGTGTTGGGAGTGCATGAGGTGAAGGTTGATATGGTAATGGATGGATAAGAGAGGTAATAGATGAGTTATGATATGAAAATGGAGAATAGAAATCCTTAGTGGTTCTTCATGACATTTTCTTAAATCTTTAATAAATAAATAAATCATGCTATTTTACCTCAAGTTTTACCTCCATGAAAGATTTGATTGGCATGGATGGACTAATTTCTATTGAAGCTGATGTAATCTAAACTGATGTCGAGACAGATGTATATGAGAGATGAAATAGAATGAGGCTGAATCTGATTTGAAATGATGTTGTGTTGGATGCATGTAAGACTACTGTTGATGAAACAAATGATGATGAAGAATTATGCTACAAAAGCATACATCTCCTTCTCTTATTCTGAAAATCAAATGTTGAAATGAAAATGGAAAGGGACTAGAGAACTACTGAAACAAATGATGTTGCAAGTCACTGTTGAAACCATTAGATCACATAATCTTCAACTGCTACAAAACCAAGGTACAATTCTTACCATGCGAATGGATGTGTTGAAGTCGAGCATAGAAAGAAATCATTGGATTACCGACCATTAATGTATGTCGTTAACCAACGTGAAGAAACTCACCTTTGATGATAGTGAGCTCTAAAGTACCTTAGTGCATCTTGACAGGTACGAATGGATTTGTTGGAGTCGAGTCACCTGCAAGATTTGTCAATCAAGGGGCATTGATGAATCCCCATGATTAACAACAATGAGATCTACCATTGATGTATGAAGATCCCAAGGCACTATGAAACTCTAACCTCAATCCTAGATGATGTGTTGGAGTCAATGGGATGAGACTTGTTAGAAGGAGGGCCTTAAGGAATCCCACATCATCCAACACAAGCATAGACAAAAGGATTTGAAGAACCGAAGATGAAAGATTTTCATTAACAAGAGGTACGAGAGCTGAGTGAATTTATTCATGGGTTAGCAATGATTAGAGTGGAAAGTATGGAAGTTATGAAATGGAGTAGAAGGTAATGGAATGGATGGAATGGTATAGGGAAAAAAAATGTATAGGCATATCACGGTATTAGTGAATGAGCATGATGAACATAATGTCTTCTTAGAAGGATTCTTGGCATGGTTAATGTAGCAATGGAACTTGAATTCTGAAACATTGGTATTTGTATGGTTTTCACATCAATCTCTCCATTTTTTATGTGCTCAATTCATTTGAAAATTTGAGAAAAAGTCTTCAAGAATCACTCATGCATGTATTAACCTTCTTCGATTTTCCAAGGACCTGCAAAACATAAGCACTTACCTACAATAAAATGTGAAATCATAGAGAAGAGAGGTGTACGGGCTCTCTTCATCCAAGACATACACAAAAAAAAAATATATGTAGTTACTTATAAAACAAATCCAAAGAAAATAACTGAAACAAAATTCATGTTATCCCTGTTCAGGAGTGTTGGCCAACATATACTACCCAACAATATTTCGATCATAACTTCTTTGTTTCTCATCTGATTTGAGTGATTCCAAAGACAAATAAAAGTAAATTCAGAGGTCTATGTCCATTAGAAACAATTTTTGAAAATTCCATGTGATGATATGCAAAATATGCTCAGTAACACCCTACATGACAAGGAGTTTTTCGAATTTCGGACTAGACCAATAGTCACGGTTTTAGGCATAAATTTTTCGTTTGATGATGGATTGATGCGATTCCAATTGGATATCAAATTATATTATTGTAGGTATCTCCAATAGAAACAGTTTTTAATGAAAAGAGGCATTGATGAGTCAAATTTACCAATGAACAACTGGGAAGACAGATTTTTCAAAGTGCAGATTTATGACAAGTAGTCAGTGTTTTGGACATAACTTCCTCATATGATATCAGAATTGAGTGATTCAAATTGCGTTGTAAAATACATTCATATGGGAATATACCAATGAAACATGTTTTCAATATATATCCAATAATTCATCCAAAAAAGTGACTGTCCCATCTTTGTTCCTAAGCTTCTTGCTTGACATCCCGTTAGTATTTTGACCATAACCTTTTAGTTTTATGCCCAATCTCAAAAATTCAAATTGGTTTGGAAACTAGATTCAAAGGGATACTTATGATGTAAACAAGTTTTGAAAATAAATCCATTTGGTCTCCAAAAATCGGAATGTCCCAACTGTGTTTTAGTAAAACTTTCAAGCCAAAATGCCACAAAAATCCAATAAATGAAATATGGTTGTCAAAAAGTGACCGGAATAGCTGTGAATGTTTTTAATGATATAAATTTCAATGGAATACATGCGCATACCAAAAATTTCAAACACTTAGTACCTATATTGACTTACACAACATGTAGCAACTGCTAAAACTTAAAAAAATGATGATTTTTTAAAGAAAGACCATGAGATCAAGGCTACAAGCGTTCGAATGATGATCTCTTGAAAGTGACTCATTTTTATTTCTAAACTAGACTCCTAATCCTTATAACTAAACTAATCAATTCCATTAAGCATTTATTTAAAATTCATTCATTACCCTACCCTACTTTACTTGAAAAATGAATTAACTCAAGTATAAGAATACTTCCAATGAAGCCACTCACGTAACAAAGTCTCAAATATGCTTATACCCACAACTAAAAAATATAATTGTATGAATACTAGGATATGAAAGACCAACTTCCCTTGAAATGATGGTGCCAAGAATTGTTGAAGTATAGCATGCAGCGACGGATTGGTGACAGATTGAAACCAAGATTCAATATAATCCTTGTTCCCTTGATTTCCTATAGTTGTTACACCATGAATCTCTTTAGAAGATTGTGTTGATTAAGGTTGGTTGTTATTGATGTCAACCCTTGAAGAAAGTCTTGTAGCACAAAGGTTTGGGTAATGGACCCGATATTGTTTGATGTAAATATAACTCATTATTGTTTTGTCATGGTTGATAAGAAGTAAATATGGATGAACTCCAAAGTGGTCCCCTTATGGTGAAAGCCCTCACGGGAAGACGCTTTGTGGAGTAAAAGAACCCATGATTAATTGTGGAATAATGAGATGAAGGAAAGTGAATTTGTTAGGGAAAATATTCTACATTGATAGTGCATGTCATGTCATTTCCAGTGGTATGTGGAACGTCACATAATTCCTCACGGTTAGAGAGTTATGGTCATGAGAAGTTGGAGACCCCAGGTTTGGGTAATGGACCCAAGTTTGTTTGATGGGTAACGGTATGAGTTATGATATATTTTCAAATAATACTATTCTATATATATAGTACATGTCATTCCATTTCTAGTGGTATATAGAACGTCACATAAATCCTCACAGTTTGAGATTTATGGCCTTACGAAGTTGGAGGACCCTCATATGTCATCTAGAAGCCCCAAAAGGTCAAAGTAGTCAAAGTGGTTTAAGAGATTTTAAAAGGTAAATAATAAAGTGAAGTGATGAGAGTATTATAATTCAAAGT
>ML781927.1:375906-392753 GCA_009831015.1 Picea engelmannii | reverse complement strand
CATGTATTTGGTTGCATAAACCCTGCATGCTAATGTATTTGGTTATCTCAGTAATGTTCTGCATGCCATCTCTGTTATTTACTATCTGATTTACAGCTTCTAAGAGCACTGGTTCATTTAACTATTTGATAAGCAACCTCTCCATTGAGCTGTTGTAGTATCCCATCGATCCATTTGTTAAAAAGTATTGAATCTTGTAAGTTACCAGGCATACTTAGATTACAGCCCTAAGTAGTTCCCTGGAGTGATAACAGAAAGTATGGAGGATTGGTGGTTGTCACAACATGAGGGAAATTAGCCATGGGATCATAAGATGGGCCATGCCAACCTTGTGGACAAGGTATGTAGGAGTGAGATTGGGGTTGCCACAGTTTCCATGGTGTTTGAGTATTCAATGATTGATTGTGAGAGTAAGGAAATGGAGGGATAGAGTTTTGAATCATACATGTAGGCCATGGTTGTTGTGGTGAAATCGTTGCAACTCCTCGATATATTTGATATATTGTTTTTATCTTGGGTAAGGAGGGGCAACAATCTGTTGAATGACTCAAGTCACATGTGCCACAAATTATGAGACTATCCAAAGGACAATCCATTTCAATATGTTTCTTCTGGCATCGAGGACAAACTGTTTCTCCAGGTTCCTCCCATTTCTTCTTATCCTTCAAAATATCCAATTGTGAATTTAATGAGCTAATGATATCAGCTTTAGAAATTTCAATTGAATTAATGATTTCAGCTCCTATAACTCTTGTTTTTGCAACAGATTTAAAATATTGAGAAGAAGGCTCACTAGAATTCTTACCAATCTTTAAGTTCCCTCTTGAATACCTTCTACATAACTCACAAATATCATCATATGGTAACTGAAATACATCACCTATTCCCATCAAATTTAATATTTCTAAAGATCCATCATGGATTCCTTTGAGTAGGAGTGCTTTCAAGGTCTCTTTTCCCAATTATTTTTATTTGGATCTTTGAAGGTTGTATTGAAATCGCTCCACATATTCCTCCAAACTCTCTTATTCTCCTTGTGTTATTCCAAATATATCATCACTAACCCTGCAATAATCTTGGTACCTTTGCAAGAATACATATTTCATGTCTTCCCAAGTTTGTATAGAATTCCCACCGAGGCTCATGAACCATCGGAGGGATGTTCCTTTTAGAGTAAGAGGAAAAACATTCAACTTTTGATCATTAGTAAAATAACCCTAACCTCTACAAAGTACTTCAAATTGAAATAAGAATGCGTCAGGGTCTTCATTTTCCAAACTGTGAAAATTTGGTAGATTGGATGGGGGAATTATTTGCATTTGTACCACTCCTTCAGGATCTCTGATGGGGAATTCAAAGGTAACAACTTCTGTCTCCTTCTTACCCACCATCTTCTTGTTGGATTCTTCATGTGCTATCTCAAGGCTCCTTCTTCAAATGTTCCTGTCAACTTGTGAGTAGGATGGGTGATGCTTACATCACCACTAAGAGAAATGATAAGATTTAGGATCAAAAACTAAAAACTAAATGAAAAGAAAGAAACAATCAAGAAACCTACATGCCCTGACCCTTCACCTCGGAGTCAAGAACATGCAACTATAAAAACAATGTCAGTTGGATTTGTGTGACCTTGATAACTTCCCTGGCAACAACGCCAAAATGTTGGGCTCTAAATATGTCCTAAAAACAGCCTCTATACATCAGCCAAAGGTAGACGCTAGCACAATCATTTTACTTGTTGCCTACATAGGTTCTTACCTTTCGTTTTCAATACCCAACCTCTAGAGATGCAACACCTATAAAGAAACAACAATCGTAAAGGGAACGATAGTTGCTCCATTCAAATGAAAAACAATGATACTCAAAGGAACAACAGTCACGTGAAAGGAACTCCAGTTGTTCCTTTCAAATGAACAACAACTACACTCAAAGGAACAACAATCACACGAAAGGAATGACAGTTGTTCCTTTCAAATGAACAACAACTACACTCAAAGGAACAACAGTCACTACATTGGGCTGAACTAATGTTGAATTAATTGCATTGTAGTATTTGCCCAATTATTTAGTTTTTCAACCCAAGGAAGTATTTTATTTAAATG
Organism: Picea engelmannii; assembly: GCA_009831015.1. NCBI lineage: Eukaryota > Viridiplantae > Streptophyta > Pinopsida > Pinales > Pinaceae > Picea > Picea engelmannii. The sequence goes on along the minus strand of ML781927.1, from coordinate 390,651 downwards.
TTACCGTGCACAATATATGCAAGCAACAAATTCCAACTAACACTATTATCTATTTAATAAAATAAAGCACATAACTTAAAATCAATCAAATCCGCTCTTGCTTGAAAATACACTCAGCTGAAATAAAATCACTACCACACTCTTACATAAATTAAAGGAGTATTAACAAAATGAAGTAACAACAACATGAATTGAATATTACTGTAACAACAATCTAATAAACAACACAACTATAAGCAGTGATCAACTAATCATAAACCAAGATAAATTAAGACAATGAAAAGAAGAACACAAGTAAATGAATAAGACCAACACATACCAAATTGAGGGGGCCCTGCCTCACCTAGCATGCGTGGCCAAAAGACTTACAAGATCAAGAGAAAGTTGCATATAATTGTAAATCCATCAGCTCCTTTGTATTATTGAAGAAAAATCTCAGAAATTACATAAGTTCAGCTCTTTCTTACAAATAAATTCTATATAGTTTCATGACTGACCTCTCCTGATTGAAGAGGTCTTATTTATACAAATCAAATCCCCAAATCCCTGGGTTGGTCAAACAAATTGCTAAGTTTAGAGAACCGGCCACAACTGTAAATATGGAAAAATACCCTTTTAAAGAACCAACGATTTCTCTCAAACCGTAGCTCCAATTGGAAAACGAACTACAATGAACTCAATTGGGTCCATTCTGAACAAAACCCATGTCTCATATTTTCGAGATTCATCCTCATCGGCTCACAATATTCCATGAAAATCCATCTCTCCTTATCTGCCACGTTTTTCACTGAAAACGATTAACCATAAGCTAGAACTCACATGTGTCATTTGGAGGTTGGAACCTTGACTTATGCAACTATTTCTACATAAAATCACTCATCAAACCATCATCAAAAAAATCATGCATAATAGTTTTTAATTCATTAAAAATGAAGGAAGAATAATCATTGTTAACCACTAAAGCATAACAGGAATAATATGTCATTTTATGAGCAGTTGTAGCAAATGTATGGAAAATGGAATGATAAATGAACAATAATAGGATGAAGAAGGGATGGAATCGATGTCTATATATGATGATAATATGGACAAATATGTGACCCAACAGTTGGCACCCAGGTTTTATGGGCCCTTCAAGATACTAGCTCGAATTGGACCTGTGGCATACCAACTTGCACTTCTAGCTAATATAAGAATTCATAATGTATTTCATGTTTCTTTGTTGAAAAAGTATGTTCATGACCCTACATAGATTATTGAATAGAACTTGGTGTAGGTGGATCCCAAAGGCAAGTTCCAGGTGGAACCCCTGCGTATTCTGGACCGGAGAGAAATAACACTTCAGAACAGAGTCGTCGCTCAAGTAAAGGTGCAATGGAAGCACTTTAGTCCTGAGGAGGCCACTTGGGAGTTGAAGGGAGATTTGTGGAAATATCATCCAATCCTGTTCCAAGAAAGGAACGAACACTGAGGACAGTGTTTTATTGAATGGGGAAAGGATGTGACATCCCCAAAAATAAAGTATTTTTTGAAATTTAAAATTTGTTTTAAAATTATTCCATTTTTAGTAAATTTGAATTTGAAATTTTTTTTCCATTTATGGCAATTTCAAATTTCAAACTTGATAATTGTAATTAATTATTATGACGACCCAACTAACTATTTGACTATGACACTTGTATGAAAACATAATATTTTATATTGATTGTAGGAGGACAAATGGAACAGCCATGTTAAAATCAACTGACCATGACTCCATGAGTGGGGAACCTGTTGGAACTGCCTTTGGGATGATTGTTACAAGTGGAAAATCATAGATTTGGCCATTGACAGACCCTAAAAATCAAGGATTTAGAAAGATGCGAAAATTCCCGAGGGAAGAAAGACCTAAGCAAAAAGGATTGTTTGGTTAAATAACATATGTGAGGAGGCAGGACGCTACCAAATATGTTGGAGAAAAGACTACTGCTTTCTTCTTGTTGTTAGGAACACTATGGATTGAGTGTGAGGCAAGAGGAGTCTTCTGAAACTGAAAGACATTTCTGAGGAGGAGATTCCAAGTTCGCCTCATGGACTCATGGTCAGGCTAGGGGGTGAATCGGGCAAGCAGTTTGACTGCCGCATTCTATGGTTGGGAGGAACTTGGTTGCTCCCTTTGTCTTCCTGCGAGCTGGTTCATATATGTTGATCTACTCCTCCTTTGTTTTGAATGATTTTATATCGGATGCAATGTATTTGTTACATTTGAACTGAAATGAGTTCCATTTTCTGTTCAAATGATGTTTATATCCGATGTATGGTATTTATTAAATCTAAGCTGAAATAAATTCCAGTTTCTGTTTGAATGATCTGATAACTGGTGTAACTCCTTTATTAAATCTGAACTGATATAATTACCAGTATCTAGTGGGTGATTTAATCATAGATGTCACACACCCACTACTTTTGACTGATATAGTAATGCGAAGAAAAACCAATTCGAATGCATGAAGCCTGAAGACTAGCAGAAAATTTCTTGCAAATCTAATTCCTGAATGACTCCTTCCTGAGCGAATGACAGAATTGGTCCTCTAATTATTATAGTAGTCGAAGGGATTATAGATGGTTAGATTTTGGGGAGAAATCTCCTCTAAACTAGATTTACGACTATTTTTCCTTTTTCTTTATTTTCTGTATGAAACCAATGTTGGGTTTGGCATGTTGAGATTGGAGGTTATTTCATTAATCTAATTGTATCAATAATGTCGGAAACAACCTACCAAGTTATGACAGCAATACTATATCTTCTCTCCATTCAATGGACTATGTGAAATTGATATTAGAAATAAAGCACGAAGAATGAAAATCTAGGTTAGACACCTTATAATCATTAAAGCTGAGTGTATAAATTTTACTCTAGTTAACTTAATACCAATATTCAAAACTGTGTGTACGCCTTTTATCTCCACCGACGGGTGGTGTAGAGATAGCCCTGTAGTTTAGGCATGGAGACCGAATATTACTAGCTTCCTTACAATCCATTAACTTAATCCTTGTAAAGGTACTTTAAAACAAGAGAATACGGAAGTAGAAAATTATACCATATACATTATGACGACAGATATATTATATGTGAGGTTTTAACAATGAATTAACATAACACATTTTTTTTTTACTCCTTGGATAAAGGTTAGATGATGGCCTAGAAAGAGTTGCAACCATAGTTACATTCAAGGGTATGTAACATCTCAGATCATCAGTTTTATATTGAAAAACGTTTATATATGACAATGGTAATACTACTACAGAAGTAGAAAAATATGCTTAATATTTGGAAATATCTATGCCCTGTACATCAATAATAAAGTATGTAGCTGACTGTGAAAAACCCCAGTATAGTTTCAAAACGTTATTAGTACATGCAAATAATCAATAGTTATCTAAAAGGAATTAAGCATTTGACCTTTATACATAACCTGATAATCCAAAACCACCCTTTAAAATAGAACGCAGGAGCTACGAATTTAATTTGAACTTGGAGTAAGTCAAAAACCAGTTCTGTTACTAGAAAAAGGAAAACTTCGGTCTGGTACAATCTCGAGAAAAACAACATTGGGTCGTAATAATAAAATGAAAACCTTGCTAGTAATATTAGGTGAATATCATCCAATTCGGAAGACTCTATCTAAGACAACTCCTGAAGACGAAACTCCCGAAGAAGGAACTGTTGTCTCATAGAATAAAACTTAGAGTGGTGGAACCTGGAACACATAAAAAGTGAGGAAACTCAAGTACCTTTTAGAAATGGTGAAGTCAAGGACCTAAAGGCCCCTGTACGCCCCCTTTCCTGCATGACAAAACAACAGAGAATTTTGATTAGTACCTTATGATCAGAACCCACATACTGAGTATAAACATTCCTAAATAAAAGTAACCTCACCAGAAAGTAAAAGAAAGGGATATTTCGAGCGAATACTTAACTTGGGATTACAACCAGAAATCTCCATGCTATTACATCCCGGTAAACATTCTAACTACTCTCCCGAGAGGGGTGGAGAGGCCATCGACCATATGATGGGTACCCTCACAATCAAAAGGGGCCCATCATTAGTTGAATACCCAACTTAAATGCACAAAGGAAAACTGTACAAAGAGCTAAATATTATAAATAAGAATACATAACATTATAGGTTCTGTATTCGGGGTATGAACCAAGATGAGTCCAATACCCTTGAGATTTAGAAGCATCCTTAAATCGATAGGAACTAGATATGACCTTTCCCTATTTACAGCTCAAAAGAAAGAATGATGGGCTCCCAACCCTTACAACCCTGGACCAGGTGACCTCTCGGTCGGATGTTTCCCCGACCATAAACCAGACTCTCTCAGTGGAAAATTAGCTAATATATTATCCCGCTGGGTGGTGAATCTCCAAGGGATGCCAACAATATCTGGAATTAGGTTCAAAATTCATAGAATAGAGAAACCCAGGGAAAGTAATGTGGTTGGGGTAAAGTACCGCAGGAAAAGAATTAACCTACCGGATGGCTCCCCTTACCAGAGAATAATCCCAAAGAAAACAGTAAAGAATGAAATAGCCCGCTAGTTAAACCAAATTTTTAACACACATAATCTACCCTTGCAGGATGAATGAGGTGAAATTTATCACCAATGGAATGATCTTACCTTATGAGGAAATGCATGTCGAATTCCTCCACATTTTCAAATCGGTCCGACTCCACCAGATCTCTGAACTCAGCATTGGGAGCTAAGTGTTACGACGAATAGCCTAAGGGAAGTTTTGGTAATACAGAGATGAAAGGACAATGGTTAGTAGACTCAGGCGAGCAGGTACTAAGCCAGGTGACAAAGGCGATGTGGCAACCTTAGACGAACTCCATTAATATGGAATTGGGGTTGAGGAGAAAATGTCAGTTCCACTTACTGTCTTTCGCAGAGGTTCTTCCATCACATCCCCATCTTTCAAAAACCCTAACGACAGGTGGTTCCATAACGATAAACTCAACCAGTTTTGGGTCACCTTTTCTTGTCCGCCAAAACCATTTACCAGTGTTAATTCCGCGTTAGCCTAAGGTGTAGGACTGACCAGACTTTCTCCTATCAGTACAACTGCCACGATCACATGATAGATGAATGAAACCTGCTCTTCGTATGGGAAGGGTGAATTCTATTCAAACTCTTAAAGTGATGAGATAGAACTTATTAATGCTGGTCTACGTAACGTATCGACAACATGCACAGGGTAATAGTTTTACCTTAGAAATTTATTTTTGATATCTTTTTTTCCTTAATTATAGTAGCATCGAACACCTATGGTATAATATTTTTGACTCGAATGGCCTTTTCCTATGGTGGTAACCAAACCATAATACATACATACATTGATGTTCACTTGAATGACAAATCACCACTCTCTAATATCAAGTGGGGTTAGAAATTTCCTTTCGTTATTGAAGCCATAGTATGCTTAGGATGCATGGAGGATAAGCAAGGACCTTTCCTAATATAGGGTCTCTTAGGAAAAAGAAAGTTTTATCAAGGGTGTAATACAGTAACAAGAATTTTTACAAAAAAAAAATTGTATATAAATTTGGGTTTATTACAAGTTTGTTATTAGTTAGTTTTATCAAGGGTGTAATACAGTAACAAGAATTTTTACAAAAAAAAATTGTATATAAATTTGGGTTTATTACAAGTTTGTTATTAGTTCGGTATATTTATATTTTAATTGATTCTTCAATATTTCTTCAGTCTTCTTAGCCACTTCTATTTGTTACTTTAAAATAATGATAGTATTTGCAGTCTCACTTAGCTTCTCCTCTAGAAATGTATTATTTTCTTGATACCTCTGCAATTGTTCCATTAGCATTTTGTTCTTCTCTGTTTCATTCCTCAAATCATCTAGAGAAATAATCAGTTCACCTTCAATTTATACATCAACTTATACTTCATCATTCTCTTCTTCTTCTGAGGCATGGATTTTTCTTTCATCTTTATCTTTGTCAAAAAATCTTTTATTTGCATAGGTACATCTAATGTCACAAAGTTTTAATTTATCACCACAAGAATACTTACTTGATTCAAATTCCTTCACCTTTAATTCTTATGATTCATCAGTTGTATGTTTATTTGGGTTGTCATCCATTTTATTTGACGTTGCTTCTTTCTTTGGTGTATCTTTCTTTTGATCTTCTGCACATTCCTGCGATGCTTCCTTTGTGTAGTTTTCTTATATTTTGTTCCAAAGCTCTTTAGTTGATGAATTCTTTCCAAATTTGTTTATTTTCTTTTCAGACTCTGATAAGCCCCTTAGAATTATGTCCAATGCCATTGCATTGTCCTTATGTATATTCTATGTTGTTTCACCCTTTGGTATTCCTTTTAGAGTGTTGTAACCATCTAATATTGATCGCCAAATATCAAACCCTTGTTCCTGTAAAAATGCTCTCATCCTTATGCTCCAATGAGTAAAGTTTGATCCATTGAACAAAAAAACTCCATCTGGTGAGTAAACTTCCTAAATATTCGTGATCTTCCTTCCAGTGGTTAGATTGTTCCTGAAGGAAATGACTCTGATACCAATTGTTGGAATATTCACCAATACTGAGAGGGGGGGTGAATCCATATTGAGCAATTTTTACCATTTTTAATCTTAAGAACATCAAGTAAACATTAACCATGAACAATGTTATTCATCATCATAAAAAACCATACACATAACATAATGATATTTACATGGAAACCCAAGTGGGAGAAAACCAAAGAATGATTTTCTTATATCATGTTAAGATTACTTTCATAGGAAGTGTTAGCAATTAAAATCGCACCACTATTTTGATTGCATTTCTATCAATTCTTCGTATGTTTATCGTCTTCTTGATAGTCTTGGTCCGTATCAAAACCTTCATAGTGCTCATTAAGCTCATGTCTGATTACTCTACTCATAAATCCTTTGTTAGCATGCCTCCGGACCTGCAATACATGATACAAATAAGGTCATTTATTCCTTTTCATGCCTATGTTATAGAGAATATAAAAACATAAAAAATGTATCATCATTTTTTATTGTTATTTTTATTATCTCATAATATAAAAAAGAAATATATACGTAGGCAAGGTTCTAAGCTTGAACATCAAGTGTATTCGATCCCAAGCCTAGCACACAGTCCTAGCATCCAACGCACCAAGCTATGAGGTAATTACACCATATGTCAAGGAGAAATACAAGCACTTAACAACTCGAATCCATGCAAAGTTGCCACGAGGAAAACGATAGGTGCTCTGTCATAGCATGCAATCAAGAAGGATAAAAATAGGTTGCTTCTGTCAAGATTATTAGCATTAAACAGACCGGGCAATTAGGAGGTTATGGTTTTGTGGATTTTGTAAGCCATGTGGGAGTTGAAAGGACCCTGCAAAGTTTGAATGGTGTGCAGATGCCCAATATTCAACAATTTTTACAGGTTAAATTAGGAAGCATTTGGTATTGGAGAAAAGCGTCCTGAGATGGGACCTGATTATCCTATATCTATGGGAGATTTGTCAGCTGAGGTGACAGACTATATGTTGCAAGAGGCATTCCGATCTAGATATCAAACTGTAAAAGGAGTCAACGTTGTAACTGATAGGGTTACAGGTCGTTCAAAAGGATATGGGTTTGTAAGACACATCATTATTGTTGGATGGTTCGAGAATCATCTCCACAGCTTAGAAATTATCAAATATATTGAAGCCAGAACCCAAACATAAATACAAATAGTCCGGAGAGACTAATCTGGAAATGACAGAACGTTTGTCAAAGTTCATATTGATGGTGATGTTTATATTTTATGCTTCATAAGTTTTGTCTACCTAGCTAGCAAACAAGACAAAGAATATCGTACAAATCATATGATATGGACTACGGTGAAGATTTCGCATATGAAAGTGCAAGTACTTGGTTCAATAGTTGGATAAAATCATACATTATGTGAATGAGGAGGGTCATGTTAGTGCGTTTTATTCAATTCCAATTATCACCTGTGGTATAACAATGGTTCCAGACATCAAGGAGTTAGAATTCGTAAAGGAGCTACATTTAAGAACTGTCAAGGAGCTTGGAATCGATGAGTCAATTATTTCCGAGCTATTGCAGGAGTGTGAGAAACTTCTAACTGAAATTTCTTTGATGAAAGAGTTGACATCTCGTACAAAATATTACCTAATTTCATTTGGGGAGCGCTTATCAACAAGGATTTTTGCTGGATATTTAAATAATATTGGTGTGAAAGCACGACAGTATGATGCTTTTGATCTACGCTAAAGAAAAATATACATCCAATGAAAGCTAGCCTTTGAAGACATATGACTTTTCCTGTATGCAGATTATTCAAATGTTGATTGGACAGGGTATTTCATCAATCAACCTTCTCTGAAAAGTTATGTGAGAAAACTTTCAGGGTGCTACTGGGCAAGCAACTGCATAGAACATTTTGTCTTTGTAAAACGATTTGGGATGTTGTTATTGGTAGTCAGCATTTTTGTGTTTTTATTAAAAGGGAATTATGCTAGTATATGTGATGCTTTGAAGCGCACTCTCATGCTCTCAACGACCATTTCTAGTGTTGACACAATCATCAAGGCGATATACATTTTTGGTTTTGGTATTCCACTGTTCATTAACAGTAATGATACAGGGGATTGGCGGAAATGGGGTTTCTGGCTTGTTTATTAACTCATTTTTGTCGTAATCTATGCTTCCATTTTATCCCTCCCTTACACCAAATGGCACAACAGATTACCAGCAAGACCGGCATTTTACAACTACACTTGTGCACTGTTTTTGTTGAATATCATATCTACACTTGGCTGTGACTTACTGTCATCTAGGATTTTCTTTCCAGGAGCTACAGGATTCTGTGAGAGAATGTATGATATGGGAGTAATATGTTTACAAGATCATACAAAGAAACTTCAAGACTTGTGAATGATGCTTTGGAAAAAGGGACGACAGTGCAATCAGAGTACAAACAAGCAGAGGAACAGGAGAGGAGCAGGAGATTGGATGAACAGTTGTTGATGACAGAAAGAAGGGAATTTCTTCTAATAATCCTCGAAATTAAATACAATCATGCAGGTAAATACAGTTTTGAGATTTTGATTTTTGACAGAGATTTGATTTTCGGTGGTTTAGGCGAACCCAAGAGTGCTCATTAACCACTGAAAGGGGGCCTTTTCGGTGGATAAGGCATTCAAAACTCAATACTCTTAACCATCGAAAGTCTGTAATAACCAGAATGCTTGAAATTTTGCCCAGATCAGAAATTTTCAAATCAGAATGAGACGAAACTTCTTTGAATAGTCAGATATTGAATTATCAAGTCAGATTTAAAGACTATTTATAAGGGATGAGGTAAGAAGAAGAGTTGTAATCACATTTGGCATCTTTTCATAGGCAAAAATTCAGGGATTGTTTGCTCATCTCAACCAATTCGAATTTGTCTCTCTTGGAGAGTCAGCATCCAGCCTTGGGAGGTTATCCAGCACCACATCAACAATCAACAAGAGAGAAATCTGGGATTGACCTCATTTTGGGGAGCATCCCTCATCTTTTGTAATCAGATTTTGACTTACTATTTTTAGTTGATTTGATCCATGTTTTCAGGATCTCTGAAGTACTTTGTAAAGATATAAAGCTTAGGATAGAAGACAAACTAAGGGTTCGATTTTGGGATCTACATGCTGCTACTGTAAGAAAGACCTGTTCTTATTTTATAAAAAATTGCAAGCTTCCTTCAGTTGTGTTGTCAAACTTTTCCTTTTCTCTGATATCTTATGAGTGAATGTTCTTTGTTGATGCTTATTCAGACTGCCTGTGACTGTCATCTCACTAATTGATTGATTAAGTTGATAATCATAAGTTATTTCCTTGGTTATTAAACCCATTGTGCTTGTTTTATATGAGTATAGTTTGGTTCAATAGCTAATTCCTCTTCCATTTGATCAAACCTTGTCTGATAGCATTACTAGAAGGCCTTGTGAGATTTTGAATTTCTAGACAGTCTTGAAAACACAGTCCAGTCCATAGATATTCATCTTGATCCAAAAACCACATCAAACATTAAGAAAATATTTCCCAAAAAGAGTTAGTTACCAGGCATCTCCGACTTACAGCCTAGGAGAGTTTCCTGGAGTGATAACAGGAAGCACCAACTTCCATGATTCTCCAGCACCAACTAGAAGGAGGCACCAACCCGACTCTGATTTACAAGCACCAATCTGAAGAAAGCTCAAACTCCTTGATTTACCAGCACCATCTGGAAGGAGGCACCAACCCCCTGGATTTACTAGCTCCAATTGGAAGGAAGAACCCACTCCTTAAAACATGGGCACCAACCTGCTAAATGAAGACACCAATATTCTCAACTGAGCACCAACTCAATAAGATATCACCAATCCAAGATAATCATGTAGAGTAGTTTTGACTTTGTCTGCATGCTTCATTCCATAGATAATCCTTCAAACCCTAGCAAGCCTCATATCATCTTTCCAAATATATAATCATTGATGGAAACATCCACTAACGGTAACATCCATTCACAACAACATCCAACGATGAAAACATCCACTCATGGAAACATCACGACAAATTCAAAACTTCATAGCAGAGCATACAAAAACATCACAACCTCATAGTAACATCACAACTTCATAGCAGATCATACAACATCATCACAACCTTACGAAAACATCACAACCTTATAGCATACCTTAAGAATAAGAAATACCTTAAGAGAATCCCTTATACTTCTCTTGCACACCAGAAAGACACCCTAACACCTTGAGGGAACCTCATACTTTATATCTTTGTTGGTTTCACAAAAAATGTGAAAATCTCTAATGTATTTATAGTAATTTTTTCCCCAAAAATTAGTTGAGATGACCTCAATTTTTTGATTAGGTTATTAGACAGAAAAACTCATATCTCCTCATTCATAGGGAGTTAGAGGGACTTCTATATACCATTGGAAAGGTTTTGGAATAATATTTCCAACCATGTAACTTGTTCTTCCATTTGATTAAGTTATGTAGGGTAAAATGTTGAAAGATTAATTAATTATCGAAAAAGATTAATTAATTATTACAGGGATCATTAATTATTGAGATTAGTTTTCATTGATGTTAACCCTTGAACAAAGTTTCATGTTGAAGTAAAGTGGAAGTAAACAAAATATAATTAATTGATGCAGGGATAATTAATTATTGCAAGAATAATTAATTATTGGAGAGATAATTAATTATTACAGGGAAAAGCAAAGTGGAGTAAACATAAGATAATAGGTTGCATGTGAGTTGCATGTGAGTTTCATTCCATAATCAATTTCATGTCATTAAGAAAATTTTCTTATATAACATAGAGAAGAATCCATTGCAAATCACTTCTATGTATTCACTTCTGAGAATACAGGCTGTATATTTGAGGCAGTGAGTCGAAGAAATAGAAGTCAAGTGAATTAAGAAGTTTGCAGGAGTCGAGAGCATAGAGAAGAGGTTTCATACATAAATTTCTTGAGTATATTTGAGAGTTTCAAGAGGAAAAGTGCGAACATTTGTGACCTGCAGTGAGGAAAAGAAAGGATACCTATGAACATACAATATACACAGTCGCGAACCTGTGAGGAAACATAATGGAAGATCAAGGATCTAAAATATCAGGTCAGATACAGTCTAAAGGTATGCCTTCATGAGTGTATTAAGGAGTTATTTTGAATAAATCAGGAACATGTATATCTCAATAATTCATAGTCTTTTCATTTGGAGAATTCTCTTATGGATTTTGGTGTGAGGAATAAGTGGTTGCAATCTTGATGAGATATTGATATCAAAGGTATAAACAACAAAGGTATTAGAAGAAACAACAACAGAAAGTTATCAGTTACAACAATAGAGGTAGTGACAAAGTTGTCTACATTTATATTTCAGGGAGGTTGAATGGGGAAAGGAAAGGGGGTTGTAGCCTCCTTCTGGTTGGAGCCAAAAAATTAGGGAGTTGGATTTTCCTTCAGGTTGCATCTTGTAAATAAGGGGTTGTATCCTCCTTCTAGTTGTAGCTGGAGAAATAGGAATTTGGTGCTTTCAATGAATGTACTCTTTGACAAATAAGAAAAAATTTCCATGGTTTTTTCCCGCATTGGGTATCCACGTAAAAATTTGGTATACTATGTTTATTTGTTTTTTATGCATTTATTTTTGGTACTGATGTTGGACACACCTACCACACTTAGAGGGGGGGGGTGAATGAGTGTGGGGATATTTTTCCCAAAACTTCCCTCTTCCACAAAAACTCCTTAGTTAACATTCAACATTTGCTCATTACTCATTGTTGTAATTTATAATCAGTTAGATGTGAATACATTTCAGAAACATATCATCAACAAATCATCTCCACAAGGAACACAAAGAACACAAGATGTATGTACAATTTTTCTTTTTATTATGGACTTCAATCCAGAGGTTTTTCAGCAACAACTGAATAGAGTACAACTCTACAAGAGCACCAGCTCTATATGCAAGAATCAACTTAAATTCTTAGCACCAACTGAGATGAGGCAAAAATCCTCAACAGATATCAATCTGTCAACATAAACAAGTGCATCAACCATGCACCAACCTGTGCCAAACAACCTGTAATCAACCTGTAGCATAAACAAGTGCATCCAACCATGTACCAAGTATATACCAATGATGTGTCAAATACTCATCAACAATGACTCATCAATATGTACCAACATCATCAACTATACACCTCATGTATGTGCCAATTCATCAACTGCTTGTCTCAACCATGACTAGTTTTGGATTAGTCAACAACCCCAACTTGAAATAATCATAACTTTGTACCTGTAATGAATAAATATTTGAAACTAATACACAATTTTATTCAGTTTGTTTTATGAAATTCCTCCATGTGGAACTACTTGGACCCTCTCAGAAAAGGTTTTATAGAAAAAATGGCATACCTTGTTGAATTCTGGCTTATTCTAAAGAGTTACCTTGTAGAGCATGGAACACACTAAATATTAGTTGAATTGATCTAAAAATGTTACACAACATACTACAGCCTGTAAAATAACCAAAAAAATTGGTCTCACTGAATTTGTATATGTTATGAATAATTTATGATGTTTTTACCCGAAACACATGTTTTTGACTAGTTTCGGGACTAGCCACAAACCCTATTTTCCACGGAGTGTAACTCCAAAAATACAACGACCCACAAGATGAATATTTTACCACAGATACTTGGGTATGTTTTCTCAATGGAATAGAAATTTCACGATCTGAATCATTATAGAAAAAAAATTATAACGAAAATGGTGAGATGACCTGTAAATAACATACCTTAGAAAGCATCATCAAAAGAATTTATCCCTCCTTCAATTCCAGCGCTCTTTTCTTCACCTTCCTTATGAAATTCGGCTTATATATCCTTGGTTACCTCAGTCACCTATATATCTTCAATATTCTCAAGTGTTACACACCAAAAATGCTCAAGAAGCTCTCCATCAATACTCCAAAAGATATTCTCACAAGAAGTTCTCCATTGATCCACAAAAAGGATGATCTACAAGAGACCATTGCTATCTTATTTATACTTTCATCATCTAGATCACTTAACCCATTTCTAGGTCACTTAACCTATTTTCTTTATTTTAGGGTTAACCACTTTCCATAAATAGAATGTTCTCCAATACTTTATCATTTAAATATTCCTTCTTGATTTTGTCACCTTACTTTATCATTTCTTGATTTTGTCACTTCTCTTGATTATTTAAATAATACACCTTGAATTTGTCACCTTACTTTATCATTTAAATAATGATTTCTTCTTTTAGGTCACTTAACCCATTTCTAGGTCACTTAAGCTATTTTCCTTATTTTTTGGGTTAACTACTTTCCATAAATAGAAGGTTCTCCAATACTTTATCATTTAAATATTCCTTCTTGATTTTGTCACCTTACTTTATCATTTCTTGATTTTGTCACTTCTCTTTATTATTTAAATAATCCACCTTGATTTTGTCACTTTACTTTATCATTTACATAATGATTTCTTCTTTTAGGTCACTTTGACTTCTTTGACCTTGGGGGCTTCAAGCCTTCATGTGGGAGTCCTTCATCTTCATAAGGCCATAACTCTCAAACCATGAGGAGTAATGTGAAATTCCACATACCACCGGAAATGGCATGACAAGAACTATCCATCTAGGATAGTTTCACCAACAAATTCCTTGATCTTCATCTCATTATTCCACATACAAGCATGGGTCCTCCAACCATTCTTCTAGGATAACTCAATCTACAAAGCATCTTCCTGTGAGGGATTTCACCATAAGGGGACCACTTTGTATTTCATCCATTTGTGCACCTTATCAATCATGATAATAGAATAATGAGAGCATGGGTCCTCCAACCATTCTTTTAGGATAACTCAATCTGCAAAGCATCCTCCTGTGAGGGCTTTCACCATAAGGGGACCACTTTGGAGTTCATCCATTTGTGCACCTTATCAATCATGATAAGACAATAATGAGTCATCTATACATTTTTCCAACAATTCATAATATACCAATGAAACCACAATGATCCATCTTCATCATGTATCAATGACAACTCATTGATCCATCTTCATCATATCAATGACAACTCATTGATCCATCTTCATCTATGCATTATCATCAAGGAAAATACATATTATATTACATC
>ML781927.1:354443-375585 GCA_009831015.1 Picea engelmannii | reverse complement strand
GTATTCCAACATAAAAATTACCTCAAATATAGGGTATCCAAATTGACCAAAAATTAATACTTTCAACAATCTCCATCTTGCAATATTTACCTAGGACATATGAAGGCTTGTAATATTTATATTGTACATATTGTGGGATCCATTTTTGTACAAATCAAAGTGGGAATGTGGGAACAAACACATTTTATCTCATCCAATGAGTTCCATGCTTAAAATATATTCCATAAGGGGACCACTTTGGAGTTGTATACACTTATGTCAAGGCTCCTTCAAGGCACTTCAAGGCTTCTTCAAGTGGACACATCATTACTGCTTCAAGGGATTCTTTAGTTTTCTTTGAAATTGACTTGTCCTCATGGCTTGACTACTGCATGTTGGCTTCTCAGGACTTCCTCAACATGTCTTCAAGACTTCTTCTCTTAGCTTCATGGATTCAAGGCTTATTTACTTGGCTTCATGGCTTCAATGTTGATTAAGGTTGGTTGTCAATGATGTCAACCCTTGAAGAAAGCTCTGTAGCACAAAGGTTTTGGTAATGGACCCAAGATTGTTTTATGTAAATATGACTCATTATTGTTTTGTCATGGTTGATAAGAAGTAAATATGGATTAACTCCAAAGTGGTCCCCTTATGGTGAAAGCCCTCGTGGGAAGACACTTTGTGGAATAAGAGAACCCATGCTTAATTGTGGTATAATGAGATGAAGGATAGTCAATTTGTCAGGGAAAATATCCTAGATGGATAGTTCTTGTCATTCCATTTCTGGTGGTATGTGGAACGTCACATAACTCCTCACAGTTAGAGAGTTATGGCCATGATAATTTCGAGACCCCAGGTTTGGGTAATGGACCCTCGTTTTTTTGATGGGTAATGGTATGATTTATGATATATTTTCAGATAATACTATTCTATATGTATAGTACATGTCATTCCATTTCTGGTGGTATGTGGAACATTACATAACTCCTCACGGTTTGAGAGTTATGGCCTTATGAAGTTGGAGGACCCTCATATGTCATCTAGAAGCACCAAAAGGTCAAAGTAGTCAAAATGGTTTAAGAGATTTTAAAAGGTAAATAATAAAGTGAATTAATGAGTGTATTATAATTCAAATTGAATACAAAATAAATTATTTCAATAATAAATTTAACGGAGAAATTAGAAGTGGGTTAACCCTAAAATAAGGAAAGTGGGGCCAAGTGACCTAAAAGATGTTTTTAAGGAAGCTACTTGGAGAGTATAAATAAGAGGTTAGGCTCTCTCAATTTAAATACACTTGAGAATATTGAATATATATATATGTGTGTGTGTGTGTGTGTGTGTGTGTGTGTGTGTGTGTGTGTGTGTGTGTGTGTGTCTGAGGTAACTAAGGATATCTAAGCTGAAATTCTGAGGGAATGTGAAGAAAAGAAGGCCGAAATGCAAGGAAGGATAAATTCTTTTGATGGTACTTTCTAAGGTATGTTATTTACAGGTCATCTCACCATTTTCGCTATAAAAATTTTTATATAATGATTCATACATTGAAATTTATATTCCATTGAGAAAACATACCCAAGTATCTATGGTAAAAAATTCAGCTTGTGGGTCGTTGTATTTTGGGAGTTACACTCCGTGGAAAATAGGGTTTGTGGCTAGTCCTGAAACTAGTCAAAAACAGGTGTTTTGGGTAAAAATGCCATACATTCTTCATAACAGATCCAAATTCAGTGAGACCAAATGTTATGGTTAGGGTAGAGTCTTTAGTATTCTTTGAAATGGTTTCAGATAAATTCAATAGATATTCTGTGCGGGGCACACTCTACAAGGTCACTCTCTAGAATAAACCAGAATTTAGCAAGGTATGCCATTTTTGCTATAACTCATTTTCTGAAAGGTTCCAAGTAGTGAAACTTGGAGGAATTGCATGAAGCACACAGAAGATTTTTTTTTATCGGTTTCATATATTTATACATTACAGGTACAAATTTATGATTACTTCAAGTTAGGGTTGTTGACTAATCCAAAACTAGGCATGTGAGACTAAACAAAAGTTTGATGAAAATGCTAGTCTCTTGTTGTTAAAGTTAAGGAAGGTTTGCAGGAATATGGTCATATACACTAGCTCTATTATAGAGCTACAAATTAGATTTGGATGATGAAATTGATGAGGGCTTTTGGTTGAGGTACATCTTGAGTACATGGTTGAGACAAGTAGTTGATGAGTTGTCACATACATGAGGTGTATAGTTGATGATGTTGGTACATATTGATGAGTAGTTGACACATGGTTGGTACATACTTGGTACATTGTTGGATGCACTTGTTTATGGTACAATTTGATTACAGGTTGTTTGGTATAGGTTGGTGCATGGTTGATGCACTTGTTTATAGTACAGGTTGATTACAGGTTGAGGTACAGGTTGATGCATGGTTCAGATTTATTGGTACAAGTTTACAGCGATATATCTCATAGTGATAGTGTGACAGTGGTTCCATCATACTACTTCTACTTCAGGGTGGCGAGACGAGGCAAGGACAGGTGGTTGTATCCACCTTCCAGTTGTAGCCAGAGAACATAGGGGGTTGTAGCCTTCTTCTGGTTGTAGCCAGAGAATTGGGGAGTTGGAGCTTCCTTTAGATTGTAGCCTGAGAAAGTAGGGGGTTGGAGCCTCCTTTTAGTTGCAGCTGGAAAACAAAGGAAGTTGGTGCTTCAAATGAATGTAATTATTCAAGAGATATAAGAAAAAACATTATGTGGTTTTCTCCCGATTTGGGTTTCCACATAAAACACTGGTGTATTGTCTATGATTGTTCATTTGTTCATTTCTTATTTACTCTGCAGTTATTGGATGATAATGCTTCATTGATATAACACTTGGATTGTATGGTTAAAAAGGATTAAATTGCTCTATTACTGATTCATCCCCCCTCTTAGTAATCCAACATTCAAGGGTTCTTCACCTGGCTTCATGGCTTTAAAACTCAAACAATCTCAAGGATTCTTTACTTGGATTCAAGGATTCTTTACTTGGCTCCATGGATTCAAGGATTCTTCACTTAGATTCAAGGCTTCTTCACTTGGCTTCATGGCTTCAATAATCAAACAATATCCCTTTTTAACTGGCACATCATCATCATCACTGCCACATCATCATCATCACTGCCACTTTGGCATCAATGACAACATTTTCTTAACAGTTTGTTTTGAACAAAAACTAGTTTAGAATGTCAAAGATTCTTTCGTTCAAGCTCATCATGAAGAAGCCAAGTTTGAGTTTGAAGCAGTGCTACTTTGTCTTGCGAAACTTGCAAATAAGTTGCAATAGACTGAATATTTTATTTGTTGGTTGTGATCATATTTTCATCAGTTGAGAGTATTAGAGTGTATAGTAACTCTAATAATTCATCAATTCGATCTATTTAATAGTCAAACTCTTGATTCTAGAGTTGAACTGATCTTCGGGGTTGAATGTGTCATCAATTCTTTGAACCTGCATAATAGGCGTGTTGGTCTAGTTCCTTGGGGCACCCCCGTCCTATGAATTTTTCTTTATGGTGGAAGAGGAAATTCATCAAAGGTTATCATGATAGAAAGTGAATTGTATTGAGGGCATGGAGTTAGTAGTGGAATATGATGCTATTGTAGTTTGTGTAGGCAAGCCGCCTGAACACATAATAAAAGTTTTATACTTGTTTCTCAATCAACACAATGCATGATTTATGGATTGTCTATTTCAATATCACATTTCCTCTCACATATACTTTTACTCTAGAAATGAAACATCGAGGCCAACACAATGTGAAGCATGACTATTTAATATTTTTCACTAGATAAACCTCAATATATGTAATATCCTACCAGTTTCTTTGAAGTTACCACCAACCCTTTTCTACTCTATATATCTCTTAGGTATTAGTGTTCATCTATCATTTGAAAAATAAATAGTGATATATTATATAGTAACAAGATCCTCACCTATTAGTCTATGAATTTAACAGTCAATTCAATCATTTTTAATCACAACACGAGCATTTTCTTTGAGCCCTGCACAATCAAACGTAATGTGGTTATCCAAATTTTCAATTTTTCTTAATGGAGTATTCAATATTAGACATGGATTTAGAACATACATGGATAGAGATCAATCCAATACAATATTTTATGACTTTGGGACCCATAATGTAGAATAAAGATGCACAAGGACAAAGAGATCAATGTTGAAGTAACCATGGTTTTATAAAACCCTAGACATGCCAAGAGACTGAAACATGAGACTGGACCACCATTTAAAATTGATATATGTTTACCTTTAATGAGGGAGGATTTCCAAAATATGCATGCAATCCAAAATATATGTAGGGGATGTAGTTGTTGATTATTTAGCCCGTTGTTCCAAAAGCAATCCAAGTGAAAATGGTGAGACTGGCTCTACAGGATTTGGAAGAAAAAAAAAATGTACTTAAATATGTTACTTTGTGATTCCCAAAGAATTACAATTTCAGTACAATTTAGTTGCAAATTAGAAGTAATCTTTGGAATCACGATACAAGAAGTTATTTCTAAGAACCCTATAAACACACAATCCCACAAAAGGTCAAATTAGGGTGGTTAGACCCTCTTACAATTTGACAATTCTGCTCAACACTTAAAAGATCATATCGTCTCGTGTTTCAAACCATCACTAACTCAAGGATGAATAATTATAGGAAAACAATACTAGTTAGAATGAAGGCATAACCTTTTTATACTTTGAGGACAAAGAATTTCTAAAGGGGAAGGCAATGTAATAAACATAAATAACTAAATATTAATAATAATAAATAAATAGTAAATGAAGAGATGCATCCTAACTAAGGACATGACCTAATGAAAATACATGACCCATTAACCTTGTGACTCGTCAATGTGTATATATACCATCATGAAGGTCATTTTAATCATCAGATCTTTCACTCATATCTTATTCAATTATATTTAGTATTTTTCCTATATGGTTTTTTGTTTGTTTTCCTTCTTATGTTGGATATTTCTTCAATAAATGAACATTGTCCATTTCACAGCTCCACTTTGAGCAAGGATAGAATTACACATCCCCCCCATACTGGGCTATATAAGGCACCTCACAACACAATTAATATAATCAATGTACAAACATTCAAATCATAATCTTTGTTAATATGAGAGTATTATAATTAATGCAGTCAATGTTCAAACATTTAAATCATAATCTTTTGACTAAAAAGTTGTAAATAAAGTGTTTATTCCACCAAAATTGTAAATGACTCTCATTTAACTAAGCACAAGCACAAACACAAATGCAGGGTATTTATAAGAGTAAACATGTTTCCAGAGAGACTTTGAAATTTGATGAGGACATCAACAACACCTCACTTGGGCAAGTGCACATTGAAAAAATTGTGTCACTTTAATTTACAAACACCTTATATTCTACATCAGTAGTTGCATTTTATGGCTTATATGTGTATGTATGCCTTTAATAGTTGTCCTATGGTCAAGCAACTATGATATGCAAAATTTTTATGTATCGTGAAAATTATCTAGAATTCGCACATGGTTTCAAATGTACCCATTTAGGAGGTTTTGAATTTGGGTTCCAATGTTAATACAACTTTAATAACCTCGCAACTTGTAGAAAAACAACACACTTGTGATATTATAATTAATATTATTAACTAACAAGTGCACCAAATAGGTTTGTTTATCTATAGAAGCTCTTCAACACAACACATTATATGTCCATCTTTACCTCGCATCAATTAAAACATAAGAGAGATAAAAAAGAAATCACAATGTAAGCCTCTCAGTGCTTAAAAATAAGTTCAAGGTTTAAGATGGATACATGATTGTTTAATTTATTATTTTAATTTTTCCAATGAAAATCTTGTAGGAAAAATCCTGAGCACTTCCTCATATTTTGTGGATGGTACCCGATGTAAACCCATTGGCTCTATTTACAACACCCAAATTGGTAGGGACATTGAGTGATGCATGCAATAGAGGCACCGATCCCTGGGGAACAACCTCAATACTTCATGCATGGAACTCAAAGCACTCTAGCTAGCCCACTGGGCTATTAAATTATTTTTTATTATTATAGTCCATTTAAATTTTTTTAATACTTATTTTATTTTTTTATACAAACCTTTATTTTTATTTCATTATTTTACACACCTCATCCACACTTGGGTGTAGAGTGTGCCTCACTTCTCTTGTTATAGTAAAATTCCACTTGTTCAAGCACTTAGTTTTAGGAATATTTTTTAGCACCACCCTAAAAACCCCTATCCTACACAAAATACTAGTCTATATTAACTAAATTTAGGTGCAAATTACCTATCAATGAGGAAATGGTGAGACAAGGAAGGGATGAAGATGTATTAAAGCTAGAAGAGATTTAAACGATGTGTATAAATAATGCTAGAAGTCGTGATACAACACGTGGTAGCGGTATGTAATAGCGTCAATGAGTTGTATGATGAGAATATAAGATGTGACATTTAAGTTATAACATGTAACACTTAAGAGGTGGTATCACCTGTCCACATATGACATATAATTAATTGGTAAATTATGCACAATTTCAAAGTCTTGTGGAACAAATTTTATCCTCACCCAATAAAACATATTGTGCATTACTTTGAAGACTCTTTAAACAATTTTATCCTCACCCAATAAAGAATGAGGTTTAGTTTTTTCTTCCATGGAAAAAAAATTGTAATTTTTATTCATAGTTGAATGGATACTTACATTCTTTAGGGGCTTATGGCACTTGTCACAAAGACAAAATTAGATATCATCATCTCCTCAAACTCAGACACACTTCCTAACATATAAAAAAAAAATGGTTTTAGAAAAAACATCCAATCACATAAAGACTATCACCTTGCTGCTCTTTTTTTAGAGTTTTGTAAAATATCTTGGACTTTATACAGACCGCTATACAAAAACCATAAATGATATATTCTCCAACAAAAACAACTATAACAATCAATATTTCCTATAAAGAAAATATTCAAAAGGACTTTGAGTCAAGATGTGAGAGGACAAAGTGAGAACTCCATCCTGTGACTCCTTTGGCTTCAAGACTGTATCTTCTACTTGTTGTCTTTTCTTTGAGATCCCATCAACTATCATGTTTGTTTCTTTGTAAATATATGTAAAGGAGACCCCAAGAAAAAGCCTCGAGATTGATTTTAGTTGTTCTGCTAATGGCCTTAGTGCAACATTTTGAATTTTGTTTTCCCCTTTCATCCAATTGATAACAAGTCCTAGGAGTCTCAATATACCTGGAACCTTTCAATCCCTCTCTCTAAGGACAATTTCAGGATACATATTAAATATTATAACTCTACTAAATTTTTATTTCCTGTGTCCAAATCTTCTTTCAACTTTATGGAATGACTTTTTAAGAAGAATAGAATCTCTCTAGCACTACCAAAATCACATGGTCCTTTCTTTGCCTCATCAAAACCCCCAAGGGGTGGATTTATCAATCAATAGTTCCTCAATCCTCCTTGGGAATCTATCCTTCATTATGTTCTATAACCATGAAAATTTGCATAAACATGTGAGTACACTTGAAAAGATGGCTTTTGTTTTTCATTAAATGAAGCATTGTTGTGGGATAGCCAAATGCCCCAAAGGATTAAATAAGGAACTACTATATAGGATTCTAACTCTTTTCTTCTAAACGAACTTCTTAAACATTGTTCAATTGATACACTCATCAGTTTCTCCACGTCTTTCCAAATTTGTCTCGCATAAGGACATTAGATCAATAAGTGTTCAATGTCCTCCTCTACTTCCTTCCACATGTAACAAATGCTTATGCCACTTTTACCTCTTTTTTGAATCATATCCCAAGATAGAGCCCTATTTCTAAGGGCCACCCATAGAAATATCTTGGATTTATTAGGACCTTTATCCTTTAGATTTTATTCCACCATGAAGGCCTTCATTGATCATTATCACAAATCATTAATTTATAACCTAACTCATTAGTCTAAGTTCTAGAGGCCTTATCTCGATCTCAAGCCAGTTATTTATCCTCCTCCTTTAATATAATATGCCCCTTTCTTAGCTCTGTTATTAACAAATTCCACCTAGCTTCACGCACTACAATGAAAACACCTTGTAGCAGAGGTTTTTAGTGTTACAAGATTTGGAAATATTTAAAAAAAAAACTCTGCTACAACCTCTGTTATTTGAAGCAGAGGTGTTAATGAATGTTCCATATAATTAAAAAACAATTGGGCGGGTAGAGTTTGTAGGAAAGGTTTCTTTTTCGTCTGCTTTACTGTTAAAACACACTAATACGTTCTCACTCAGTATGCCCTGGTTCCTACATATTTCTAAAAAACATCGGTGCTCGTATAGTTATTACGCATTGGTTCCACACTTTTTGCGTTGTTAGGATATTTAGACACTTATGAGTTAGTTAAGATAAACTTGGTATTATGTGTCATTAGGTTAA
Source organism: Picea engelmannii (assembly GCA_009831015.1). Lineage (NCBI taxonomy): Eukaryota > Viridiplantae > Streptophyta > Pinopsida > Pinales > Pinaceae > Picea > Picea engelmannii. The sequence continues at coordinate 367,108 of ML781927.1, read as the reverse complement.
AGTGGTTTTCTTAGTGTGTTTTTCAGTATGCATTTGTAATCCAATGACTACAATATGTTTCTGATGTAAAGTGATCTGACATCTCATATTCTTCTCAATCTTAACGACTGCATTAATCTGTGTATTGACACCTGATTGGTCCATGATCTCTATTTAAAGAGCATGGAGGTTCATTTTTTTATGATTGATTGTGAGAAACTCTTTGTAATCTATTTTCTTTTGCATTAATAAACTGCCTCAGGTGGCCACTTTCGCTAGGGCCATGGGTGTTTCTTCACAGGAGTTTTACCACGTAAAAACATCGTTGTTTTGCTCTTTGATCTAGTTGTGCAAGTGGTTATTGAAGTTGTTCATCCTTTATTGGAATACATGTGTTGTCGAACATGGTATCAGAGAACATTGTAAGACTCGCTCATGTTGTAGATCGAGATCTTGAATTCATGTTGTTCTATCTCTAGTTTCTACCATTTCCCTACATTAATGGGTTGAGAGGACTATTCCATTGCATCCGAAGCACTTCTTTCAATTAGAAATGATTTTTTTCACTCGAAAAGATTTATGTTTTCCAAATATACGTCCATTTATGTCATATCCAGAGGTATAAATCCTGAACACATCCTTTTAATTTTCTTTTATAGAGATAATATTTCATTTTTATTTCAGTTTTCTATTTTTTATTTTTGGGTTGCTACTCTTTTCAATCTACATATGCTCTTTTTCCCGCTCTATATGTGATCTTGGAAAATTAGAAACTGAGTGGAAAGGTGTTGGCACAGGGGCAGACCCAGGGTTCAACACTACAACAGTGCACCAACAAAGCCCTAACTACCGACCCTTTCGGAAACACCTACGAAGCAAATGAAGTCTCACTCAAGGTAGAGGCAAGGGTGGTTGCAAGACTCAGGTGTTTGCAACCTTAGCTGGGACACAGATCTATGATTGTACTACTTAATAAATCACTTAGCACCATCAGTTCCTCAATATATAATCATTAATCACTTCGTTGATAAAGCAGGGCTTCACAACATTCACACTGTTATAATGTACTTAAACACTTAGCATCAATAGATAGGTTAGATCTAGAATATCAAGCACTAAGCACATTCATATGGATCAGATCTAATAGTCACACATATCATTAGTGCTAAGAATAAGCAGATCTATCTAATCATCTTAAAGAAATTTAGCAAAAGAAGTCATAAACACATTAAGAAAAGAACAAAGAAAGACAACACAACATTTACATAGTTCACCCCCACCCTAGGGCTACATCCACCAAATCTTCTTCTTTATTGTCTTCAGTCAATCGGTTACAAGCACAAAGCCATCAAAATCCTTACTCCGCACAGGACAAAATATCTGTGCAACTCGCTAGATCCTTGTTCCTTGCGTTACATCACAAATCCTTCTACAGTCTCTCATAGGGACTTGCACTTAGCTCTGCAAGTCTTACACAGAATGCACAAATCCCTTACAATCCACACTAGCACTTAGCCTTTCGCACTTATCTTACCGACGTACTAGTTCTCTTTCTACATTGCCTAGCCTTCTATTTATACTTTACAAAATAGGCCTAAACATGGGTAAACCCATGGGCCGACATCCCATTCTCGTTACATTATCCCCAAAACCCAAAAAGGTCCCAAAAGTGGGACGATATCCCTTGATCTCCGCTTCATCTTGCGCTCCTCCTTCGACAGGCTGTCGAAGTCCCAAAATAGGTCAATATGACCAAGAATCTCCCAACACTTGGTCAAGGGCCAACAAAAGGGTTTTCTTGTCTGTGTATACTCTTTGTTGTGCACTTTGTGCGATCTTGGTAAATAAAAAACACAATCAAAACATGCATTTTCCGGGTAAGCTAACCAAGATATAACCCTTGTTGTCATCAAGAAATGAAATTTTTCCTCTATGTGAACACATGAAAAGTTTATTTTTTAACACGCACTTCAAGGTCATCTTCAACAACAACAACAACACCCCTGCTCCTCCTCGGTCCTCCTTCTTGAGATTCTAATGTGTTTTTCACTAGCTCACGTGGTTAAAAATTGTCTTATTTAGGAAGAGGTCTTGAGTTCAAGTCTCTTTTTTGTTACATTTTGAAAAGTTTCATGCATTCATTGTAAATTTTATTTCACTTCAATTATAAAAGTGAATCACTATAAAGTAGCTTTAATATTTTATTTTTAGTTACTTTTTGCATGCAACTTTAATTTACAAAGTAACTTCATTGTAAAAGTGATTTCCATTTATTCTATAAAAGTGGGTCACTTCATAAGAAACTTATTTGTAAAAGTGAGGTTATTAGAAGGAGGGGTATAACCACGTGGACCAACTTATACTTGCCATGTGGCTCTTTAGTTATTGTTTATGTCTTTTTTCAAAAGGGCATAACTTTCACATCCGAAGTCAATTTTCAATGTCATTTTTTTAAACAACCTATTTTTTCGAGATATTTCCATCCAAACCATTAGTTTTATCTTGTAAATCCATATTCTCTCCATAATTTAATATGGAATCTCCTAGTGATTTTCTTCTTATCAATACCAACTACTTCTCATGGAAATCCCATATGGAATATGCACTAAGAAGTAAAGGATTGTACCAGATAACCTTGGGAAAAGAAAAAGAACCCACTGATGTTGAAAAATATGCCAAATGGGATAATATGAATGATGAAATGTGGACTAATCGAAATGTCCAACTCTCTTGATTTAAGGTTTCACCTTCAAGGAATTGAGGGCCTAGATAAAGCTTGGGAAACGTTTGAAGTCAGGTTTGGTAAACACAATATTATTTGATCCCACCAGTTGGAAAATCAATTAATAACCTTAATTCTGAATGATTTTCCTTGAATTGAAGATTACTTATCTAATTTCAAAACACTTAGACTTGTGTGTATATAATGTCAACTAGATTTGAAGGAATATCAATGCATATATCTTATTCTTGCTAAGCTCAAAAGTGCATATTATGTTTTTTGTTAAGCCCTAAATAGTGGCACATTACCCCTTAATTGGGGCATATCACATTATTAATGTTATTTTATTTATGTCGGCTTGGGTCTATTAGTTGTAATTGTACCTCCTAGTCTCCTATATATACCAAGGAGACCTTTTCAATTGGAATCATCTTGTATTTGGAAATTTATGTGGTGTATAAGGAAGTTTCCCCCTCGAATAAGTTTATTATCTAAAATTATCTCTTTGTCAAGGCGTTTAGTACTTATTCTGAGGTTTTTTTTTTCTATTTTTCTATTTGGTTCTTAACATTTGGTATCAGAGCTCAAGGTATTGGGGTTTCACTATTGCATCTAAAACACCTTGGAATTTTTTTTATAACACTTTTTCTATGATGTTTTGGAAGGAACCCCTTGCGGGATATTTACTAGACAAAACACGGTATGTGGAATTAAAATTTCATCTCCCAAGGCCTTATAATTTTGGATATATATCCTGTGTAATATAGGGTTCTAGAATCATCCTAAATTTATTCATCACGTAATTTTCTCTATAAAATATTTTATGTGACATTTCAAACTCTGAAACCTGGAGGCTATTGATATAAATTATCAATGTATATTTGATCAAAAATTTTGATTCTGGGTCATCATAATTTTGTATATACACCCTGTGTAAGACATGGTATCTGACTAGTCATATTAACTAGTCTCAAACAAGTGTTTCAGGTAAAACAGTGATATCATATTTAGTGAGTATCCAAATTAAGTGAATCCAAGCGCATTAGATAGTGAACAATATTTAGTAGTTCTGGTGCAATTTTTAGAATCTAATATTAGACATTTTTCTCTTGGCACGCTTTACAAGTACGTTCTCCTAGAAGGGACAAAAATCCGCAAGGTGTGGGGAATTTACTATAAATTCCACTTGACACATACAATTGTTATCATACCTATGGCATTGCAGAGAAAACATATCAGATAACTACAAAACAAAATTTTCAGGCCCAGAAAGGCCTAAATTTTCGAGACACATCAGAAAAAATATCGTCTAGCAAAACCACCTTGAAATCAAGGTTTAAAAGTGGTAATTGGCCAACATGCCACCAAAAAATGGAACTTCTACACCAAATAAGTCTCCAAACATTCCTACTTAGAATCTTGATGAAGGTGAAGAAATGCACAGGGACATAAATGATTTACAAAATAAGACAGTAACAAAACATGAACTACAAGGGATGATGGATGCAACTAAAGCTAAGTTGGAGGCAATAATGGATACTAATATGGATTGTTTAAAAAGGGAGATCATGGAAGGATTGAAAATTTTCCTAATAGAGAGGCTACCTGAAAGTGAAAATCTTTCCCATGAAATTCATGATGAGGACACAAGGAAGATGAATCAAGACTCAAGAAACTCCAACTTTGGGTTGAATGCCAACCACTTCCCTAAGATCGATATGAGGAAGTTTGATGGAAAGGATCCAATCACAGGGATACTTCATATGGATATATTATTTGGTATACATGATGTGCCACATACACAAAATGTACGAATTAATGCTTCTTTATATTTAGAACCCAATCGATTTGTGTGGTATCAATGGATTTATTCTTGCAAATCACTTTTCACTTGGAAAATTTTCATAGAAGAAATGATAGCACACTATGAGGATACAAGGAGAAACACCTTATTTATCCAATTGATAAATCTCAAGCAAAAGGCTTCAGTTGTGGAGCACATTGAGAAATTCCAAAGATTGAATATAAAGGTAACAGATATTCCAGATGAGAACCTAATTGATGTATCCATAGGAACTTTAAAGGATAACATTCAACATGAGGTTCTCCTTTGGGAACCAAAATCATTGGAGAATGCATTCAGGGTGGCAAGAAATGTTGAAAGTAAAAATATGGCTATGGCTACTAGAAGGACCACTCCTAACATCTATCGAGAGAATAATGTTCCTTATTTTAAAACACCTCAACTTACAAGGTTGACACCTCAAAAATTGGAGGAAAGAAAATAAAAAGGTTTATGCTTTAATTGTGACAACAATTACAGTAAGGAAAATAAGTGTGGTGAGAAGAAATTATTATGCATACATTTTGAAGAGGAAGAAGAACAAGAACAAGAACCATCTCAGGTTGAACATAGAATATATTTCTTCTGAAGAGTTGACTCCCATGATATCATGTAATGCATTGTTTGGAATTAGCACTCCTCAAACCCTCAATATTGAAGGATATATCCAAAATAAAAAAGTGATAGTCCTGATTGATTCTGGTAGTACTCATAATTTCATTCACTATAAGTTAGCCAAAGCTCTCAATTGCTTTATATATCTAGGAACTGTCAATTACTCAAGAAAATTCCATAAGATAAATCTTACTATGTGGGAATATGTAATGAATAGTGCAATGATTTCTATATCCATGGGTGGTGTTGATGTCGTACTAGGAGTCTAATGGTTACAATCATTGGGAATAATGGATTTTAATTTTCAATAACTTTTCATGAAATTTTCATTGGAAGGAAAGGAAATTGAGTTAAGGGTACTCAAGAAAGAGGGATAATGGTGTATGTGTCCAGATTATAAAGATCTCAACAAGATCACTCTTAAAGACAATTTTCCCATTCTTATCATTAATTAATGGTTAGATGAACTACATGGAGAAATCTATTTCACAAAGTTGGATCTTTGTTCACGGTATCATCATATTAGAATGAAGGAAGAAAATATCCCAAAAACAACATTCCGAACTCATGAAATCCATTATGAATTTTTGGTCATGCCTTTTGGTCTTATGAATGCACTTTCCCCATTCCAAGGGTTGATGAATTCCAGTTTCAAGCCCTTCCTTTGAAAATTTGTGTCAGTATGTTTTGATGATATACTATTCTATAGCAAGTCTTGGGAGGATCATGTTCTACATGTTGACAAGGTGCTAAAACTACTAAAGGAGAAACAAATATATGCCAAGCCATCCAAATGTTTCTTTGGAGTGAAGGAGGTAGAGTATTTGGGTAATATTGTATTGCATGAAGGTGTCAAGGTACACCCTAACAATATTAAGGCCATGATGGACTGGTCCATTTCCAAAAAAATGAATAAGCTTAGAGGATTTTTGGGTTTGAAAGGTTACTACCACAAGTTTGTTCGGAACTATGGAAGAATGTTAACACCTTTAACTACTTTAACTAATAAGGGTGCATTTTCATGGACTCCATAGGAAGCTCAAGCTTTTGAACAACTTAAAGAGGCGATGTCCAAAGGTCATTTCTTGACCACACCAGACTTCACAAAAACCTTTATTATAGAATGTGATGCCTCAGGAAAAGGCATTGGTGTTGTTCTAAAGCAAGAAGGAAGGCCCCTTTCTTTTGAAAGTCGGCCACTCAAGGGAAAGGACTTACACAAACACATTTATGAGAATGAAATGATGGAAATGCTACATGCATTGAAGAAATGGCATCCTTACTTAATAGGTAATCATTTCAAGGTCAAAACAGATCATGATAGTCTTAAATACTTCTTGGAACAAAGATTATCTTCAGAAGAACAACAAAAATGGGTGACCAAGATGTTGGGTTGTGATTTTGAAATCATCTACAAAAAAGGGAATCAAAATGTTGTGGCAGATGCACTCTCAAGAAAGGATGAAGATGTTCAGGCCTTTCTCTATGCTATCTCAATCATTAAAACCCTATTGGATAATAGAAGTGAGGGATGAATGGAAGAATGATGAAAACATGTGGACTCTCATTCAAAGGTTGTAACAGGATTCCAGTGCATTAGATACATTTACATGGAAAAATGATTCAATATGGTACAAATATCATGTATATTTATGGAAGAAATCCCAACTTAAACAAAGGTAGTTTTGTAATTGCACACCTCTTCGGTAGGAGGGCACTCACGATTTTTTAAAACCTACCATAGGGTCAAGAAGGAATTTTTTTGGGATGGCCTTAAAATTGATGTTCAAATGTTTGTGGCATAATGTTTGGTTTGCCAACAAAATAAGGTGGAAACAATTAAGATCCCAAGTCTTTTACAACCATTATCCATCCCAAGTCATCACTGGGAGGAGGTTTCCATGGATTTCATCATAGGGTTACCGAAGTCTGAAGGAAAGAGTGGAATCATGGTGATTGTTGATAGACTGGACAAGTACACACACTTTTTTTGCACTCCCTTATTCTTTCAAATCAAGTATAGTTTCCACCACATTCATGGAGACAATTCAAATGCTACATCGAAGCCCAAAGATTATTGTAAGTGACATAGATCCCATATTCACTGGACATTTTTGGACAGAATTATTTTCTTGTTTGGGTACTCAATTGGCTCATAGCTCATATTATCATCCTCAATATGTTGGACAAACCAATATAGTGAACACATTTCTGGAAGGATACCTTCGTTTCTTTGTCTTTGATAAAAAAACACAATGGTTCAAATGGTTACCCTTGGCTTAATGGTGGTATAACACTTCCTTTCATACCGCAACAAAAATGACACCATTTATGACACTCTATGGATATCACCCACCTTCCATAACTTCTTCTCTAAAATAAAAATCTAAGTTTCAAGAAGTGGAAGATCACATCAAGCATCAATAACAAGTTCTCCAACTCTTAAAGGACAACCTGACCATGCCACATAATCACATGAAACAACAAATAGATCAACATCGCAGTGAAAGAAGTTTTGAAGTAGGGGATTGGGTATTTTTAATACTACAACCATACAAACTGATGTCCCTCAAGAATATAAGAAGGATAATAAATTATCACCAAATTATTATGGCCCTTATAAGGTGTTGAAAAATATTGGTACTATGGCATACAAATTGGAGTTGCCTGCATCTTCGTGAGTACACCCATTTTTCTATGTTTCATGCTTAAAGAATTTTATAGGTGACAAGATATCAATTCAAACTATATTTCCAGAACTTGACAAGGAAGGAAAACTCATATTGGAGCATGAAGTTATCACTGACACAAGAAATCATCAGTTGACGAATATATCCATTTCAGACTATCTCATTAAGTGGAGGAAACTACCTACTGAAGATTCCACTTGGGAAGATGAGTCTTTTATACAAAAGCATCCAAAATTACTCAAGCATTGCAGACAACACTTGTCTAAAGGGGAGGGGCATGTTAAGCCCTAAATAGTGGCACATTACCCCTTAATTGGGGCATATTACATTAGTAATTTTATTTTATTTATGTTGTCTTGGGTCCATTAGTTGTAATTGTACCTCGTCTCCTACATATACCAAGGAGACATTTTCATTTGGAATCATCTTGTATTTGGAAATTTATGTGGTGTATAAGGAGGTTTCCACCTCAAAGAGGCTTATTATCTGAAATTATCTCTTTGTCAAGGCGTTGAGAACTTATTCTGAGGTTTTTTTATGCTATTTGGATATTTGGTTCTTAACATTTTTGTATATACCTTTTATGCCACTAGAGAAGCTTTAGTGAGTGGTTATAAACAACCCTCTCTTGAGTCTTTTTGTGATTCTCTAATCCGAGAGAAAGATAAGCTTATGTAACTTGGATTGATTAGCACTGCAAGTACATCCAATAATGCCTTAACAACCCAACAAACAGATAAATCCAATAATGCCAAGAAGAAACATCCTCACCACAATAACAAGAAAAACAAGGGTCCCAAACCCTCTTTGCCAACTTCTTCTCCTAATGGTGACAAAGGAGAGAAATCCAAAAATAAGAATATTGAAAAATGTTGCAACCTTTGTGGGAAAGATGGTCATGTGGAGTCCAAATGTTTTAAGAAGATGGAATCTTTAGAAGCAATGATGAAGAAACACAACATCAATATTGATTCTTCTTCTTCTATCTCTTCTTCTCATGGACATGCACATTCTTCTTCTATTTTCTCCTTCAATGCAACTTCTACGTATTATTTTTATGAGTGGATTATTAACTCTGGATAATCTTATCATATGGATAAGGATAAATCCATATTTTCTTCTCTTAATGAATGTAACACCAAGAAAATATTTGTTGGTGATGATAGATATCTTAGTGATGTGGATTTTGGAACAATTCAAGTAGATAATGTTCCTTTCAATGATGTATTATCTGTTCCAAGTATTTCCTACCACCTTCTATCAGTGTATCAGATCACTCATTCAAGTGAAGGTGAAAGCGTAGATTTTCCACCTCTCCAAGTTGTAATCAAGGATTTAAAATATCCTAAGCATGTCCTTGCAACAAGAATTTTTTATGATGTTACTATATTATACAAGTTTGACAATTTTGGGTCATCATCTTTTCCATGAATGTTTATTACTCATAGCGATGACTTGAGAAAACTTTGGCATGAGCAGTTTGGTCATCTAAATTATTGATCATTGTAACAACTATGTAATCAATACATGGTGTCTAGTCTTCATCTTGATTCTTGTAGAGATGGTGTTTGTGTCGGTTTTGTTCTCGACAAACATCATCGGGACAGTTTTGACAAACATGCCTCTTGCCATGCCTCGACCACTTTGGAGCTTGTTCACATTTTTTTGGTCTGCTTTCTTCTCATTCTTTCTCTGGGTGCAATTATTTCTTAACTTTCATTGATGAATTCTCCAAATGCACTTGGGTTTACTTCTTAAAACTTAAGATCATAGTTTTTGATAAGTTTTTGTTCTACAAGTCCCTTGTAGAAAATCAATATGGACATCAACTTCAAAGGTTAAGAAAAAATAATGGAGGTGAATATGTGAATAATAAATTTACAAGTTATTGCACTGCACAAGGCATTCAAATGCAAGATACTACTCCATATACATCACAAAAAAATGGTGCTTCCAAGAGAAAGAATTACAAATTAAAAGAAATGGCTAATTGTATGATCTAATCTAAGGGATTAGGTATTCATTATTGAGAAGAAGCCATAAATTGTGCAAATTCCATAGTAAATCACACTCCCACAAAGGCTCTAAAAAATATAACACTGAAAGAAGAATAGAATGAAATTAAGCTAGACGGAAACCACTTACGTGTATTTGGTAGTGTAGCATGGGCTCACATTTCTGATGAGAAAATGAAAGCTTATAGCCTAAAAGTGAGAAGTGTATTTTTGTTGGATATTTTGAAGATGCCAAAGGTTATAGACTTCTTCAACCTCATTCCAGTGAAATTATAATTAGAAGAGATGTTAAATTTGATTAAAATCTTTTGGCATGTGAGCCTAACTTAGTGTTTGTGCCATCTACAGCCTGTGAGCCATCTTCAATGTTTGTGACATATTTTGTTCCTATTCATGTTTCTTATTTTTTGGATGATGGTAGTGAGGATGAAAATCCACCTCCACCTTCTCACCACTTCCCATATGGGTCCATTCAACTAGAGAAACAATCAGTGATCTTGTCAGTGATCCTTCATATCAGCATCGAACACGTTCATGGTTCCAATGAGCCTCTTCTCTTTTAGCTTGAGTTTCAAAGACTCATGATCCAGAGACATTTGTAGAAGCTTCAAGTCATCCATATTGAGATACAACAATGAATGAAGAGTATATATCTTTAATGGCGAATGATACTTGGGATCTTGTACCTCTTTCAAAAGAAAGAAAACTTGTCAAATGTAAATGGGTCTACATAACTAAGTATGCATCATATGGAAGTGATGAAAGACACAAGGACCAATTAGTTGCCAAAGGATTATCTCAAGTTGAAGGCATTGACTATAATGAAACCTTTTCCCCTATAGCTAAAATTAATTTCATCCACCTTGTTATTTCCCTTGCCACCTCACATAAATGGGAGGTCCATCAAATGGATGTTAAATCCATATTTTTACATGTGGATTTACAAGAAGAAATCTACATGGAAAAACCTCATGGATATGTCCAGAATGACTCCATCCTTGTTTGTCTCCTTAATAAATCTCTTTACAGTACTAAGCAAGCTCCTCAAGCTTGGTATGACAAAATGGATAACTTTCATCTTGGCACTGAATTTTCTAGATGTCATTATGACCCTAATGTCTATGCCAAGAAAGTAGGAAGCCATCTCGTAATACTTGTTCTTTATTTTGATGACCTTATCCTCACTGGTAGTGGCCCTAATCTTTTAAACCATGTGAAAACTAGCCTTATGAAAAAAATTGAAATGACTAACTTCGTCTATTTGCACTATTTCCTTGGCATCCAAGTTTTGCAAACCAAGGAAGGATTTTTTCTTTCCCAGTCTAAGTATGCTTGTGACGACCTTCTTCGTCACTTTCACATGGAAGATTCTAAACCAACCCCTTCTCCCTTCCATTCTGAAGTCAAAATTGTTTCCACTTTTACTTCTTATGACTTGATGTGTAACTTTCCCCAACCTATCTGAGGATCACTACATGCGGAAACACTCATAATATTTAAAATTTTCTACTAACTAATTTCCTGTAGCTTATCAGCTACAAACTACAACCACATTTAACTATTGTTTGTTACCATTTATTAAATGAAACTACATAATTATAAAATAGACATGAAATGTAGTTAATAACTCATTACAACAACATATAAATCAGTCTCATACACAGAGTAAAAGCACAACAATTAAACACATGAGAAAACTCAAAAAACAAATAAAACACTTATCTTTTAATTCATTTGTGCAACCAACTGCTTGGGATGGAGGTTCCACCCAACCATAAACTTTTTCTTCCAAATATCAACAACAAGTCACCCCCAATATTGTTATGGGATAAATCTCATAGGCATTTCATTGAATACACAACAAAATCTCCTTAGGACATGCCTATTGATCCTAGACAGAAAGAGGGTAGATTTCTATGGTTTCCTAGACTCAAACAAATAGATTCATAATTAACCTAAGAGACGTAAGAAGAGCATACCTTGATCTGTAAGTCATCCTTCATATATCCCAATTGATGAAAAGGAATTATGTGGCCCCCAAAACCAAGGTCTTTGTCCCAAACTCCAATGGTATGAATCTAGAATATGCGAATAGATGAGTTGATGTCAAGCATTATAGAAATTGTCTGATTACCAGTCATTGATGTATATTGTTAACAAACACAAGGGGAGCCACCAGTAATGAATAAGGAACCCAAGGTACCTATTAAAATATAGAAAGTGTGAATATATTATATGAATTCCAACACTCATAGATTCAATTGACCAAGAGTCAATGATGTAAACCCATCGTCGATCATGAGGAGGCCTGCCACTAAGGACAACAAGCTCCAAGGTACTATTTGGTTTCTAGATCCCTCCCCTAGATAATATGTTGAATTCTATATGAATATTTGTGTCTAATGAGGGCCTTAATGTATCCCCCATCAATTGACATGAAACATACACCAAGATATGATGTGAAGAGAGAGTACCACTAAGAACAATTAACAAAGGGATGGCTGACTAGGGAAGTCAAAAATATAGTATATGGTCGACTCAAGCTTAAACTTCCCTTGAACTTATAGCATGAAAAAATGGTGACTTGGTAGAAAGACATAATATATGGACAAATACAGTGTAACAACGCAGGAGACATTGAATAACTCTCCATGATGACTGGAAGGGTAACCATCTAGAGGAGTATCTACGACTCATATTACTGGGATGACTCTTAGGCAAGATAAAACCCAAATGTATGATGAGGACTCAAAATATGTTTCATGTTCAAGGGTGAATCAACTAAAGCTGCCATTTTGAGA
>ML781927.1:339300-354405 GCA_009831015.1 Picea engelmannii | reverse complement strand
TTTTTTTGTAATTTTTTTCTCCTTCATGGTTTAATGAGCATGAAAGACTGACACAAGTTTGCTCAATATCCTTCATGGTTTAATGAGCATGAAAGGATGATGCAAGTATGCCCGATATCCTTCATGATTTAACAATCATGGAAGAATTACAAGTAAGTTCTTTGTGTTATTTTTGCGTGTCCTTTTACGATTCCGAAAAAGAGATAAAAGTGTACTTGGCAAAAGAGAAGGAGTGGATTAACAACATGATACTATGATCCAAGCATGTGGAAACGACCTAAGAAAGATGAATGCAAATGGTATAGGCAAGTGAGATCCACTCTTAGAATTTTTTCTCTCCCTGGATAGGTGGATGGAAAATGAAGTCCAAATAATGCAAGAGGCAAATGGTCAAGGCTACTGTAATAATGATAGGAGAGATTAAGTGTTAGAGACCTAACCCCTCACTTAGATAGAATAATATATTTGTCATGTAATAAAGGCGTACATTAGTTAATAAGGCCCAAATACATTTTCCATGTAATAAAGATCAACATTAGTTAGTAAGACCTATTTAATAATTGTGAACATGTCAATGTAATAAGACTTAATAGAAGCTTTCACTTCTAGAAAGACATTCCTCTAGAATATTCTTTAGAAGATAGAATTAGTATCAATAAAAGTAGGAGGCATGAGAAAGATTGTCTTGAAAATTATTGTAATATAGCTCTTCTCTACTAGAGGTTACCTTCTATAGTGGGAAAACCCCCTACGGACTACACTAGGGTTCTAAAGTGCAAGCAAATCTAACGGTCTAAAGTCTCCTACTTTAAACAGCTATCCCGACAGTACCCCACAATCATACATAAAATACTAAGTATAGGGATCCGGTAGGCTTACCTTAAACCCAACATCCGGTGTTGATCCCTTTACACTTTATTGTTTCTCGACTGCAGATCTCCTCCCAAGGACAGCCTGCATTCACCAAAAGAAAAACAAGAAACTACGAGCATGCATTCTATATATTGATTAGTGGGTTAGATATCATAACAAAATATAAATAGGTCATAAATATTGAAGATATCATTTGGTGGGATAGAAAAAGTATTTCTTTATATTAATCTCACATAGTAGCTTACAATATGAGATCAACAACTGCTCCTCGAACTCGGTCCTAGGATCCTCTTAACTAATATCCAACTACTTCCATGTATCTTTCTCCTCTTCAGTTCTCTCTAGGGAAATAGAAAGGGTATGCAACGGAGGAAAAAGGGTTGGAATACTTCTGGTGCAAACTCATAATGTGGTGGAAAATAACTGGGGCAAGGGGGAATAATGAAATGGGGAGAGTTTATTTTCTCTCATGCTTCTTGTAGGAATGGGACCCCAACACCTTCTTTTATATGCCAAAAAGATAGTTATTCGGTTGGGTGACAGACTATGGGCGGTCAATTGGTTAGGAAACTACCGAAAAGCTCCTATCCCCTTGCAACTTTTTATTTTTTGAATTTTTTGTGAGTATACACGGGCTGTAATGGTGCAACTAGCATACATAAATGAGTTGTAGAGGTGCATCAAGCGTGTGCACATGGGAAGTAGTGGTGCAGGGTGTGTACATCTCCAAAAATATGGTTTTTTAGAAGAGTTATTTAGTGATGGCTTTGGAAAAAATAGCAAGTAAGATGGCCTTATGCCAGGTATGCATGTATGGTGAAATTTAGGGTTATAACATATGCCCCATAATGTGTGAGGTTAGAAGAGAATTTGATGGACGAAATACATTACAAATCTTCACCAACGTACAAAGCGAGTGAGCCCAAGGACCAGAGTTCAGGAGATGTCGTCTACAAAATAATAATTGTCTCACCGAGGTGGGCATACCCATGCTCAGGATGAAATAAAATCATGTATGCCAATCAAATACACTGCATATCCATGCCATATAACTATATAAAGTGTATCTGCGAGAAATACACAATGGATCTGCACCTCAAAATCAAAAGATATACATGTCTAGTATTCATCTTCAAGAAGCCAATGACACCTAGTGGCTGGAGATGAGGCCTTTAGAGCTTGAGAAACAAATTCAACATCTTCAAAACTTGGGTCGGACTATAATATGAGTGTATGACTTCACTACCCAGAGGTCTTTGACGGCTCTTCGGGAACAGACAAGAGGATCTCGCTAATCAGGCAGAGAACTTCATTGATTTCGAACAAGGACTTGATTTGACTTTTGGGATGGTAGGGCATGAGGACAAGAGATAAACTACAGAAGGAACAACTCAAAATGGGAAAAATTTCCCTTGGAAAATAGCACGAAAAATGATGAGACTCAGGCAGTATGGCATTGACATAAGTTTACGATGCAGGAGGCAACACAAAATCTCCATATGTTTGGAAGAATAACCAAACGAAAGAGGACATAGCTCTATGTAGTGAGAACAACTTCCTAAGGCCATATTAAATCACAGATATTGACGAATAAACATAAGCATGTTCTTTTTCTAGGGTGATTCATTCTGTTGCCAAAAAAAGAAAATACTTTTCCCTTCCTCTTTTTGGGGTATATTTGATTTTTTTGTCTTTTTCAATAATTTTGGAAAGCTTGAAAAAGAATAAAAGAATGCTACGTTACAAAGGAGGAACAAGTGTCACAAACACATTAGTTCCAAGCACAAGGAACACACTGATGCTCAGAGCAAGGAGATATATGTAGGAAAATGATACTCAGGAAAATTCCTCCATAGGTCAAGGTGTCAAGACGCAAAGGAAAAGTTCTACAAGGCTTGCATATAAGGCATGCTTCAGATGGTTTAGTTGAAAGCAACATGGAGCCATCATTAGGCCAAAAACATAGGGATGCAAATACGATTAATAGGACACAATGATAATGTCCTTCGATGTAATTTTAACGAGCCCGGAGAAGGTAAGCTCAACGGTTTTTCACTTTTATAGAGTCTAAAAAGCGTAAAAGAAGACTCCATTGGGGTACCTTTTTTTTAAGTAGTCTAGTCAATTCGAAAAATGGGTAAAATAGCATTGAAAATACATCTATTCAAAACCATTTTAACGAGTGTGACAAAGACAAGATCAATCGACAATCTTTTCAAATTTAAGGACTCTAAAAAGAACTCAACTATGGACTCACTGCCTTTTTCTATATTTAGTCTCCCTAGATCAAAAAAGTTAAATTTACTAAGGAGAACTCTCTTGACGAGATGAATATCCCGAGGTGTACCTTTTTCCTTCATAATCTACAGGCTAGAAAAAGGGGTTACTCGTGCTAGTAGATGTTTTTCTGAACCAATTAACAAGTGTGAAGAAACAAGATCACTCGACGATCTTTTCACTTTTAAGGAGTCTGAAAACAGCTTAACTATGGACTACGTAAGGGATGTTCTTCTGGACCAATTTAACGAGTGTGAAGAAACAAGGTCAATCAACCATATTTTCACTTTTAGGGAGTCTAAAAAGAGCTTAACTGTGGACTCTTTGGGGGTTCTTTTTTCGTAAATTTAGTCCCTCAGGCCTGAAAAAGGGTTAAACTTATACCTGAGAATACTCTTCTAGCAAACCGAAGTTCCTAGAGTATACCTTTGTTCGTACGATTAACCACCTGGACTGAAAAAGGGGTAAACTATCACCAGATATACGTGCCTTCAAGTTTTAGTTTGGCGAGCGTGAAGGGAAACAAGATCGCTCGACAATATTTTCATGTTTAAAGAGTCTACAAAGGGCTTAAAGAAGACTCATCATTGTTTGGGAGTCTCGAGGGTGAGTTCAAGAGTGATTATGAATCATGCAAATGAGGCTCAAGCTTGTAATCAGGACAAGACTAAGAAGGACTCCTGAGCCTAAGGTCATTAACAGCGGCATGGGCACCAAAAATAATGAGGATCTAACTAGGGCATCCATATAGAGGCAAGCTCTACCACTAAATTACAACAGTTCTAAAGAAGTAATTATGGTTCTATGTCACAACTTGGTGGGATCGATCCTATGACAAAGAGAAAAAGACAACAAGATGCAGAAAGTGGAGGTGGAATCCTAACTTAGATGCAAAAATTTGGAAAAATGACTTTTCACCAAAGGACCTTTAAAAATGACCCAACTCTCAAAAAAATTCCCAAGACCAAAAGTGAAGTGTATCATAACATCCTGTAAGAAACTCAAGAACCATGCTAAACGATTTTCAAG
Organism: Picea engelmannii; assembly: GCA_009831015.1. Taxonomy (NCBI): domain Eukaryota; kingdom Viridiplantae; phylum Streptophyta; class Pinopsida; order Pinales; family Pinaceae; genus Picea; species Picea engelmannii. The sequence goes on along the minus strand of ML781927.1, from coordinate 350,226 downwards.
CTAGAAAAAATGACAGAAGGGTCCAAAAAATGACAAAAAGGGGCCAAAAAGTCTATAAATAGAAGTTGGTAGCTCATTATCACCATTGTAAATTGAGAATTGACCAAAAAGTCAAAAACACCCCTTTGCTAAAATAGTTGATTCTGGGAGATTTAGAGGGCGAAATGAACTTCCGCTCAGACCAAGTAAGTACCAACTAGCTCCTCTTGCATTTCCATACTTTATTTTTTCTTTTATTTTACTTTTTGGGAGGGTGCACACCTCTAAAAAAGGTCGGCCCTATGTGTACGTGGGTTGTCATAGGACAGACCACATATGCCCATGGGTAGAAAGCAGTCTACCCGCGTGCATACGCGACTGTTTCCAATACATCCTGCGTACACCCTCAAAGATGTGGAAAATTTTAAAAATGCAAGATTTAATCCTCCATGAACTTGTCATTTTGTAGGATGTATGTCCACTGGAGAGAGGGGGAGCATGAGGGCATGGATATTTTGGTCGACGAGGAACCCACAGATATGGCCGCATTGAGACAATGCAGTTTATGGAAGTTCTTTCGGTGTCCGTTTATGAGGGAACAACCCAGGTTGTTGAATGCCTTGGTAGATTACTAGCATCCTGACATTGAGGCATTTATGATCGAGGGGAAGTCATTGAATCCAACGATTGAAGACATTTACTTCCTAACTGGTCTCTCGAGGGGAGGTGTTCTAGTCAACTTATGTACTTTCCCCCCCGGGCCTCACAACATTGAGGAGTTTATTGTACTTCATTGCGAGGCTGGTACTGAGAAAGTAGGTTCTCAGGTGTCGATAAACAATATCAACAATCTATCATTGAAAGTGATAGTTCTACTCATTGGGCAGATTACTAGATCCGTAGATTTACATCAAGCCTCCTGGGTGCACATGCATTGTGTAGTGAAGTTCTTAAATGCACGGATTTTTTATTAGAGTACAACCATGCTAGACTGCATGAAGAGATAGCTCACTGAATGTCGCGGGTGAGAAAACAAAAACTTTGGGTTCGGGATCATTATGTGTTCTTTCTTCTTCGAGACGGTACCTAGTCTTAGTCCATGAGAGACAGTGTGGGGGCATGAGGCCTCCCTCCCAAAATTATGTAGATGGGTGGCATTGCTACCATGACAGGGGGGTGGAAGGACCATAGAGGCCTTCAACGATAATTTTTTTGACTGGTGGGCATGAAAGATTCCGACAATAGAGGACTCCCCTATGTCGGGATCAACTTTTCCAAGGATTTGGACATGCCTGTACCTCCCGGAGGTGATCGAGGAGAGATAGGTATGTTTTTTTTTTAAAGCTATTTAATTTTTAATTTCTTTTTATATATATCATTTTTATGTGTACCAGAGTATCTGACAACTATGTATCTATTATGTACAAATGTGGGACCAGTGCATCTAGCAGACTTCTCGAGGACCAGGTGGCATCCTCGACCAAAGGCAGGACCATCCGTAGTCGTCGGACCAAAAACAGTAGCAAGGGGACCTCTAGCCGAAGAGGCTGAGAGAGTATTGAGACGGGTGGAGCAGAACCTCACCGCCCTCACTCGTATAGTTCCTTTGGCAGAGATCGAGGATCTCCCACCATCGATGCAACCTCACATAGTTGGGGTACCACAGACCTGGTTCCAACTCTTCCGATGTTTGGAAAATGTTGTTGTTCACTATGGCAGGGCCAACAGGCCCCACCCTTAGCTAGGCTGGACTACTTATGTGCCGAGGGCACCTTTTGTATATTTTTTAGGGCATAAGCCCCATGACATGTGTACAATATGTCAATCTAATACATGATTAGCTAGAGTATCTGTGATTTGATTCAATCTCCTAGGAACATGGATATATGTAATGTAATCAAAGCTTCATTCTAAGAGACATACCCTAAGGAATCGTTGGTGTAGAGTAGGATCATAAAAGCGGTAAACCCCATTTAACTAGGACACAACCAGCTGAGCATCTAAGTAGACTCGGAGGTGAGATATACCATGCGAAAAATCATCACGAAGAAACTCTAAGACTGCACTATATTTGGAAACATTGTTTGTGGCATCACCTAAACAGACACCTCCTGAAGATAGCAACTTTCCCTAAGGTGTGAAAATCACCCAAGTTGCGAAAGGAAGCCTCCAAGTGTGTTGGCTAGCTCCGTCCGCACACCCAACGAACACCTCTGATTCACTTGAAATCTACCACAATGAAAAAAATAACATAAAAAATGACACGTCCATAAAACAAAAAGAAAAAAGATAATTGTATAAAAACTATACATATTTACAAGAAGTCACCCAAGGCAACCCACCTATGAGTAATACTTCTTGAGGTAGAGCCCATTTCTAGGCTCTGCTAAAGCATTTCCCTCAAAGTCCACCAGACTATAAGCACCCTTCTTTAGAACCTCCTTCATGATGAATGGTCTGAACCACATGGTTTTGAAATTGCCTTCCCCCAGGGGATCCTTATCTTGGTCATAGACCAGGACAAGGTCGCCTTCGAAGAAAATATGAGGACGAACATACCGATCATACTGACACTTGACTTTTTGTTTGTGAGCCTCATTGGCCAAGGCTACATCCCGACGTTGCTCAAGATATAATAAACACTCTTCAAGTGGTGATGTGTCTGGAAATAACTGTACTGCCAACTTTAGAGACGAGATCTAGCACTCTATAGGAAAGACTGCTTCAAGCCCGTAAACAAGTTGAAAAGGTGAGAAACTGGTTGCAGTCTTAAAAGACGTTCGGTAGGCCCATAATGCTGAGTACAACATCAAATTCCAATTTGACTTGGCCAAATTGATTGTTCGCTGCAGAATAGTCTTAAGGGACTTATTCATAGCTTCCACCCGACCATTTGCTTGTGGGTAGTAGGGTGATGAATGTTCTTGCCTCAACCCAAGCTTTGACATTAACTAGGACATCATTTTATTCTGAAAGGGACTTCCATGGTCAGTGATAATCTCCCTCAAGATGTTGAACCTTGCTATATTTTGGTTAAACAAAAAGAGAGTTGTTGTCTCGCCATAATATTTAAATGTTGGCATAGCCTCGACCCACTTCATGAAGTATTCTACTGCTATGATGATATAACGGTGTCCCCTTGTTGAAGGGGGGATGCATGTATTGTAATCAATCCCCCACTTGGTGAAGGGACCAACTGTGATGACAGGAAACATAGGAGCAGGGTGTGCCCTCATCTTTTGAGAGAATATCTGACACAGGTGGCACTTCTTGACTGATTCAAAACAATCTTTGATTAATGTCGTCCAAAATTAATCGACTCATAGAATATTTTAGGTTGTTTCCATCCCAGATAAATGACTACCACATGCTCCAGTATGGAAATCGTTAAGCATGATTTTTTCTTCTTCATGAGTGAGACACTGGTGAAGGATGCAATCTACACCTCAACGATACAAAGTGTCCTCAAGTATGAGATAGTTCTTGGCCTGATGGCGTATACGACGATGCTCATCAAGAGAAGAAGAGGCAGGTCACTTCAAATTCTGTAGATAGACTAATATATCTTTGTACCAAGGGTCTGAAGACGCAATCAAAAACATGTCTCCTTTGATAGGTGACTCTTTGGGTATAACATCACCCAACTCGATCGGAAGTTCTGAGATGAGTTCCGCAAATACCAATGACTCTTTGGATTTCTCCGAAAAAAAATCCAAGTCAAATTTGTGGAGGATGACTATCCATCTACTGATCTTTCCATCGATTACAAGTCTTGTCAACACGTATTGAAACATATTCACAATGGAAATGACGGTGGTCTTGCAAAACAAGATATAATGACGGAACCATTGGACAACATGAAATGTTGCCAACATAAGTTTTTGAATATGGGAATAATTGAGTTATGGTCCAACCAGGCCTTGACTCAGGTACTAAATCACATTTTCTTCAAACAAATCATCCTCCTGAACCAAGACCATACCGATGGTCGACTCCGTAATGACCAAGCACAATAAGAAATATTTATTATAATTGTGTGTCTGAAGCAGAGGGGCAGACATGAGGGCGGGTTTCAATGCTTTGAAAGAGAATTGAGTGGCTTCATCCCAATGAAAAGGAATGCCCTTCTTTATTAAACGCATGAAACCCTTTGTGATCTTGGCATAGTTTGCAATGAAACGCCATAAAAATTTTGCTTTCCCCTGTAAACTCTGAAGCTAAGGGACTGTGCATAGGGGAGGAAATTGAACTATCACCTCAACCTTTAGAGGATCGACCATGATCCATGTTGTCAAAACTATGAAACCTAGCAGATGACTCGACGTCATGCAAAAAATGCATTTGTTTGGATTCAAGCGAATCCAGTAGTATAGACATCTCTCAAAGATAATTCATAGGTGTGTGGGATGATCAACTCTCTTACGAGATCGTGATGTTAAATCATCGAGATAAGCCTTGAATATGTGTTTCATATCATGGAAAGAAAAAGACATGGCCCACTGAAAAGTAGCTCCAACATTTTTCATACCAAAAGCCATCTTCTGATAAGCGAATGTACCCCACGGACAAATGAAAGCGATTTTGTGTTGGTCTTCAAGTTTGATCTGTATCTGATTGTATCCTGAAAAACCAACCATGAAATAAAATACCTCGCAGCTTGTGCATTCATCAATGATCTGGTCAATAAATGGAGTGGGGAAATTATCCTTTGGATAGGCCTTTCTCAAATCGCAGAAGTTTGTACATATGCGAATCGTACCCTATTTTTTGTTGATTGGAATGGGATTTGACACCCATTGAGTCAATTGGATGGGGTAGATGAAACCATCTTTGAGCAGTTTCTCTACTTCAACCTTAATAGTTGCTGCTTTCATAGGATTAACCGGATGAAGCTTCTGTCAGACTAGCTTAGTGCTAGGATATGTCGTGATTTCGTGTTCGACGATTCTTGGATCAATGCCTGACATTTCCTCGCAAGACCAGGAAAAAACGTCGCAAAATTATTTAAATAAACCCGTGTAGATTTGAATCTTCTCAGGGGATAATTCCACTCTGACGAAGACATTCTCCACTACACCAGAGGTTCTAGAGATATCAATAGGTATCATTTTAGCAATGGTTTCCATATTAACTTTAGCATAAACTGTGTGCATAGCTAAAGGATTGATAGGGCAAGACCTATCTCCAATCATAATCAATGTGAATTCACCTGCTTCAATTCTTCTTAAATATGGGAGAAAATATGATCTATGATGGAGATCATCCCAGGGTCTGTCTGGACCAGTCATTGCCTCGATAATTGCCTCTTCTGAGGGAAATACTAAGTCTAAATAATTAGTATCGGCAAGGGAACCTTGATCCCAAATAGGCTCAAGAACCGGATCTAACTCCTGTGTGGGAGTCAGATCGAGGTCGACGGAAGCTTGCTGGACTATAGAGTATGCAAATTCTGTCACAGACAATGGCATGGCCATGCCATGGTTCCCTATCCCTTCCATCGTGGCTTATGGGGAAGTAAGATTCCATGGATCGTTAAATTAAGTCGTGCGAAACGACGAGACTTGAAAATTTTCAGCCCTAGGCTGGTTGGGGATAGTCGATATGTACTTGACATCGTCGGTTGGAGGCGGGTAATCGAAAGTACCCATAAAAGTTGGGCACAAACCAACCCCTACGTTGATGATGTCGGGTTTAGGGTTATCAATCATCGGGACCGTGGATGCCCCCACTGAAGGGTTGGGATGAGAGAAGTTTAATTGATAAATGGACATGATCTGACCCTCGTGTGGAAACAACAAGACTCGGAAAAATTTCGCAACCACTGCATGCATAGTATAGATCCAACTCCTTCCTAACAGAAGGTTTTATTCAAGAGGTGCATCGACCACTTCAACCTTGATGCACATGGTCTTTTCTCCTAGCTGCATGGCAAAAGAAGGAATGATTCCATGTGGTCGGAACAAATGACCGTTGAAAGTGGTAAGAAGACTAGGTGACAGAGACAAAATAGGTTGGCCAATGGCCTTCCAACATGCCAACGACATCACGCATGTCGAGGTGCCCTCATCAACCACCGTGCAGAAAATGTTCTGGGTAAAAGTTTTCATGGTGTAAGCCACCACTATATGGAACGCCACATGGTAGGAGAGACGAGGTTTTAAGTCATTCATATCAAGCATGATCATTCTCGAATTACAAGTCTCAGCAGATCCTAAGGAAGCTAACAGAGCCTTTCTTTGGGAAGGGAATCTCTGAAGGAACTCCAAAGTGGACATTGCACAAGGGGTTTGTGACAAAGCCTCCACCACAGAGTAGTTCTAGGTGGCCCTTGCATTTGGATTGTGGGAATCTTTCTTGAACACACCTTTTGGGATGTGTGTAATTGTTTATCCCAACGTCTTCTCAATATAGAGAGGAAGAGGTGGGTTTTCGGCTTCATTACCCTTTTGAGAGGTGTTTGGCATTCCGTAGTTATGTGTCCTATTTGTTATGTGGGCATCACCTTTCAAAATATACACATTCACAAATGAAGGATTACTCAAAGACGGAGGGGGTCCCTAATTGCCCCCATCCAGGCTCGAAGAGTCTTGAGTTAAATTTTTCCCATGTGGAAATGGGCTCATTAACACAACAGGTTGTTGTTGCACCAATAACTTTTGGGCCTCTACAAGCCGAGGGAACAGGTGAGTCGAATGGTCCTCCATGCAAAGGTTACACAGATACTTAGACTTCTTATTTTTCGTGTTTCCCCTACCAGCATTGTTGGTGGGTTTCTTATCCCCCTTACCCTTCTTTCGTTGTTTCTTCTTTCTGTCAGGTTGTTGGGTGGCCTTCGGGTTTGTTGATTTCACACTGTGTACATCCGATGTTTGGGTAGGGGGAGCAACCAAACCAATGGTTTGGATGACCGTTGTCTGCTATATTGAAAATTACTGCAATTGATTTGATAGATGATCAACGAGATTCGTTTGCGCTGAACCAAAAATACCATCGGCATGTGGTCCAGATATTTGTCTGGTCTTGTCAAGTATCGACCGTGGTGCGTCTAGAAAAACTTCTTAAAGTAAACCAGACTGAGAGTAAATCAACTCTAGCTATTGAGCTCTCATTATCGCATCTTCTTCTAAAAAGAGTCCCGATGTTGCTATATCTTTGGATAACTCAGGGACCAAAGACTTGAGGAACCACTCTAGCAAAAATGATGGTGGGGATATTACTTTTATCAAGATCTTCCGGCGTCTCCATTCTTGGATGTGATCAGAGATATGGTTTGCCTTTGTCTATTCAAAGTTGGCAAGCAATTCTTTGTTGGCATCGTATCTCACAGGTAATTGAAAATGGTTTAAGAAAACCATTGCCAATTCTCTAAACATAGAGTATCTTGATCTCTCGAGCTCAATGTACCATTTCGCAACACTCCATATGAGAGTGCATTGAAAAAAATGCAACTATATGGATTCATCTCTTAATAAATTGGATGAGCACCATAGATGGAAGGTAGTCACATGATCTCCTGGATCTTCATTAGGCTTAGCTTCAAACTTTGGAATGTTCGAAGGCAACTTGGTCGGCATAGGAGGCCAACACAGATCATGACAAATGGGGTCGTTTAGTAACCTTGACAAGTCTTGCAAGTGCAAAGTTGCCAAAAATGAAAGTTTGGGTTGTTGGTTATAACTAGGGAAAAAGAATCCTAGAGTTTGGATGGCACCAGATTGTTGGCCAGGGTTCTGGTAAAAACCATGGTCATGACCAACATTTGGATTCTGCGCTTGTTGAGACATCATTGACTGACTCCCATAATAGGACGTAGAAGGTTGGGCTTACGTTGTATTCCAAGGATTTTGGAAAGGGTTTCCCCCTGTCGATCTGAAAGGAATAGGTCCTAAGCCTTGCCCGAGGTTCCATTGGCTATGGAAGGGGTTGCCACCGGTGGAAATCCATGATGAGGGAATTGATCCCTACCATGGATTCCAAGGTCCTTGTGAGGAGGGAACTCATGTGTTTTCCCCTTGTGTAGGAATAGTACCCTGCATAAGATTTTATTGTCCATAACTGGGGTTTCCCCCAGCTGAGACAAAATATGGCGAGAATGCATTGTTACCAAATGTGTCGAACAAAGAGAATGGCAGAGAACCCACCTACATGGCATTGGAAGAAGGTCCTTCACTACCTACTTCAAAGAGGTTTTCGTTTATGTTCGGCCAGACGGGTTGCTGAGAAACATCATCGAGCGAGGGAAACGACGGAGGTATATGACCCCTGTCGTAAGGCAAAGAATTATAGGGGGATGAGGTGCCCCCATAGACCCTTGTACAGGAGCGTTAGAGATCCCTGCCCCCAGGCCCATGGTTTGAAGGGTGGAGTAGGAAAATATCAAGTTCGTACTAAATTCGGGCATCCCGTATGAAAACGGAGGGCCCGTCGCACTCTGTGTAAGTGGTTCAATGATCCCCGCCATGGACAGAATCAGACCACTGATCGAGGTAGAGGCGGTTGATACCATGGTGGCCCAGACCTACAAAGGTGAGTTAGGAGGGGGAACACCCCCTATTGTGATAGTCACAGAGGGAGTATGAGGACTCCCTGACAAAGTAGCAGCATTTTTTTCTATTGCTTCTTGCAGGACTATTTGGCGCTCGTGATGCGTTACCCTTGGGGGGAAAGATTTATCAAGAGTGGCGTCAACAAGTTAGTGATCAGAGATTTATATGGATCGAGAGATTCCACTCCAAGGTCAGAAATATTCGATTCATCCGGATTCACAATTTCTCCTCTCGGGGATGGCTCAGGTACAATTTCTTGTTGCCCGGTTGCCTCAAATGACCCTTGTTGGTCAATTCTTCGCCTTAGTGGTGGCAGTGGTGGCTCCACTTCAATCGGAAGTAAGCCCAAAAGCCTTCGCGACCAAATAAGCTCTTGATCTTCCACTGTGTGAGAAGATCAATGAAACACTAAGGTTTTTCTAACGTTGAATATCAAACACACACTAGAAAAAGTTCCTATGAGATATAGCAAGCAAACCACTACAACTAGTTGGAAGAACAGTTACACCAGCCAACACTAGAGAAACTTACCGATGCAAGTGAAACTCGAATATGGAAGAACCCTCCAGGTATACTCTACAAAGAGTGGCTCTATGTCTTTCCTAGGTACCATGGTCTAACCCCGCAGTGACCTGTGTAAGTCTATGATATATAGGCAACTAGGTTTCCAACTCGCGAACAACTGCCAGGCGGGTACAGTCGACAGTCAGGTGGACTGCAATGAGCAAGATATCAAGCCTGAAACCTATAAAGCGTATCGAAAGAAAGTGTTTTGAAAGACTATTGATGACCTTGAACAGAATTGAGACCCATGAAGCTGTTAAGCCCTAATATTGGCTCATTACCCCTTAATTGGGGCATATTAGATTAGTAATGCTATTTTATTTATGTTGTCTTTAGGCCATTAGTTGTAATTTATATTAGTAATGTTATTTTAATTATGTCAGCTTTAGGCCATTATTTGTAATTATACCTCCTAGTCTTCTATATATACCAAGGAGACATTTACATTTTGAATCATCTTGTACTTGAACATTTAAGTGGGGTAAAAGGAGGTTGCCCCCTCGAAGAGGCTTATCATCTGAAATTATCTCTTTTTCAAGGCGTTGAGTACTTTTCCTGAGTTTTTTATATTCTATATTGATGTTTGGTTCTTAACATATGGAATCAGAGCTCAAGGTCTTGGGGTTTCGCTGCTACATCTGAGACACTGTGGAATTTTCGCTATAACTATTTTTCTACAATGTTTCAGAAGGAACAACTTGGAGGGTATTTAGAATATGGATCAAGGTACGTTGGGTTAAAAATTCAGCTCCTGAGGCCTTATACTTTTGGAGATAAAGCCTGTACAATATAGGGTTCTGGAATCATACTGAAAGGAGTCATTGCGGAAGTTTTTCTATAAAAACGTTTCTGTAACGTTTCAAACCCTGAAATCCGAAATTTATTTACAGAAATTAGTAGAGTATCTTTGGTAAAAATTTCATCTTCTGGGTCATCTTAAATTTGCAGATACACCCTGTGTAAGATAGGGTATCTGACTAGCCCTATTGACTAGTCTCAAGAAGGTGTTTCAGGTAAAACAATCATACATTCTTCCTAGAGTGTCCAAATTGCGTGGGACTAGTTGCATTGGATTGGGGACAGTCTGTAGTATTTTGGGTACGAGTTTCAGAATTTTATATCAATTATTTTGTGCGGGGCACACTATAAAAGTCAGATCTCCTGGAAAGGCCAAAAATAGGCAAGTTGTGGGGAAGTTACTGTAAATTCCACTTGGCACATCCAATTTTTATCATACCTATGGCATTGCAGAGAAGAAATATCAAAGAAATACATAAGAGAAATTTTCATACCCAGAAGGGCCAAAAATTGGGAGATACAACAGAAGAAATATTGTCTAGCAGAACCACCTCAAAATCAAGGTTCAAAAGTGATACTTGGCCAACATGCCACCCAAAAAGGGAACTTATACACCAAATAAGCCTCCAGAAAATCCTACTTGGACTCTTGATGAAGGTGAAGAAATGCGTAGGGACATAAATGAACTACAAAATAAGATGGATTCAATGGAAGCTAAGATGGATTCAATGGAAGCTAAGCTGGATACTAAGATGCATTCAATGGAAGCTAAGTTGATGGATTCAATAGAAGCTAAGTTGGATACTAATATGGATTCAATGGAAGCTAAGTTGGATACTAAGATGGATTCAATGGAAGCTAAGATCATGGAAGTAATGAAAAAATTCTTAACAGAGAAGACACCCAAAAGTGAAAATTCATCCCATGAAATTTATGATGAGGACACAAGGAAGGTGAATCAAGAATGGAGAAACTCCAACTTTGGTTTGAAGACCAACCACATTCCTAAGATTGATATGAGGAAGTTTGATGGAAAGGA
>ML781927.1:309634-328737 GCA_009831015.1 Picea engelmannii | reverse complement strand
TGCCTTATAAAAGTATATTGTAATTTCATTGTAAATCTGGACCGTTCATTATAAGGTCGCAGATCTAACGGTAGAGATTATGTTAGGGTTTTTTCCCTAAAAGGAAACCCTCTTTTATGAGGGAAATGTATTGCGGCTATGTATGATGGTGAATATTGTATTCTGAGAGAGGAGACTGTGAGAGAAAGAAGAAGAAGTTACAACGGGTTTTTCTGTAGGTTGTATCCCTTCATTTTGCTGGATAATAGTAAAGGAAGGACCTGGCAATTTCTCTGGTGGACGTAGCCCACACTGGGTGAACCACATAAATCTGTGTCTCTCTTGTATTGTGTGTCTTCTGTGTTTTGTTTCTGCATTTGTTTTATTTTATTGCTCCGCAGTCCTTTTTTTCTAACAGTCTGTCCAAAGGTAGGGTGCGTATGTACGTGTGCAGACCCACTACAGGCTATGTACACTTCTGTAACTTTCTAAAAAAAAAGAAAACACCAGTCAAGATGACAAGGCAGGGACTACTGGTATGGAAGACCAGAATCCATTAAAGACTCAAACACTTACAAAAACTCAAAAAAGGCAGTTAAACTAACTAAAGCACCCAAAAATATCCCCTAAAAAGCCTAGAGGCTCCTCAGTACGGTCACCAATTCTTCTATAGTGGGAAAACCCCCTACGGACTACACTAGGGTTGTAAAGTGCAGGAATATCTAACCATCTAAAGTCTCCTACTTTTAATAGTTATCCCGAAAGTACCCCACAATCATACATAAAATACTAAGTATAGGCATCCAGTAGCCTTACCTTAAACCCCGCATCCGACGTCGATCCCTTTGCGCTCCGTTGTTTCCCGACTACAGATCTCCTCCCAAGGCCAACCTACATTCACCAAAAGACAAACAAGAAACTATGAGCATGCATTCTATATATTGATTAGTGGGTTAGATATCATAACAAAATATAAATAAGCCATAAAGATTGAAGATATCATTTGGCGTGACAGAAAAAAGTATTTCTTTATATTAATCTCACAGAGTAACTTACAATATGAGACCGGCAACTTCTCCTCGAACTCGGTCCCGGCATCCTCTTCACCAAGCTCCAACTGCTTCCATGTATCTTTCTCCTCTTAATTTCTCTATAGGGAAATGACAAGGGTATGCAATGGAGGAAAAAGGGTTGGAATAAGGAATTCTGGCTCAAACTCACAATGTGGTGGCAAATAATTGGGGCAAGGGGGAATACTGAAATGGGCAGAGTTTCTTTTCTCTCATTCTTCTTGTAGGAATGGGACCCCAACACCTTCTTTTATATGCCAAAAATATATTTATTCGGTTGGGTGACGAACTATGGGCGGTCAATTTGTTAGGAAACTACCCAAAAGCCTATATCCCCTTGCAATTTTTTATTTTTTTCAATTTTTGTGAGTATACGCGGGTTGTAGTGGTGCATCTAGCGTACGTACACAAGTTGTAGAGGTGAAAAAATCATGTGTACGTGGGAAGTAGTGGTGCAGGGTGCGTACATCTTCAAAAATATGGTTTTTTAGAAGATTTATTCATGGATGGCTTTGGAAAAAATAGCAAGTAAGATGGACTGATGCTACATATGCATGTATGGTGCAATTTAGGGTTATAAAATTACCTCATCAAAGAGGCAAGTGAACACTTATTTCTTTGAATAAACATATTATTTCTAGTATTTATCTTCTCAATATTTTGTTGTTCCATTGATATTTGTTGAATATTCTTATTTCTGCATATTATATTACATCTAGTACTTTACAAGTGGTATCAGAGAACTTTCCTTGGTAGGAATTGTGGGTAAAAAAAATTCCAAGTTAGAGATGTGTACTATTGACATCTTTAAAACACAAAGATCTATCATTCAATCGGTAAGTATGTGGTGGGGAAGACTACATGCAAGCGATACAAATGGATTCAGAGGGTTTCCTAAAAAACAAAAGTTGTGTCCTTGTTGGAAACCTTTGTAACCCTTGTTGTTACCCCTCAAGTAGTACCACATCAGACAGAATTTGTACATGACCATCACTCCCATGTACCAGAAGGTATATAGGGAGTCCCCTAGGTCTCCTAAAACCAACCCTAGATCAACTGATTTATCTCTTGACTACTATAGTGCCATTGAGAACAACACTCAAGAAAATACTCTTAAGTACCTGGTGTTACACATCAAAATTCATCACTTCAATAATGTCACATTCTCATTGTCACAAGTTTCGTAAGTGTCACACTTTTGTCACAAGTTTCATAAGTGTCACATTCTCATTCTGTAAGTGTCGTATCATGAACGACACCATGAAATAACTTGATACAACCTCTAAAACATGTTAGAAGAAGAAGCACCATCATCTGACATTCAGAACAAAGGTTTTTCTATGAGAATTGCTCATCTTGGCAACTTTTAGGAAGATCGGTGCTCCCCTACTCATATATAGAGAGCGCTAGTTCTCTTTGTCCATATCACAAGGAGCATTGTAGCACTTTTTTTCCCATTGTAAGGGATCATCGAATTGGTTGATCAAATCTTGGAAGAAATCCCTTTTTCTTCTAAAGACAACTATGGATGGATCGAGTTGGTTTGGCTCGAATCTAACCCTTAGGATGCATCTAAGGGAGATATCAAAACTATTGGAGCCATATCCTCAACTAATTCCAAATATAACCAAGGTGGTTGAGCCTCTCAAAGCCTATAAATGGAGGCATTCTCATGGTGAAAATGAGAGGAAAAAATCAGCAAAGCATTGTTATTCTAATTATGGATCTTTCGAGCAAGGGTTGGATGAGGAGGACTTGGAGAGGATGTTGCAACATCATCTGAAGATTGTAAGTTTCGTTTTGAAGTTATATTTAATATACTTGGTCTATTTCCTTCTATTATGTGTCTACATGTACTTTTCTATTCTTTTCTTATTCTTCATAGATCGATTGATTTTGCCTAATCCATTAGAGTAGGAGATATTTGTTTGTCTCTTGTTGTCCATTGCATGTATTGTTTGGGACTCGTGGATTTGAGAAAGTTGGAAAAAATTCAAAATTGAGGTACATCATACTCTCCCTCCTCCATTTTTCGATGGATAAAATTAATCTATAGGAATGGTAGTGTCCAAAGGTAGTTTTTTGTCTTGGCATGGGGGTTTGTACTCCAAAAGAAATTTCACCTGTCCGCAGGGGAATATTTCCATAACAAAAATTGGTGACTCCACTAGGGAGAGAAATTTCAATTTTTTTTCTTTCCTTGGTTTGTATGTTCCTTTTTTCTATGTTTAGATCCCATTTGTTGATTTAATATTTCCTTACATCTTTCATCTTTGTTAATTTGTCTCACAAAGTCTCTTACTGAATTTCCTTGAGTTATTGAGATTTCTAGGTTTCTAAAAATTGTTTCACGACTAGCGCCCCTCTATAGTTAAGTCAAAGAGTTGATTTCTTGATCAACACTCCCACAAAATATATTAGGGAGTGTTGTAGCACTCTGTTGATTTGGTTACCTGAGCATCGATTTTTCTTCCTTTAAAAAATTGCAGACTTTCTTGCTTATTGGGCATAGTCCTTAGATATTTTTCTATGACTCAGATCCTTTTTTGTCATATATTATCCTATGTTTGACTCAAACTTTCTATCTTTCACTCTTTTAGTCTTTACTGAGTTTGTGTTTCCTTTCCTTATTGCAAAAATCAATCGTTCTCTTTCAAACTTGGTTTCATTTTGCTGCTCTTTTCGATTATCTGATTGATTGGAGGATTTCATAAGGAAGGTCATTGATAAAAATATTGTTTTCCTTGTATTTGATCCCTTACTCAATACCAGAAGACTATAAAGTGTGACTTTTTGTTTTTTAGTGTTTTCCTTTGAGTGAATAATTTGGTAGTTGTTCTTCTTTTGGTCTCTTATTTACTGCTGGGAGTGTTTTTGTTTGTGTACTTTTGCTTCCTCTTTTTCAAATCACAGTAGTGAACCTCATTATTAGTGAAAGCATGAAGCATTAGACAAACATTTTAATTTACATTCACAATCAAACAAACAAATACTTGTATGCATTGGTTTTGGATATTGGAAAGGTTTTCTTTATAATTTGGAAATTGTTTGAATTATTTTTTAGAACAAAATAGTATAAAATTTTGCATTCTTGAGTGTTTTGTTAGTCACAAAATAAAATAAACTCTTCTCCTTCCTGTAGCTAGAATTTCATTGAAAAAAAAACATTTCATCTCATTATTTTCACCTTTTTGGGAGTTGAGTCTCAAACATCATCAGTTTCACTATCATCCACCATTGTTTAATGAACAACCATGAAAATGAACACTAATTAAAATCAAACTAGAAACTTTTATTTATAGATATTTACACCAACAATAGACTAGGACTAGAGCTTTGGAATAGGCTGTGAGAATAAATCTCCAAAGAATTCAAGGAAAACACAGAATCTTGTGATAGGAAGAGTAAATCCAACCTTTGTATAAGCATAGCTAGGATCCCCCTCTCACACAGGGGTTAAACACGATATCGTATGTGGAAGAGCAATGTAGATTATCCTTATGAGGCTTAACCAATCGTAGTGGTACGATCATATTTTGGGGGTTCTTTGTTTGGTTTCGGAGCTTCGTGAATTCTGAATCCATTCAGGGTCCTATGGAGTTTACCATTCCATTTGTCCTTAGTTCTCTTGAAGAATTTTGGACTTGATATCATGTCCATATGTTTGGACTCGACTGTCAATTGTACCCACCCAGAGGCTGATTGTAAGTTGGTATCCTTAGTGGCCATAATATTTAGCGTCCT
The DNA here is from genome assembly GCA_009831015.1 of Picea engelmannii. Taxonomy (NCBI): domain Eukaryota; kingdom Viridiplantae; phylum Streptophyta; class Pinopsida; order Pinales; family Pinaceae; genus Picea; species Picea engelmannii. The sequence goes on along the minus strand of ML781927.1, from coordinate 323,944 downwards.
TACACAAGGTGACGGTGAAGGGAAGTATTTGTTGTACCTGGAACAGACGTTGGTCAAACCCACTTGGTCTCCTTGGAGGGAAACCCATGGGTAACACCATGAGGGAACTTGCACCAAGGTGTAAGTTTGTTAAGAAGGCTTCCTTCTAGAGAAGTAGGTGTGCTCGTTTAACCATAGACAATATAGAAATATTGTCACCCAACCATATGAAAAATCCACCCTCGATCACCTTAACCTTGACAAAGAATAATTATAGAAGAAAACCCTAGGCCTAATAGCCAATCAAGGTAGCGTAGCATACCAAGAAGAAATTCCAAACCATAACCAAGAAAGAGTCCAATCCTAAAACCAAAAATATAAGTTGTAGTAGTCGCAACTACATCTACTCTCCAGACTTGTGCATAACTAATTTTATGTAGTTATGAGTGAGTTTGTGCTAAATGATCTCTAGTGCTCTATATTTATATTAATCCTTTTTAGTTGTCTGGGCCAACTTCTCTTCCTGGGGGATAAAACTCAATATTAGATTAATATCTTTAGTCGACTTGTATTTTAGGCTTATTGTTCAAAGATTTAGGGTTTCTCTTGCTTCCCAGAATATTCGAGTATTTTCAAGGTTACACATGGAGGTTAATATCTCTTGTAGCTACCATAATATCAACACTCCCTCCTAGCTAGGGAGGTATTGAAAGAATGGTCTTGAACACAAACATACCATTCAACCGATAGCATCATCATAGACACATAGGCTATATCATGATTAAATCATGAGCACCATCATCACTATTAGTATCATCTGATAACATCAACTAAATCATCTCTCAAAGACATACTCCATCTAAGTAATCAGGCATGATGTTGAATAAGTCACTTACTCCACAGAGTGATATAAGAACCATTATTCTAATCTGGACACATGTCCTAGAAGAATAATTGTTCCAACAGATGTTGGAAAACATGCCATGTGATACAAGGACTATTCTTCTAATCCGGACATGCGTCTAGAATAATAAATGTCATGGACCATTTTCCTCCTGGAGAATGTCTGTCCACCAGCACACTGACTATCCAACTAGTTGGTAATTATTTCCAACAATACTGATATTCTTCATGCAAATCAGAACAATGCCATTCAATAGAACACAATTATGTCTATCCATAGTAGTACACAACTACTATCCAATGGTACACAACTACACCAAGTAGCACACGACTACTTAATCAGTGACACATAGTCACAAACAGTGGAACACATCCACCATAGTAGAATGCATCTATTGTCCATAGACATACAGTCTCCAAGAAAATCATATCATCAACCTGCATAAAAAAATATCATGATATAAACTAAGTCATCATTACCATTCTTCCACTCACGTATACGAGATCTGGAAGATCATCTGCCCTCAGAAGATAAAAAAAAATCATCCATGGGCTATCTGGACTATTCTTCTCAAGCATATAAGAATAATTGTCCCTTATTTCTGAACCTGGACCATTCACCTAACTAGGCCATTCCTCTGGCACTAATCATAGTGAAACCTAGAGAGAATGAGTCTTCCCTAGGGAATGCCTATCCTTGATTGTTGAACCTGGACCATTCTTCTTACACTAATTATAGTGAAACCTAGAGAGAATGAGTCTTCCATAGGGAATGATTGTCTGGACCATTTCCTGAGGAAATGACTACCCTGCACCAACCTCCAAAGAGAACCATTCTTCGAAACTTCTCACAATTGTGAAATTAGAAAGAATTACTACCCAGTGAGGTAGACCATTCTACTTGACCACTACTCAGAGTGACTTCCAAGAAGAATGACTATCCTAGACCATTCCCCCACACTGGACACAAGGGAAATTGTTTTCTATGGTACATCAACAAACTATCAAACCATTTTCATTATGAAAATGACTGTACGTTCTGGACCATTTTTCGAACTGGAATATTCCTATCCATCAGAAATATCAAACCACTTTCTGAACTAGAAAGGAAATGCTCATCCTGGACCATTTTTTGAATTGGAAAACAATTGTCAATAAATCAATAACACATCAGTTCTTCCTCCCAACATGGGAGTAATCTCTTCCTTTTTCAATAAGGAAGTCGTTTCCACGAGACCCAACTTGTTTCTTAAGTACGCAAACATTTCATCTTAGATAGAGGATTTACCAAAATATTTTCTATCTTCTCATCTATGGAGATATATTGGAGGACCACTTCTCTTTTATGGACTTCATCATAGAGAATATAATGCTTGATCTCAATGTACTTCGGTCTTTCATGGAACAATGGTTTTCTATGAAGTCTTCATATAGCTCTGATCATTACAATATATCATGGTTGAGTTCAACACTTTTGTTTCTTGCTAGCTCATGACATCATGGCAAAGCTCAAACTGAAACATATCCAAGTAGCACTTCTTCTCTCATCATGAGAGTTCACCATGGATTAACAATCCATCATCTTGGACTTCTGAGTAACTATTATGATACACTATATTTGTTATAGAAAGTTTTCACCATGCTTCTATTTTGTATGAGATACTTTGCATCAGGTTGTTTGAATCCATACAATATCTTCTTATATCTTCATACATGGGTCTCTTTCTGGCATAAGCTTCTTTCTCACTTGCTTTATTTGGAAAGAACTGTATTTTACATGTAAATTCCAATCCATGGATACTGGTGAGCTTTCTTTATAGTTTTTCTCCCTCCTTCTGGAAGAACCTCTGAATCTTGCAGTGCTTCTATTCATAAGTCTTTTCACATTTTCTTACATACATTTTTCTTTATCATAAATTCCATTTCTTTTTCTCGATTGCTTCTTGGTGGGTTCAAACCAATATGGTAGTCTTGTGACTCTCGGTATAATAACTTGGTTGTTCTTCCTTTTCTTTATTTCTTGGAATTTTCATGTTCTTCCTCATGTCTCTCTTTAGCTCTTGGGTCCATGGGGTCTTCTATATGCCCTGAAGGTTCCAACTTCTTTCTTTCATCATAGGATCATGGATGTATATGGACAACCAAGGATACTTTAAGGCTTCTTTTCGAAGAAGAATTCTTCTAGAGTCAAATTGAACATGTGTTGCTTATCATGGTTGTTATTTTCAATGGGAACATGGACATATACTTCATAATACTTAATGGATCATATCATTTAGGATTATCTCCATCCTAATCCTTGCTTCATGCATGCTATTATTTTGGAATTATGTAATTAGCTCCCTCCATCTAAGAGAGTCCATGCTTTCGTCTTCATCATTATTTCCTTATGCAAAGTGTCACAAGCCTTTTTCTAATTTCCTCTTGATTGTTGACTTCTTTCTGTTTTGAGTTATTTTGGGTCTCTTCAAGTTTGATTCTAATTTCGGCTTATCTGGCAATTGTTACTTATATAATCGCTTCCACAGGAATTGTTACCAAATATTGTAAACATACTTCATCTTTTCATGTGTATTTCTTGACTTATAGTCATCGTGATAGCAATCCTTATCTTTTTGTTCTTACATAGGTGGTTTTTTACTTGAACATCTTATCTTCTAAGAAATAGATATACATGATATGTACAAAAACTATGTAAACATGGTATGTACAAGAACTTTGAAGAATATTTTTACTTTTACTTAGAAGAAGAAGTTTGTTTTATCATGCTTCACTTTGTTTAACGTTTCCCTTTCTTCGGAAACAGATTCTTCATATGTTTCCTTTCTTTTCTTTAACTCGGGATAGTGGTTCTTGTAGTGATCATATTTTCGACAGTTGAAGCATTGTATCTTTGACATATCCTTTCCTTGATTTTGTTTCTTCCTTAAGCCAAACTTCTTCTTATTCCTAAAATTCTTGAACTTTGTTGTGAAGTCTTGATCTTCGTATTTATTTTTGGATTTCTCTTTTTCGTTAATACTTGATTCTTCTTGTGCACATCAAGTCCAAAGTTCTTCAAATGTGGGATACTCCTTTCTTGTGTTCATGCTTGCAACAAAATCATCCCATGTCTTGGGAAGGCCATTGAGTACTATATTTACCAGTTCCTTCTCTGAAATGATTTCTTCAATATCTTGTAGTTGATCTCTTAACTGTGAGATTCTTACAAAGTATGATGTTATTTTTTCATCATCATTCATTTTCATGTCACGGAGCTCATTCTCAGACTCATTACTTTTCCAATGTTTCTGATTGAGAAGAGGTTAGTTAGAGCATCGTACATATTCTTAGATGAGCCAAGATGAGATATGTAGGGTATCAAGTGGTATTTTAAAGAGTCCACTATGATACTCATGGAATGTATGTCATTGTCCTTGAACTTCTCCATAACTGAAACGTTATGAGGTTCCTTCTCTTTTCCTTCTTCAAACTATGGTTCCATGATCTTTCCTTTCATGATATCAGACAATTTATTCTTGGCAAGGATGAGTTCAATCCTTGTCTTCCAGCTCTAAAGTTAGAAGCCCCTTCTAACTTGTTTTCTGGATTCATAGAGTAAGTCATGAATGCTTTGACTTGGTCAACCTTTGACTTTGACCAAAAACTCAAACTTGACGTCTTATCTTGCTGAGAATACCAGGAGGTGCGCTAGGTTAGGGCGCACTAGGATATCCATAAATTGGGTCAATATCTTCACTTAAGGTGCCTCGACAAGAGGGTTAGCATTTTGTTGTTGCAGTAAAAACTTTGACTACAACTGTAACTGTAACTGAGAAAATATTCCCAATCTATCTTCTAGTGGTTAGAATTTCCAAAGATAGTGTGGGACAATAACCTATTAGAAAATTAGGTGTGCTCATTTAACCATAGACAATATAGAAATATTTTCACCCAACCATAGGTCGAAGCCACCCCCGAGCACCTTAACCTTGATAGAGAATAATTTTGGAAGAAAAACCTAGGCCTAATAGCCAATAAAGGTAGTGTATCACTCTACAGAGTTACCATACCAAGAATAAAGTCCAAACCATATCGAAGAGAGAATCCAATCCTAAAACAGAAAATACAAGTTGCAGTAGCTACAACTGCAGCTACTCTCCAGACTTGCACACAACAAAATTTCTATAGTTGCGAGTGAGTGTGTGCTAAATGAGCTCTAGTGCTCTGTATTTATACTATCACTTTTTAGCTATCTAGGTTGACTTCTCTTCCTGGGGGATAAAACTCAATATTAAATTAATATCTTTAGCCGACTTATCTTCTAGGCTTATTGTTCAAAGCTTTAGGGTTTCTATTGCTTCCCAGAATATTCTAGTCTTGTCAAGGTTACATGTGGAGGTTAATACCTCCTGCAACTACCATAATATTAGCACTGGCAACGCAATTGATCCACCTGGTCATATCCTAGCCCCTTCTCAATTTGATCATGCAATTTTGGATTTCATCACCAACGAGTACATTCATTGAGAGAAGCTATTGTTTTGCTTGTTGGTTTTCTAGATTGTTTAGCGAGTATTGTTTGTTTACTTTAGTTGTCCTTAAAAATTGGTACTGTGGTTGATAAAGGTATTTTTATATCACATAGGATTCAGGGGTTTCCTCCAAAAGGCTATGAACCCCTACCTCCTAACTCACATGAAGAAACTTATCATGAAGAGGTCGAAAACCATTCAGATGTTGGGAGTGTTTCTACTCCTTTCCTAGCAAGTCCTGAGAGAGCTTTAGTTAGGGTTCAAGAAGGTTCCACCCTTCCTACAAATCCATCTTTGAAAATTTCCCACGATCCACTCCTTGTCCAGGTGGAATCCTTAGGTAACATTGTAGTAGAAGATTACCCTATCTTACCATCAAGTCCATATAATCAACTAGACATGGAACCAATACAACCAACTTTTAATGAAGAATACACTACCCCTGTCTATTCTACTGAAATGGTAGATCCAAAACAAACTCATGTTCATTCTATATGGAGAACCCCATCTGGACGAGACCTTAATGAAAAATTTAATTTTAGTCGACCACATTTTGACCCTCCACATACCTCTACCATCATCAGTGCAGAGGTAGGACCGTCAGGTTAGCCCATCGACCGTGCTATCGAACCAAGAGTAAATATTGTTGCCACTTCCAGACAAGTTCAAAGTGAAACAGGATTCGAGTTTCCTAGTCATTTGCAAAGTACCCTGACGATTACACCCCCCATACCTCTTCAAGATAAATATTCATATACTCCACATAACCTTGTTGGGACATCTTCACATCAAAGAATTCAAAACCCTTCCACACAACTAATCCCAACTATGGGATAAATCCCTACTGGGGGGAAACCCCCCTTTAGTGTAAAAATCCCTATCGAAGGGAAACTGTCCTCCAACACACAAATTCTGACTGGGGTGAAATCCCCTCTTACTGGCCACATCCCAATTGCTACCCAACCAATGGAAAGTGGAAAATATAAACTCTCATTCCCTGGAAACCCCTAACAATCCTAGGGACCACCCCAGGGAGGTATGTTCCATCAACCACAACAGGGAGGGCCATCAAACCCCAAACCACAAGGAGGAATACCAAATCCCAATCCTTCTGGATTAAATTCATGAAAACCCTTCCCAAGAGTCTCGAATCCCACTTGGGGTCCTCAAGGTCAACCATCTTTTCCTCCCTAAGGGCCAATTATTTACCCTCCTCAAGGTCAGCCTAGTTACCCTCCTCAAGGGAAAATTGGTTATCCTCCCCAAACTAATCAATTGAACTATCCTCCCCTGGGATACACTGGTTATCCTACCCAGGGCCAAATGGGTTTCCCCTCTCCTTTTATGCACATTCCTCAACACATGAATCCAACTTTTACTGGTCAACATCAACAACATATGGGAGGACCTGATGGCTATAGCTATCCACCACAACCAGTTTATGATCCTACTGGTGTTCCTATGCCACACTAGTATCATCCTCAAGTCAATCGACATCTATCATTCTTATCCACACTAGATCTATCATATATGTCGATATTAACCAATGATCCCATATTACACTCCCCTTTTTGGCTAGTCATTCCTGCCAAATTACCTTCTGATATTCTAAAATTTGACAGTAAACCTGGTGAAGACCCTAATAACCACATTATGACCTTTCATATATGGTTTTCATAAAATTCACTAATGGATGATTCTATCCAGTTACTTCTTTTCCAGCGTACACTTACGACTACAGTGTCTAAATGGTACATTTAGTTACAACGCGAAACTTTTCAAGATTTTAATTCACTTTCCATGGATTTTCTCACTCACTTCCAATGATATATCCTCTACGAAAATGGCATAGAACTTTTGACCTCCCTTCATCAAACAAACTCCGTACATATTTCTAATCATATTCATGAATGGAGATGACGACAAAGGTTGATCAAAGAAACCATTCCCGACCAATTTTTCATTGAATGGTTCACCAAATCTCTTTTACCTCCTATTTATCGTGACGTAGCCATGGGTGGTGTCATTAAAGAAGAGGAAGCCATTTCTCATGCCCAATATCTGGACTTGGTTTATTCCCAATTCGATACTTTGTATGAATTGATTCTAAATTCTCCTCATCCATCAACTAATCCATCAAAACCATCATTCATCACTCACACATATGGAGTTATCGGTTCTGTCAAAATTGATTCCAGTTCACAGTCAACTGACACGACTAATCGTTCAGTCACTACCCCTGCTACCAGATTGAATTCACTCTCATCAAAATCCACCCTGTCTCAAATATATGAGGTGAATGCAATTCAATCTGCTTCTCCGCAATAGTCAGTTGGGAAGAAGCAAACTAAGATTAAACCTAAGAAAAAAAATAATCAAACCAAAAATTCAAAAACAAAAATGCAACCACCTACTACTGAGAATCAAACGCAGCGCAAACCAAAATTTCCATGTCTCATTTGAGGTGAATATTACTACACACGATATTGTCCTCATCAGGACGAATTTTTCAAACGTTTTAAAGGAAACTCTTAACCCATTGTATTAACACATCCTTTTCCACAACAGAAGTCACTGGCTGCACAAAATCCTACACCTCCGACAGGAGGCAACCCAAATCATCCTCCTAATGAGGAAGCTTCATTGATTTCACACATTTACATGTTTAATGGGATATATTTGACCACTCGTACTACAATATACAACACACCTCTAGGTAAACCTGATAAGAAAAAAGTAACTAATGGTACTACACCAGATCCACCATCCACTATAGTTACTCCTCCATTTGAACCACTCCATATTGAGAAACCAAGGTTTGAATCTATTCTACTTCCACTAAAGAGAAGAATTTGAAAGTCGACCTTTAATACTAATTCGTGTGCCTCTCAAAACTACAACATTGTTGAAGATTTGGTCCAAGCACCTTTTTCTATGTCAGCTCTTGAAGTTCTACAACACTTCCCTAGCCAACGTAGGACTATCTTGGAAGCCATCGGAGCTATAGATCTCAAGTCATCCAATAATATCACATTCAAACTGGATAATTTTAAATCACAACTCTCTCACCAACTTGCTTTCCAAATCAATGTTGTTGTCCATAATCAACATATTCATCGCAAGATCTTGGATGAGGGGGAATCCACATGTGTCATGTCCTTGGATTTTTGGAAAGGCCTTAAATCACCCGGTCTTAATAAATATCTCACTATTTTATGAGCAGTTGACGGAAGAGGTTTCTGTCCTCATGGATTATTACAATCGTTAGTCATTCAATTGGGAGGAAAAATTGTTTTTGTAGATTTTGAAGTAGTCGATTCTCCCCTCAATTATAACTTGTTTCTAGGGAGAAGTTGGTTCTATGATATGATTGTCGTTGCTTCGTCAATTTTTCGATGCGTTGAATTCCCTCATTAAGGTAAAATTGTGACCATCGATCAGTTAGATTACTACACCCCCAACGCTCGCACTCAAATGACCAACAACACTCCTTTTCTGGGAGACTAAAAAATTACTTGTGAAATTGTTGGGGTAGGTCTCTTGAAATACTCTCCACTCATGGGTACCTTTCCTACAGCTCTTCCTTCCACTATGTAACACATCGCAATCATAAATATGATTTTTACTATGGCACATCAATCCTTCGAATCATATGATCCATGGATCATGCCTAGTCTCTTAGAATTTGATACACTAGGTCACACTATGCCACTTAGTCCTGCAAAGGCCAAATACAAAGCTATTCAGTCTGCCTCTCCTTCACTGGATGATATGATATATGGGAACATAAAGAAGATTCATAGGTTTTGAAAGGGATATTATTTCCACTCAAACCTATTTCCTGATTAGCGAGCTTCTTTTATTCTTATTTTCTTTCCTTTTTTTACCTTCATATTATTTTCATTTAATTCGGAGACTTAGAGTTTTGGATATTTCTAATCTTTGATAAGGTGACCATTTTTTTACATGAGTACAACCTTGTTTAGAGTTTATAAGATTTCTTTTAGCATCTTTGTTTGAACAACAATGAGCATAGAATTTCATACCTTGTATTTCATTTGTATTCTTAAGCAAAACCATTATTAATTTATCACTTGTTTCGTGAGAAAAACTGATTGTTTTGAAACGCGATTATCGGTTTCTGATACATATTTATCTCTTGACTATCGGTAAGTATTCTATCTGAAAATAAACATGTGAAATATCAGAACCTCTGCAGAAAAAGAAACAGTATGTGTTACTTGTTTTTATATTTCTATTTTTTATGAAATCAACAAAAATGGTCTTATCTACGGTAAAAGTAAAAACTTACCAAAGAAATGAAAAATTGTAAATCAAAATAAGAAAATCAAACCAGTATGTACAATGGTGATTTGGAATATGATTATTGCATGAAGTGTTTCAAGTAATGCCCATTGATAGGGGTGTTAAGGATTTTCCCATCAATATTTTCTAATAAAAATGAATTATTTCCCTCTGAAGCCACGATCCTGAAAGGTCCAAACCATATGTGAAGGATCTTTTCGTGCTTCCCTGCGTATTCTTTTATAGCATCCCACTTCAAAAATAGGTCACTAGGGAGAAATTCTCTATTTTTATCTTTTTTATCAAACAAGGATTTCATATTATCTTGATATTTCTGAAGTCTCTCATCCACCTCATCCCTATTTTGTTGGACTTCACTCAACTAGTTTATTCTTCTGGTAACATCATGTTGGATCATGTTGTCATTGATGCCAATGGTTTATCATTGATGCCAATGGCTTGTCATTGATTCCAATGGTTTGATTATTTGGGAGATTGTTGGATCATATGTAAATGGTTTGGTTTGATTGATGTCATTGATTGATGTCAAGTAATTAATTGATATGATGACCTTGATGAGAATGATATATGTCCAAGTGGAAACCAATCGATGCAAAGATGAATCATTAGTGTCTTATCATGGTTGATAAGGTGCACAAATGTATGAACTCCAAAGTGGTCCCCTTATGGTGAAATCCCTCACGGGAAGACGCTTTACGGATTGGGTTATCCTAGAAGAAATGTTGGAGGACCCATGCTTGCATGTGGAATAATGAGATGATGATCAATGAAGTTGGTGGTGAAACTATCCTATATGGATAGTGCTTGACATGCCATTTCTGGTGGTACGTGGAATGTCACATAAATCCTCACGGTTTGAGAGTTATGGTCTTATGAAGTTGGAGGACCCCCATATGAAGGCTTGAAGCCCCAAAAGGTCAAAGAAGTAAAAGTGCTTGAAAAGAAGAAATCATTATTTAAATGATAAAGTAAAGTGACAAAATCAAGATGGATTATTTAAATGATAAAGTAAAGTGACAAAATCAAGAAGGAATATTTAAATGATATAGTATTGGAGAACTTTCTATTCATGGAAAGTGGTTAACCCTAAAATAAAGAAAATAGGTTAAGTGACCTAGAAATGGGTTAAGTAAACTAGAAGATGAAAGTATAAATAAGAAGCTAGGAACTCTTGTAAAATGTACATTTGGTGAGAATCCTTGTGGATCAATGGAGAGCTTTTTGTGAATATCTTTTGGAGTATTGATGAAGAGCTTCTTGTGAGAGAATCTTATTGGTGTGGATCTCTTGAGCATGATTGAAAATCTGTTCTAAGGAAGAGAGCGAGAGGAGGATCTCATGGACGCATCAAAGTTTTGGAAATGTCAGAGATCTTGATGGAAAAAGTCTCGGATTCACAGAAAACCCTATTTTCTAATGCCCACGCGGGTTGTCTATGTATAGGGTGCATGTACACGCGGGCTAGCTGTGTATAGGGTGAGTGTACACACAGGCTGACTGTGTACAGGGAGCGTGGACTGAATAACCTCATGAAGATTTGTGTTTGAGTTGGCGCCAAGCTCTTGGATGATGAGGCAAGTTCCAGATCTGCATTCTATGGCCTCAGATATATCACTAAGACACTAGTATGGTTACATTATTGTCTTGATAGATGCTATTGTTTGATATGTTTTGAATTCTTAGGGAATTCTTGGTATGGCTTCTATGATGTGACTCAATTTGGTTGATTTGGTGGATGGAGTGAGTAACACTCTTTTGATTCAGTAGTGACATGATTGCTATGGTATACTAGCTATTTATACATGATTGAGATAACATTCATATTGACTTGTTGTGGAGCATGAGCAAGCTATTGGAGAGCTTGGATGTGTTGTGATTGGTTGTGGGTCAGTTTGGACAGTGGAAGACAGAAGGGTTATAAGCATATAAAGAAAATAAAAACCCTAGTTGCTTAGAAGCAGACACTTGTTTCATTATACATTGGTCGGGTTCACACACAGGTTGTAGTGAGCGAGGGCACGTTCACATGTAGGCTGCACTACTGACAGGTCACGTACATGTTGACATATTGATATCTGTTGAGGATTGTTTCCTCATCTCAGTTAGTGTTGAGGATGTAAGATGAGTCTTGCATATAGAGTTGATGCTCTTGTAGAGTTGTACTCTATTCAGTTGTTGCTGATAAAACCCAAGGATTGTAGTCCGTAATGAAAGGAAAATTGTACATACATCTTGTGTTCTTTGTGTTCATTGTGGTGATGACTTGTTGATGATATATTGCTGATATATGTTGCTGATATGTGCTCACATATAAATGGTTATAAATGATAGCAATGGGTAATGAATAAATGTTGAATGCTAATTGATGAGTTTTTGTGAAAGAGGGAATTTTTGGGAAAAAGAGCCCCACACTCATTCACCCCCCCTCTAAGTGTGGTAGGTGTGTCCAATACATTATTGGTCTCTTCCTTTGTGTCTTTCCAAAGCTTCACCATGGGTAGAGACAGATTTATGGGGAGGACTACGTCAGTACCATACACCATTTGGAAAGGAGACATCCTGATTGATTTCTTAGTGCCGATTCGATTTGCCCACAAAGCATATTTCAAATGAACATGCCAGGATTTCTTATTTTCAGTCAGCACCTTTTTTATTATGGTGATTAAGCTCGTATTGTATGATTCTTCTAATTTGTTGCCCTAAGGGTAGTAGGCCATGGAATGTCCTAGTAAAATGTTGTACTTTTCACTAAAACTAACTATCGCCATGGATTTGAAGGCTTGGTCATTATCTGTAACTATCTTTCTAGGACAGTCGAATCTTGATACAATGTTTTCTTCTAAGAATTTTATCACAACTGAGTCTGTAGCATTTTGTGTCGTCACAGACTCTACCCATTTAGTGAAATGGTCTGTAGCAGTTAAAATCAATTTATGTTTTGCACTTGATTGTGGATGGATCTCTCCGATAAAATATAGACCCCATTGTTGAAATGGAGCTTTTGTTTTGATTGGAATGAAGTGTAGGGCGGGAAGCTTTTGTTTTCATGAGAATAGTTGACAAGAATTACAAGCTCTAACTTTAGCATTCACGTCAGTAAATAATTTTGACCAATAGTATCCCTCTTTCGAGATTTTATAGGTCATTTCCCTCCAGGTGTGGTTTCCTCCACACACTCCTTAATGAAACTCATTTATGACATCATCTGTTTCGGATTCTATTAAACATCTTAGTAAAAAGACTAGGGGATCCTTGTTGGTTGTGGAGCCTGATTATCTTCCTAATTCATAGGTCCTTGCTTTCAGTCGTGTTTATACCCCATGAAGTATTTACACCCCAGAAGTATGTACACTCTTCCACGCGGGGGAGTGCAGAGGGGGGGTACCCCCTCTGCAGGGTCCCGAAGCAAAAATTGCCTTGTAAAAGTATATTGTAATTTCATTGTAAATATGGAACGTTCATTATAAGGTCGTAGATCTAACGGTAGAGATTATGTTAGGGTTTTTTTCCCTAGAAGGCAACCCTCTTTTATGAGGGAAATGTATTGCAGCTATGGATGATGGTGAATATTGTATTCTGAGATAGGATACTGTGAGAGAAAGAAGAGGAAGTTACAGCGGGTTTTGTTGTAGGTTTTATCCCTTCATTTGCTGGATAATAATAAAGGAAGGACCTGGCAATTTCTCTGGTGGATGTAGCCCACACTGGGTGAACCGCATAAATCTATGTCTCTCTTGTATTGTGTGTCTTTTGTGTTTTGTTTCTGCATTTGCTTTATTTTATTGCTCTGCGGTCCTATTTTTCTAACAACTGGTATCAGAGCGTAAGGTAACTCGCAGGAAAAGAAGGTTCCTGGTTCAAGTGGGAGAAATGTCGGAAGATGGAAAGTTTAAGGTTGAGAAATTTAACGACCAAAACTACCAGTTATGGAAGATGCAGATGGAAGACTATTTATATCAGAAGGATCTATTCCTACCATTGAGTGGAGTAGCAAAGAAGTCGGTGGCCATGAAGGATGAAGAATGGGAGATTCTTGACAGAAAGGCTCTAGGAACGATACGGATGAGCCTAGCAGCGTCGGTGGCTTTCAATATTTCAAAAGAAAAGACAACGAAGGGTTTGATGGACGCATTGGCCAAATTGTATGAAAAACCCTCGACGTCGAATAAGGTATTTCTAATGAAGAGATTATTTAATATGAAGATGTCAAAAGGTGGGTCTGTTGCAAATCATTTAAATGAATTTAATACGGTTACTAATCAACTAAGTTATCTAAAAGTGGTCTTTGATGATGAGGTTAGGGCTCTTCTAATCTTGTGCTCATTTCCAGAAAGATGGAATGGCTTAGTCATGGCTGTAAGTAACTCTATCTCTGGCTCAAATAATTTAAAATTTGATGATGTTATTGGTGTTATCCTTAGTGAGGAAATGCGATGGAAAAGAAAAGGTGAGACATCAGGAAATGCATTGAACATGGAGAACATGGGAAGACAAAAGGATAGAGGAAAGGGCTCAGGAAACCATGGAAATTCTAGGAAGGGCAGATCCAAATCCAGACTTGGAAAGATAGAGTGTTGGAATTGTGGGA
>ML781927.1:289974-307036 GCA_009831015.1 Picea engelmannii | reverse complement strand
ACTACACATGCATTATGTTTTGGAGGTTCAGACACTTTTCTACAGGGATATGTTGATTCAGATATGGAAGGTGATAAAGACAGCAGGAGGAGCACCAAAGGGTATGTTTTTACTATAGGTGGAACAACAGTAAGTTGGATTTCAAAACTGCAAAAGGTTGTTTCACTTTCAACAACAAAGGCAGAGTATGTTGTTTCTACAGAGGCTAGTAAAGAGATGATTTGGTTACAAAGGTTTATGGAGGAATTGGGAAAGAAGCAGGAGAACAGCAAGTTGTACTATGACAGTCAGAGTGCCATTCACCTTGCAAGGAACTCAGCCTTCCATTCAAAGAATAAGCATATACAGTTGAGGTACCACTTCATACGATCCGCCTTGGAAGATGGAAAATTGAAGCTAGAAAAGATACACACTGGCCAGAATCCTGCAGACATGTTAACAAAGGGAGTAACCAGGGAGAAACTGAGTTCCTGCTCAGTTTTAGTTGGTATTCAAGAATAAAGATGAAAATGAGAAATTTTCTAGGTCCAAGAAGGTTCAGAGTCCAGCATATATAGCAGTGGTGGAGTTGTTGAGATCAGTCTCCAAGTGGGAGATTGTTGGTTATGGAGCCTGATTATCTTCCTGATTCAGAGGTCCTTGCTTTCAGTCATGTTTATACCCCATGAAGTATTTACACCCCAGAAGTATGTACACTCTTCCACGCAGGGGAGTGCAGAGGGGGGGTACCCCCTCTGCGGGGTTAGGGGGGGCTATCCCCCCGGCTGGGGGGTCTGGGGGAAAGTGGGCCCCCATCGGGGGTTCGGGGGCGAAGCCCCCACTGCAAAAATTGCCTTGTAAAAGTATATTGTAATTTCATTGTAAATCTGGACCGTTCATTATAAGGTCACAGATCTAACGGTAGAGATTATGTTAGGGTTTTTTTCCCTAGAAGGCAACCCTCTTTTATGAGGGAAATGTATTGCGGCTATGGATGATGGTGAATATTGTATTCTTAGATAGGATACTGTGAGAGAAAGAAGAGGAAGTTACAGTGGGTTTTTCTATAGTTTTTATCCCTTCATTTGCTGGATAATAATAAATGAAGGACCTGGCAATTTCTCTGGTGGATGTAGCCCACACTGGGTGAACCACGTAAATCTGTGTCTCTCTTGTATTGTGTGTCTTCTGTGTTTTGTTTCTGCATTTGTTTTATTTTATTGCTCCGCGGTCCTGTTTTTCTAACAGTCCTTCCAATACAATTGATTGTCAATGATGCAGTATTTTACCGTGTGAAAATTCAACATTCTCACCTTGGAAGGAGTCATATCACTTGGGCACTGAAGAGTCAGGAGGTATGAAACTATGTCACCATACCAAGCCGAGGAAGAAATTTTTTCTTGGATCGGTATTGTAGGTGGCTCGTCATCAATTTCTTCTATATATGGAAAGTATTCATGGGATTCCAGGTGGTTTATCCCAAGTGCCCTGAAGTTTGATTTAGCCAATAGTTTTTCCAGGCCTTGACCTTTGACGAGTTTAGTCGGTTTTACCTCAAGATCGAATTCCTAGATATTGGCTAGGCATTGAACCCTCCTTCCATCGTTATCTGGTTGAATCAATATATCTTTAATAGAGCTAGTTGGAACGTAGGCAATTATTCTGGAATATAGCACGTAGGTCCTAAAATATTTGAGGGCTTCCACCATCGCATATGCCTGTTTTTCCAGTACATCATATCTCAAATCGATGTCTCTGAGGATTTTACTGAAAATGATATAAGTTGCTTGAAAAATTCATCGTTCTTATGCAAGATCACAGATGTGATAGTATGTTCGGATGCGAATGAAAATATCAAGAACTCCTTCATGTAGTCTGGACTAGCTAGCACTGATGCTTCTCCTATCATTTTCTTGATGCATTTGAAGGATTCTTTAGCTTTAGTCATCCATTTGACCTCGCTGTCTTTTTTCAGCATATATGTAATTAGTTTAACAATTTCAGCGAAATTTGGAATAAATCTTCTTAAAAAAATTATTTTTTCTAGAAAATACTAGATTTCCTTTCTGTTCCTAGGAATATTGATCGTATCTATAGCTTCAACTATTTTTGGATCAATTTTGATTCCTTCTCTAGATACTATGTGACTTAAAATTTTACCTTCTTCCATCGCAAAATGGGATTTATTAGGGTTGAGTGACAAACCGAATTTTTTTCATTTCTCGAATGTTTGTTTGAGGTGTACCAAGTGATATGCATCTGAGTTAGAAAAAATAGTTAAATCATCGAGATAAATAATGAAAAAATTATCTCTCTCACAGAGAAAGGCTATGTCCATTTCTCGTTGGAAGGTGGCCCCTGCGTTCATCAGACCGAAAGGCATTTTATCATACATGAAAGAAACCCATGGAGTGGTAAACGCGATTTTTTCTTTGTCATCTTCATGGACCACAATTTGATTAAAACCTGAAAATCCATCAATCATAGATATTATGTTAGCTCCAACCACTTTTTCTAGAATGTGCTCCATTTTAGGGAGGGGATAATTTTCTTTAAGGGATGATTTTTTAAGGTTCCTAAAATCCACGTAGATTCTGATTTCACTATTCTTCCTCATGACTGGAACTAAGTTGGATACCCACTCAGAATACCTGAGTGGAACAATAATCTTTGCATTAAGGAGATTTTTTACCTCTCTTTCTATTACAAGCAAGAGTATAGGGTTTATCTATTTAATTTTCTTCCTGAAATGTTTGATGGCATGCTTTAAAGGGATTTTATGTTCGATGACAGTGGTATCATAAGTTTTTAGTTTGTCGTAACACCAAGAAAATACATCTTTGTATTGTTTGAGTAGCTCGACATACTTACTTTTCATTTTGGGTGGAATGTTTTTAGATATTTTGACCAGTTTAGGATTTTTCTTAGTGCCTATATCACAATATTCAACCTCTTCAGGATGAGGTTGCAAGGTAGAATTTAGGGGTATGTTGTCCTAATCAAATAATATTTCTAAGAGGATCAGACCTTTACGGTTTTTCTTGTTTTTTAGCACTGACATGCGATGGTTAGTGATCTTATCTTGGAACCTCTGAGGATCTTCGTATTCCTGCATGATCCATGTAGGGTCATTCTGATTTTCCTGGTCGATGTGTGTTTCAGAAAATTCATCCACCATTTCTAGTAATTTCTTGATCTGCTCATCGTCCTCAAAGACCTGCCAGTTTTGAACATTATTTGGTATTGAAGGCTTGTGCCTCATTTCTATGTGATAATTTAGCTTCAATACAGTAGGTGGCATAAAAGTAGTAGTCGCTTTCGCTAGAGAGTCAGCTTGTTGATTTTCTACCCTGGGAATATGATGAATATTAAACAATGATAAAAAGTTTTCTATCAAATCTCAGGCACAGTTCTCTTTTTTCTGGCATGTTAGTCTGCATCACTTTCGTTTCGGCTATCCTTGTTTTGGCAGCTTTCGTTTCAACTATTTTTGCTTTGGTAGCTTGCGTTTAAACCTTTTTTGTTTTGGAAGCTTGTGTTTCAGTGGATGGTTGAGCTACCTCATTCATTTTAATTCTCAACAATATCTTCTTCGGTGGAGCAGTTGTATAATTTTTATCTCTAGGCCTTAAATTATATTTCTATTGAAGATCGTCCATTATAGAGTCGATGATTCCTTGATAATCAGACTCTCCCAGATTATTTATGCTTTCCTCATTTCCAAACAGGGGTTCTTGGTCTAAAGATATTTCGTAATCCTGTTTGGTTAGGTGAGGTTCTCGGTTGTCTGATCCGGATTATTTTCGGCACAAAATGAGAGCGGAGATATAATAAAGAAATGCACATAGATATTGCAGATATTCAATAATATAATAGAAATGTATCAGAGATGAAACGATAAACACAGATATACAGTAATACACGATTTCTATTAATCAAAGAAATGTACAGAGACTATAAAAATACAGAGTGAAAGACTCGCTAGAATGGTGGCAGCTTATCTCTGAGAAGAGATGTGACGGCTACTCGCATTAGCAATAAGATGGTTGCAATGAGGCTCTAAAGGCCATTTTACAATAAAAAGGAATGCCAAAAGTCCTAGACATCTAAAAACCTAACCCTAGGAGATGAAGAGCCAAAAGTCATGTGGGCCCCGTTTTGGTAAGTTAGTACATCAACTTCCCGGGGTCGTAACGTTTGCATACGATCTCCGTTTTAGGCATATGATAGCTCGTTCGAAAGGTATCATCGAGGAGATTCATTTTGGGGGCTCAATTTTTCCTTCAACTATCATTGAGAACCTATATCTCAAAAAACCTTCATTTAGGCCCTCAAAATGGCCCCAGAAGTTAAAACCTGCTAAAAATAGTAAATTGTCAAAATTGCCAGAAAGTTATTTTGAGCCAGTTGGAAAAGGTGGGTGGCCACCAATATCCACCTGGATCAATTCTCCCTCCTTAGGAAGCAATGGTCTCCATTGTGTTGAGTTCCTGGGGGAGAAGGAAAAACGTTTGTTGAATCTGCATCTTGGTGAGCTGCTTGTCTTGCTGGAGACGTCACGCTGCTCAGTTTGTGGAAGTCTATCATGAACCCGTTGAGGTTGAGGTTGTTCAAAAAGTTGGGCTACATGAGAGGATGTTGTGCAGAATGAATCTTTTCATTTTGTTGCAGCCTTGTCGACCTGCATCTGTAGGATAGAAGGTGCTTGGGGTGAGGTTGTAGTGGTTGTAGTGTCCTTTTGTTCTCCTTTTGAACAGATTGTGAAGAAGATAAATTTTTCAGTATGAGATACTACTTTGCGACACTTTTTAGGTGGAACAGTAGTGGGAACTACCTCTAGTATTCTGTAGAGATGACCCCCCAAAGTGACAATAACACTACAAGGCCAAGACTCATAAATAGCATGGCGCTTCCACATATATGGCTAGCCCAAGAGAACATCACAGACATTCAGTGGGGAAACATCACATAATACCTCATCCTTGAAGGGTTGGATGCCATATGATAATAGACATTGTTGGATGACACGAAGATCTCATCCTTGGCGAAGCCACCCGATGTTGTATGGCTGCGGGTGTGGTGTTGTCGACAATCCCAACTGTTTGACAACCTCTGCTGAGATGAGGTTATTTTGGCTTCTTCTATCAACAATAAAATGCAGCGGGGTCCCCTTCACCCACATCTGTGAATGAAAAAGGCACTCCCCCTCTTCAACATCTGTTGGTTCTTCTGGTTGAATTGTTGTGGTCGCGACAGTAGCAGTGGGGTCTGCATCAATGATCTATCCTTTACCGGTATTTTCAGAATCAGATTCTGAATCAGGGTTCGGCTCCTTGTCTTTGATCTCGGCCACCAATGACTGTTTTGAGCGACATTCATCAGTGTTGTGTCAGGGGATTTTGTGGAAATCACACCATTTTCTAGTGTCCTTCTTTGTCTTCCCGTGACCCTTCTTTTCCTGTGTCTTGGATTGGTTTTCAGGAGACTGTTTGTTAGGGTTGTCTTTGTCATACTTTGGTTGTTGCAGATTTGCAGACCCAAACTCCCATTTGTTCTAGTGCTTAAATTTCTGCTCGATTTTAACAACATATCGATAGGCAGCACCGAGTGACGAGATGTCCAGAAAATCCATTTCAGTTTGGATCTATCTATGTAGAGCCCCACAGTATTTCAGAACCAAATGTTGCTCGGAGTCTTTGATACCCATCTTGGTGCACAAGGTATGGAAGGTATTGGTGAACTCTAGAACTCCTTGGCCCCTCTCTTGCCACAATGTGGTCCATCTCATGTACTGGTCCTCATAGTTGCCAACAGGGTAATACTGTTCCTTTACCGCATCCACAAAAAAATCTCAAGTGGGATCGGCCCCATATATTCCAGACTCCTCTGTGGAACTTTTCTCTCAGTAAGTTTCCCACCAATGTTTAACATGGGGGAGAGCCTTAAGGAGTGCGAAGGTGATCTTTTCCTTATCTAAAAAATTATGAACAGAGAAATAACCTTCTAGCAGATTTAACCATTTTTCTAGGGCTTCTGCATCTATCTATCCTTCAAATACAGGAATATCAAAATTAACTTGTACCTTGAAAGGTGAGGTGCTTCCAAAGTGGCCGCTTGATGAAGATGCACCTATTGCTATCGGTAGGCGTTGAAGGATGTGGGAAAAATTCTCCATCATTTTGTCCCTCTGTCGTGTGAGAGCTTGCTCAAGCAACAGACTGATAGGATTGTCTTCTTCGTCGTTTTTCTTTTCTTCTGCCATTGAGGTTTTATTGGGTGTGAGAGAATGATTGTCCTCAAGAGAAACAACCTAGAGACCCAACTTTCTATACCTGAACCTCGTCGGGGACATGCACTGAAAAAACGATCAAGAACAGCCTGCTCTGATACCACTGATCCGGATTATTTTCGGCACGAAATGAGAGCGGAGATATAATAAAGAAATGCACAGAGATATTGCAGATATTCAATAATATAACATAAATGTATCAGAGATGCAACCATAAACACAAATATACAGTAATACATGATTTCTATTAATCAAAGAAATGTACAGAGACTGTAAAAATACAGAGTGAAAGACTCGCTAGAATGGTAGCAGCTTATCTCTGAGAAGAGATGTGACGGCTACTCGCATTCACAAGAAGATGGTTACAATGAGGCTCTAAAGGAAATTTTACAATAAACGGGAGTGCCAAAAGTCATAGACATCTAAAAACCTAACCCTAGGAGATGAAGCGCCAAAAGTCATGTGGGCCCCGTTTGGTTAAGTTAGTACATCAACTTCTCGGGGTCGTAACTTTTGCATACGATCTCTGTTTTAGGCGTATGATAGCTTGTTAGAAAGGTATCGTCGAGGAGATTCATTTTGGGGGCTCAATTTTTCCTTTGGCTATCATTTAGAACCTCGATCTCAAAAAACCTTCATTTAGGCCCTCAAAATGGCCCCGGAAGTTAAAACATGTTAAAAATAGTAAATTGTCAAAATTGCCAGAAAGTTGTTTTGAGCCAATTAGAAAAGGTGGGTGGCCACCGATATCCACCTGGATCATCTTCATCACTAATATTGTTTATATCTTCATATAACCCCTCATAGTCTTTCATATCAACACTTTGCATGAAGTTTTATGTTTTAAAAGGGGTTTTGATCTTTTGGTCTTTGTTTTTCACTTGTCTCTGCTACATCTGGGGGTTTGGATTATTTTTTAAATATCTTCTAGCAAAAGGATCAGGCTTATCTTGGACTAGTTCCATTCTAGAGATTTTGTTTGATAACTCTTTGATTATCTTAGCCATGTCATCCATTTTTTTCTCCAAGGACCTCTCAGATCCGGAGGGTCCTGCTTGTTCTCTGAAGTGTTTGGTTTCCTTGGTTCATGTCTCAACCTTGGATTTTAGTTTACCCAATGCCATCATGTTCGACTCGATTTCTATGGCATCATCCTACATCCCCATTGTTATCACCTGCTAATTTGCATTGATGTTTCCTAAAGCATGTTGTCCTTGTGTTATCTTTCCACTCAAATTTTAAAACTTTCTCACCAGCTTCGTCAAGCTCCCATCACCTAAATCCTTCACTCAACTGATCATCTAAAATATTCATTTCCTCCATAAGTAAAAAAAATTGCAAATATCCCAAACCTATACCTAGCCTTAATGCTTATCTAAATCCCTTAGTTCCATCACTTCATTCATTTTTACCCTTATTTTCATATTCCCTTTGAAAATAAAAAATATTTCATTTATTAAGTGCCCTTATCCTATCCACAAAGTCATGTGTTAAGCCTCATATGCCCAAAGTCTTTAGAAAATAGAAAAAGGAGTTTATTATTATTAATATAAATATTTTAATATTAAAATATTTATATTCATATTTGATCCAATATTTAATTTATGGAATCACATCAAATCATGGGCATGAATCTCAATTTATAATGTGGAAAAGTCAAAGGATGGATGGAGGGTGCACATACATCGGACATAGAATTAACGTGGAGGTTAATGATGCGAAGGAGGGTTGTGGAAAATACCATGGTTTTGGTGATTGGCCACATGTTTTTATGTGGTGAATATCAGGGGGAAAAGTGGGTAAACTCCAAACCACTTTTCTCCAGCCCGATATAATAAATGAAACCATTTATCCTATGTTTTATGTGCAACATATTTTCCAGGAGTGCATTTTAATAACAATTATGGAATTTCTAATAAATGAAATTTTTCCTCACGGTGAAATTGTTTTACAGAGGTAAAATTCAAATTTTACAAAGATTAATGTTTATTTCCATGGAAAAGAATCAAATGGGAAGATGCACGTGAAAGGAAGACTTGGATAATTCTTTATCCAAAGGTTTTACGGAAGTAAAAGAAGAAGATAAAAGGTATTTTACCAAAGATGGTAAATTGGAAAAAACATGGTGATAGTAAATGTTTTTTACAGTGAGATGGTAAAATGGAAAAAACATGGTAAAATAAATGTTTTTTACAATGAGATGGTAAATTGGAAAAAACATGTTAACAATAAATGTTTGTTACAGTGAAATGACAAATTGGGAAAAACAAGACATGGTTTCCAAAACCACGGGAAGCAATCAAATAAATGGTTTTAAAAAACCACGGGCATGAATTAAATTATGGAAATTTAATTCTACGGGATAGAAAAATATTTGGGAATTATTTTTATTTCAAATATATTATTCCCAAATATTTAATGAGAATATGGATAAATGGAATTAGATTTGAAGGAGTATACGTGACATTTCAAAGAGAACATGGCATAGGAAGGAGCTGGAGCGTCAAAGGAATCTGCAGGGATCATGAAACGTTTTTCGGAAAACTGTCATTTGTAATCATTGTAGAAGCTAAAAAATTTCAGTTAAGCTATTGTAATTGGTTTCACACTAAAGGAACTCGAATTGTATAAGTGTTATGTTGATTAAGGTTGGTTTTCATTGATGTCAACCCTTGAAGAAATCCCCGTAGCACAAAGGTTGGGTAATGGACCCAAGATTGTTTGATGTAAAGATGACTCAATATTGTCTTGTCATGGTTGATAATAAGTAGAAATGTATGAACTCCAAAGTGGTCCCCTTATGGTGAAATCCCTAATGGGAAGACGCTTTGTGGATTGAGTTATCCTAGAAGTATGGTTAGAGAACCCATTCTTATTTGTGGAATAATGAGATGAATGCCAGTGAATTTTTCAGTGAAACTATCCTATATGGATAGTTATTTTCATTCCATTTCTAGTGGTATGTGGAACCTCACATAACTCCTCAAGGTTAGAGATTTATGGCCATGAGAAGTTGGAGAACTCAGGTTTGGGTAATGGAGCCAAGTTTGTTTGATGGATAACGGTATGAGTTTTGATATATTTTCAGGTACTACTATGGATAGTACATGTCATTCAATTTCTGGTGGTATGTGGAATGTCACATAACTCCTCACGGTTTTAGAGTTATGGCCTTACGAAGTTGGAGGACCCTCATATGTCATCTAGAAGCCCCAAAAGGTCAAAGTAGTCAAAGTGGTTTAAGAGTTTTTAAAGGTAAAGAATAAAGTGAAGTGATGAGTGCACTATAATTCAAATTGAATACAAAATCAATTATTTAAATAATAAATTTAATGGAGAAATTAGAAGGGGTTAACCCTAAAATAAGGAAAGTGGGAAAAGTGACCTTGAAGATGTTTTTAAGGAAGCTACTTAGAGAGTATAATTAAGAGGCAAGGCTCTTTCATTTAAATCACACTTGAGAATATTGAATACCTATAGGTGTCTAAGGTAACCAAAGGATATCTAAGATGAATTTATGAGGAAAGGGAATAAGAGAAGGCTGAAATTCAAGGAAGGATAAATTCTTTTGATGATGCTTTCTAAGGTATGTTTTTTTCAGGTCATCTCACCATTTTCGCAATAAATTTGTTTCTAGAATGATTTAGAACATGAAATTTCTATTCCATTGAGGAAACATATCCAAGTATATTTGGTAAAAAATGAAGCTTGTGGGTCGTTGTATTTTTGGAGTTACACTCCGTGGAAAATAGGGTTTGTGGCTAGTCTTGAAACTAGTCAAAAACAGGTGTTTCAAGTAAAAACATCATAACTTATTCATAACAGATACAAATTCAATAAGACCAAATATTTTGGTTAGATTACAGTCTTTAGTATTTTGTGTAACAGTTTTAGATCAATTCAACAAATATACGTGTGGGGCATGCTCTACAAGATCGCTCTCTAGAATAAGCTAGAATTCAGCAAGGTGTGTCATTTTTCCATAACTCCTTTTCTGAGAGATTCCAAGTAGTGACACCTGGAGGAATTTCATAAACACACCGAATAAAATTGTGTATCAGTTTCAGATCTTTATTTATTACAGGTACAAAGTTATGATTATTTCAATCTAGGGTTGTTGACTAATCCAAAACTAGTATTGTGAGACTAACAAAAGTTTGATGAAAATGCTAGTCTCTTGTTGTTAAAGTTAAGGAAGGTTTGCAGGTATGTGATCATATACACCAGGTCTATTACAGATTTACAAATCATGTTTGGATGATAAAATTGATGAGGTATTTTGGTTGAGGTACAAGTTGGGTACATGGTTGAGATAAGTAGTTGATGAGTTGGCACATACATGAGGTGTATAGTTGATGATGTTGGTACATATTAATGAGTCATATTTGATGATTACTTGACACATGATTGGTACATACTTGGTACATGGTTGGTTGCACTTGTTTATGGTACAGGTTGATTACAAATTGTTTGGTATAGGTTGGTGCATGGTTGATACACTTGTTTATGGTACAGGTTGATTACATGTTGAGGTACAGGTTGATGCATGGTTGATGCATGGTTCAAGTTATTGGTACAGGTTGTTTGGTATAGGTTTACAATGATATATCTCACAATGATAGTGTGACAGTGGTTCCATCATTCTACTTCTACTTCAGGGCGGTTGGATAGCGAAAGGACATGTGGTTGTAGCCACCTTCCAGTTGTATCCGAAGAACATAGGGGGTTGTAGCCTCCTTCTGGTTGTATCCATATAATTGGGGAGTTGGAGCTTCCCTCAAGTTGTAGCTTGAGAAACTATGGGGTTGGAGCCTCCTTCCAGTTGCAGCTGGAAAACAAAGGAAGTTGGTGCTTCCAATGAATTTAATTCTTCAAGACATATAAGATAAAGCATTATGTGGTTTTCTCTCGATTTGGGTTTCCATGTAAAACACTAGTGTACTGTGTATGTGTGTGATTGTTCATTTCTTATTGCTAATTATTGGATAATATTTCTACATTGATATAACACTTGGATTTTTTGGAGAAAAAGGATTATAATTTCTCTATTACTGATTCACCCCCCCTCTCAGTAATCCAACAATTGGTATCAGAGCAGGTTCCTTTAGAAATCAGTTTAACCACTGAAAGGTAGATCATGGAGAGTACCAACTCATATAAAAATGGATCACCGCACTTTGATGGACAAATGTATGATTTTTGGAGCATAAGGATGAAGACATATATACAAGCACAAGGGTTTGAAATTTGGAAATCCATTGTAGATGGATACACAGTACCAACAATTCCGCCAACAAATGAAAAAGCAGTGAAACTTGGTTAGAATAATTCCAAAGCTACAAATGCACTTTTGAATGGTCTTAGTGAAACAATATTCACCAAAGTTGCACATTGTAAATCTTCCAAAGAGATTTGAGACAAGCTTCGAAATATTTATGAAGGAGATACAAAAGTCAAAGCGACAAAACTTCAAACTTATAGAGGTCAGTTCAAACAACTAAAAATGAAGGAAGATGAGAATATTGCAGCCTACTTCTTAAGAGTTGACAAAACAGTGAATGCAATCATAGGATTGGGAGAAGAAATCGAAGAATCTGTAATTGTTCAAATGTTACTAAGATCTCTTCCTATGAGATTCAACCCTAAGATATAAGCACTAGAAGAAAGATCAGATGTGAACTCAATAAGCATGGATGAACTGCATGGAATATTCATAGCATATGAAATGAGAACTGAACAGGAAAATCCAGATGTAAAAGAAGCAGCCTTCAAAGAATCCAAAAGATCAAAGCAAAAGAAAAAGTAACAAGAAGAATATAGCAGCAGTAGTGACATCTCAGAAGATGATGAAGAAGTAGCCAACTTCGTCAAAAGACTGAACAAGGGAACCAATGGTAGGTATAGAGGTAAGCTTCCTTTAATTTGTTTTAATTGTGATGGTATTGGACATTTTTCTAACAAATGTCCTCATAAGAAAAAGAGAAATGATGAAGGTTAAAGGAAAACACACATATAAAGGAAAAAGAACTACAAAGAAAGATTTCAAGAAAACCTTATGCATCAAAGAAGACATCTCATCATCATATGAAGATGAAATCAGTGATAGTGAGACAGGAAGAGTTCTATTCATGGTAGTAAAATATTTTGACAAAGAAGACTCTGAAGAAGAATATGAAGAAGCCAAAGAAGGATTTGAAGAAGTCAAAGACGAAATTGAAGAGACAGAAGTTGACTATCAAGAAGAATTAATGTGTGCCATAGAAGTTATCAGAAGAGAAAACAAGAAAAATAAGAAACTACAAGCAGAACTAGACAAGAAAAAGGACACTCGATAACTATAAAAAATGATCACAAGATTGAAGGTTAAAATAGAAGAAGATAAAAGAATTGAAGAATCACTCAAAGAACAACTAGAAGAAAAGTACAAGATCATTGGAAACTTGGAAGTAGAGATTGTCACACTAAGAAAGGATATTCAAAAGAAAAATATGCAGAATATCTCAAAAGTTCTAGATGACATTATCAGCAGTCAAAAATATCATCTTGACAAGTTTGGACTTTGATACAATTAGACAGAAAAGGGACCAAGCTCCAAAACAATAGAGTAAGAAAAAAATCCAAAAAGCTATGCAAAATCAATCAAAGGGGATAGGAAGATGTAGAAGGAAGATTACAGGGACACTCCTCCACCAAGAAGATTCAGATTTCAGAATCAACAATAGACAGATAGGCCTCAAGAAGAAGAAGGATTCATAAGGGCACCTTCTTTCATAAGATCTTCTACTCCCAGGTATCATTATGCATGTAATAATTTTGGACATAAAAATGTGAATTGCAGAGCTAATAATAGGAACAATAACAACTTTGAGAGTCATCCACAAAGGGGTTACTCAAAAAGACCTAGTGAAACACAAAGAAGAAGTTACAACATGTTTGAATCTTTGAGCATTGAAGTGGAATGTTACAAATGTAACAATTTTGGACACATGGCGAAAAATTGCAGAATGGCAGTCCCTCCTAAAGAACCTCAACATAATAACAACAGTCACAGACAAGAACCTTAGAAAACGACATGGATAAGAAAGCAAGATCAATATAGCAATGAAGAATGCAGAGTCGCTCTACAATCTCAGAAGAAGAAACACAGTTGGTATGTTGACAGTGGGTGTTAAAAACACATGACAGGTGATAGAGACAAATTTCTTACATTGCGAAAGGAAATAAATAGATCAGTCTCCTTCACAAATGATAATTCAGCCAAAATCATTGGAGAAGGCACAGTCTGAATTGGGAACAAGAATAAAAAGGCACAAAATGTTCTACTGGTAGAAGATATGAAACATAATCTTCTAAGTGTGATTCAAATGTGTGACCAAGTTCATAAAGTTACTTTCAATTCACAAAAGTGTGAGATAAGAAGAGAAGGTTCAGGGAAATTGTGTTGGCAAATGCTTAACAGGTAGCATATGCTTGTCATTGATGGCAAGTACAATAGTGAAGATGGTAGGATCAGAGTGTGCATCGATAGACAAACAGGAACAACGTAGGCTCAGGAGGAATCAGCGCAGAGTCGAAATTCTTCCAAGTAAGAAGGATGTGTAAGCTTGGAGGAGAAGTGTCGTTGATCGTTGGATCCCATCCAAAATTCCCAACAGCATGAGGGTCGTCAGATCTGAATAAAGACAAGAAGTGTGTGTGCTGAAGAGGAGGATAGATCTCAGGCATTAGATCTGAGTGCAGGATCCGACCACCGTTGGATCGAGGAAAACCTGCACGGTGTTTAAATTGCAAGGAGAAAAGGGGCTCACAAAATCCCGAAAGTAGGAGGACCGTCCATCTCAAGGGGTTATGTGGACCGTTGATCCGACTCCCTGTCAGGGTTTCAAGGATCGCAAGTTGAAGAGGTCAAATAATAATAACCACAGGACTCATGAAATCGTGATATGTGATACCCCAATATAATCTCGACCGTTGGACCAAGGACAAATATGGACCGTTGATTCCAGTCCCTGTCGAAGTTTCGGGGATCGAGAGTTGGACATGTCAAAAATTATTGACACCAGGAACCCCGAAATCGTGATGTGTGAAATCCTGACTGAATCTAAACCGTCAGATCAAGATATGATCTAGACCGTCGACCCGAATCACGTCAGCAAACCATGTCATCTAGGAACACGTGGCACAACCAGGTAATGACAAGTGTCAGGTTGATTCAACACTTCAAGCACATGTAAGTCACGAATCATAGTGACACGTGGTAATATTCAACTTGTGTCAATCCACGTGTGACATCAGTAGATGTACACCACTTCGAAGTTTCAAGGATCGCAACATGGAGAGGCAAGTAAACAGTGCAACATAAATGCCGAAATCACGATATGCGATATCGTGACGTATTTGCAACCGTCAGATCAAGAAGTGATCTAGACCGTTGATCTGACTTCTTCACGGGGTTTCTTGGATCAGGATTTGGAAGTGACAACAAAATTCACCACAGGAATGTTGAAATCGTGATATTCTAAATCACGATGTAATCTGAGCCGTCAAATCAAGCTTTGACCTGGACCATTGATTCCAGTCAATGGAGAGGCATCGGGGATCGAGAGTTGGACATGTCTAAGATTATTGACAACAAGAATGTTGATTTCGCGATATGCGAAATTGAGATTCAATCGCAGCCGTAGAATCAAGCTCAGATCTGAACTGTTGATCTAACTCCATATCGGAGTTTTGGGGATCGCAACTTGGAGATGTCAAAGAAACAATGCAACAAGAATGTCAATTTCGCGATATGTGAAATTGCGATGCAATCGCAGCCGTAGAATCAAGATATAATCAGGACCGTTGATCCCATGCCATTATGAGGTATCAGGGATCGCGACTTGGAAAGTCGAGATGCCACATCTCCAGATCCACGAAACACGAATTCGCTAAAAACGCTTTTTGCATAGGCGCTTGGTTATGACCATAGTCACATTGGGGAAGGAGCTAGTGTAGCAAGATTAATAAAGTTCATCCAACAACGCAAATAAACCTAAAGGAGATCGGAGGGATACTGTAGCACGGCATAGTATAACTGTCAGAAACCACTGATGGTTCCAGCCAGAGGACTTGAAGACACATGGGATGATTGACAGAGAAGGTGAAGAGTTGCTAGGAATCTTCAAGAGGAATGAAGATGTTCATGAAGGTGATGGACAGCTAGATGGGCATTGAGGCCTATAACTAAAGCAGAGAAGGTGAGCTCGACTGTCACAGAGAAGATGAAGAGTCTCAACTACCAGAGAGGCTGAGGAATCTCAGCATAACACCCAGTGATGTTGAACGCGTGGGAAAATAGCCAAAGAAGCTGAAGAGTCATGATGATGATCACACAGAACACTGGAGATGTGGAGGAGATTAGCGCGGGATGAGCATGCAGAGGAATGGTGAATATTGCATGCACAAGATGCACAGAAGCTACATATATACGGTACAGAGAAGAGAAGAGGTTGTTGTTGCTGTTGGAGGTTGTTGTGATTATTTTTGGTGAAGGTGATTCATGTGTGAAGAAGGAGGAGAGTGTAGCAGCTGAAGAGAATAGAAGAGGAATTGTACAGTGAATGGACATGGTGCACAGAGCATAAAAAGTGGAATAACAGACAGCGCAAGTGATGTTTACAGAAAGGAAATGAGGCAGACAGAGCAACGAAATACAGCAGAACAATGATGAGTCTGGTAAGACATTGTTGAACATCATATCGTTGTAATAAGTTTCAGTAGCAAATATTTATATTTCAGGGTGGTTGGGAGGAACTAGGGAGGACTTGTGTCCTCAAAGGTTCAAGTGGGTGCTTGAACACAGGGAGTTGGTGCTTCCTTCTAGTTGGTGCTAGAAAAACCAAGGAGTTGATGCTTCCTTCTAGTTGGTGCTAGAGAAACCAGGGAGTTGGTGCTTCCCTCTAGTGGGTGCTAGAGAAAACAGAGACTTGGTGCTCTCAGCAAGTTGCATCTTGCAAAACTGAGGTTGTAGCCTCATTATGAGTTGGTGCTCATATGTATGATACTGTAAAGAATGTAACCATTACTTATCATATAAAGAAAAATAGGTTTTTACCCTGCATGGGTTTCCTCAGGAAATATTTGTCTCTGTGTTTCTCATATATGTGAATGATGCTGAAAGTGCCATTGTTTATTTCCCTACATTATTGTGATCATCATTCAGTGTCTCTACAAAGAGTTTAAAAGAACCATAATTGTTTAAGCATGTTAACAACTGATTCACCACCCCCCCCCTCTCAGTTGTCTAACAATTGGTATCAGATTCGGCCCCTTTTATCTAAGGGTAGATCCTAGAGATTAAACATGTCAAGCAGTGAAGGAAATTCAACCAATAAGGCCCTTATGTTCAATGGAACAAACTTTGCCTTCTGGAAAGTTAGAATGAGAACCTACATAATGGCTTTAGGTGCAGATGTCTGGGATGTGGTAGAGACTGGTTATGTAAAGCCAGTTGTGCTAGCTAATAAGGATGACAAACTAGAATTTAGCTTCAACGCTAAGGCTATGAATGCTATCTTGAGTGGGCTTGCAGAAGCAGAATTTGTAAAATTTATGCACCTAGGAACTACCAAAGAAATGTGGGACAAACTCATTAACAATTATGAGGGTGATGAGAAGGTAAAGGATGCAAAGCTTCAAACCTACAGAATACAGTTTGAACAGCTGAAGATGAAGGAAGATGAAACTATTGGAAAATACTTTCTGAGAGTAGAAGAAATGGTAAATGCAATGAAGGCACTTGGTGAAACAATT
>ML781927.1:251023-276980 GCA_009831015.1 Picea engelmannii | reverse complement strand
CTCTCAGTTGTCTAACAAATTGGTCGGTACAACTGCAAGAAATTCAAACAACATATATGTGTTAAGTGAAATTGGAAGTGAAAAGTGTTGTCTAGGAAAGAAAGATGAAAGTTGGCTATGGCACAAAAGAATGGGTCACTTGAATTTTGATAACCTTTTCAAAGTCAACAAAAGAGAAGTAGTTAGAGAAATGCCCCAGATCAAGAAACCAACCAACACTTTATGTAAGAATTGTCAACAAGGAAAGAAAACAAAGACCAGGCTCAAATCAAAGGAATATTTAACAACAATACCACTGGAAATTGTGCATACTGATCTAGTTGGAACAACTACAACAAAGGGCTTAAAAGTTGAGAGATACTTTATGTTATTAGTTGATGATTATACAAGAATGACTGCAGTTTGCTTTCTCAAGAACAAGTCATAAGCTTTTGAAAACTTCAAGATATACAAGGAAATGGTTGAAAATGAGATGGATTCAAGAATCAAATGCTTGAAATATGATAATGGAGGGGATTTCACTTCAAAGGAATTTATGGACTACTCCATCAGTCATGGAATAAAAAGGAAATTCTTCGTTGTTAGGACACCTCAACGAAATGGAGTTGTTCAAAGAAATAATAGGACAATACAGGAAATGGCTCGAAAAATGCTAATGGATTCCAACTTGAAAGGTATATTTTTGACATAGGCAATGCATACAACAGTTCACATTCAAACAAAGTAATGCTCAGAAGCAATAGTGATAAAACTCCCTATGAGCTATGGAAAGGAAGACCAACAAATGTGAAGCACTTCAGAGTTTTTGAAAGAAAATGCTACATCAAAAGAGAATATGGCATAATGGGAAAGTTTGACTCTCATGTGGACAAAGGAGTACTTGTTGGTTACTCAAGTACAAGGAAATCATACAAGTTTTAAAATATAAGATAGAACAAAGTTGTGGAAAGAACCAATGTAACAATTGATGAAACAGGCAGACCAGAATCAAAGGAAGAAGAAAACAAATCAATGGAACAAATTTTCGAAGAAGAAGAAGCAGAAGATGAAGTAGAAGAGGAAGATGAAGAGAATCCAACAGAAAAAGAAGAGAAAGTTCAAAAAGTATCTCCAAAGACACCTAGCAAACGAGTACAGAAGAATCATCCTTCATATCAGATTATTGAAAACAAAGATGCAGGAGTTGAGACTAGAAGAAAAATCTGTTCACCAGAACAAACACACCTAGCACTCTTATCTACAATTGAACCAAACTATTTTGAAGAATCCAATAAGGATGAATTTTGGAATAAGGCCATGAATGAAGAATTGGATCAAATAGAGAAAAATGACACTTGGGAACTGGTTCCAAGACCAAAGAATAAAAATGTGATCGGCACAAAATGGGTTTTCGGGAATAAATTAAATGAATATGGACAAGGTACAAGGTACAAAGCTATATTGGTATGTAAAGGATATGCACAAATTGAAGGAATCGAATTTGAAGAGACATTTTCCCTAGTTGTCAGAATGGAAGAAATTTGGTTGCATTTAGCCTATGCATGCTCCAAAAATGTTAAAGTATATCAAATGGATGTAAAATCATCTTTTCTGAATGGGGAACTTGAAGAAGAAGTCTACATTGAACAACCAGAAGGATTTCAATTGTCAGAGAATGCATATTATGTGTGTAAATTAAAGAAGGCCTTGTATGGTCTAAAATAGGCTCCTAGAGCATGGTACTCTAGACTGGATAATTATCTGTAGCAGGCAAGGTTCAGAAAAGGAAGTGCATACAACAACCTCTACATCAAGGTAAGTGAAGGTAATATTTTATTAATTGAAGTTTATGTTGATGATATTATTTTTGGTATTGATGATGACAGGTTAATCTAGAAATTTTCAAAAGATATGCAAAATGAATTTGAAATGTTGTTACTTGGACAACTATCCTTATTTTTGGGACTTCAGATACGTCAAAGCAACCAAGTAATATTTATTTCTCAAACCAAGTATATCATAGAAATGTTAAAGAAGTTAGGAATGGAAGATTGCAAACCAATTATTACTCCCATGAAAACCAGTTGCAAGTTGAGCAAAGATGATGATTCGATGTCTACAAATCAGAGGCAATACAGGTCAATGATTGGCATCCTACTATATGTGAAAGCATCTAGACCAGATGTAATGCAGGCATTTTGACAGGTGGCATAATTTCAAGCAACACCAAAGAAGTCACATGTGTTAGTAGTGAAGAGGATTTTCAGATATCTCAAAGGAACAGAAGAGTTTGGATTATGGTATCCAAAAGGGAATGATCTATCACTTATTGCCTACACAGATGTAGATTGGGCAGGTTGTATTGATGATCAACGAAGCACCAGTGGAGCATCATTTCACTTGGGTGAGTGTTTAGTATCATGGCTAAGCAAGAAACAATCATCAGTATCTTAATCTACATCTGAGGCAGAGTATATTGCAACAACATCATGTTGTACATAGGTTCTTTGGATGAAACAAAATCTGACAGATATACAGGTTGAGTATGATGAGCCCATTCCAATCTATTGTGATAATACAAGTGCCATCAGTATCTCGAAGAACCTAGTGATGCACTCCAAGATGAAGCACATTCCAATCAAGTATCACTTTCTACGGGAGCAGGTTGCAGAAAAGAACATCATAGTTGAGTATGTGGGCATAAAAGAACAAGTGGCAGACATATTCACAAAACCACTTCCACGAGAATCCTTTGAATATCTTCTCTAGAGACTTGGAGTTATTTATACTCAAAAATGGATGAATTTTGAATGCTTATCTTATATGTCTTAGATTTACACGAGGAAGCACCATAAGAGTACAGTTTAGTCAGAGGGAGCAACCCCAGATGGAAAGATTCATTTTCCATTGATGACAAAGGGGGAGAGATTTATCCGATGCAGAGGACAAAGGAAGAGGAAAGAGGCATGGTTTCAAGGGGAGCATATTTATTATATACAGAGGATAGAGGCATGGTTCCAGAGGGAGCATGAGTGATATGATTTCAGTATTGCATCATAGTTTTTCTATCAATGCCAAAGGGGGAGATTGTTGATTTAGGTTGGTTGTCATTGATGTCAACCCTTGAAGAAAGCCTCGTAGCACAAAGGTTGGGTAATGGACCCAAGATTGTTTGATGTAAATATGAATCATTATTTTCTTGACATGTTTGATAATAAGTAGAAATGGATGAACTCCAAAGTGGTCCCCTTATGGTTAAAACCCTCATGGGAAGACGCTTTATGGATTGAGTTATCCTAGAAGTATGGTTAGAGAATCCATTCTTATTTGTGGAATACTGAGATGAATGCCAGTGAATTTTTCAATGAAACTATCCTATATGGATAGTGTTTTTCATGACATTTCCAGTGGTATGTGGAACCTCACATAACTCCTCACGGTTAGAGAGTTATGGCCATGAGAAGTTGGAGAACCGAGGTTTGGGTAATGGACCCAAGTTTGTTTGATGGATAATGGTACGAGTTTTGATATATTTTTAGGTAATATTATTCTATATGGATAGTACATGTCAATCCATTTCTGGTGGTATGTGGAATGTCACATAACTCCTCACGGTTTGAGATTTATGGCTTTACGAAGTTGGAGGACCCTCATATGTCATCTAGAAGCCCCAAAAGGTCAAAGTAGTCAAAGTGGTTTCAGATTTTTTAAAGGTAAATAATAAAGTGAAGTGATGAATGCACTATAATTCAAATTGAATACAAAATAAATTATTTAAATAATAAATTTAGTGGAGAAATTAGAAGTGGGTTAACCCTAAAATAAGGAAAGTGGGCAAAGTGAGCTAGAAGATGTTTTTAAGGAAGCTACTTGGAGAGTATAAATAAGAGGCAAGGCTCTCTCATTTAAATCACACTTGAGAATATTGAATACCTATAGGTGTCTAAGGTAACCAAAGGATATCTAAGACAAATTTATGAGGAAAGTGAAGAAAAGAAGGTCGGAATTCAAGGAAGGATAAATTCTTTTGATGATGCTTTCTAAGGTATGTGTTTTTCAGGTCATCTCACCATTTTCGCAATAACCTTTTTTATAGAATGATGCAGACTGTGAAATTGCTATTCCATTTAGGAAACATATCCAAGTATATGTGGTAAACAATTCAACTTGTGGGTCGTTTTATTTTTGGATTTACACTCCGTGGAAAATAGGGTTTGTGGCTAGTCCTGAAACTAGTCAAAAACATGTGTTTCGGGTAAAAATGTCATAACTTATTCATAACAGATCCAAATTTAGTAAGACAAAATGTGTTAGTTATATTATTGTCTTTAGTACTATGTGAAAATTTTCATATCAATTCAACAAATATTCCATACGGGGCACGCTCTACAAGGTCGCTCTCTAGAATAAGCTAGAATTCAACAAGGTGTGCCATTTTTTCCATAACTCCTTTTCTGAGAGGTTCCAAGTAGTGACACCTGGAGGAATTGTGTTAAAAACACTGAAGAACATTGTATATCAATTTCATATCTTTATTCATTACAGGTACAAAGTTATGATTTTCAAGTTAGGGTTGTTGACTAATCCAAAACTAGTCTTGTGAGACTAAAGAAATGTTTGATGAAAATGCTAGTCTCTTGTTGTTAAAGTTAAGGAAGGTTTGCAGGTATGTGATCATGTGCATGAGGTATATTACAGAGTTACAAATCATATTTGGATGATGAAATGTATGAGGGATTTTGGTTGAGGTACAAGTTGGGTACATGGTTGAGACACGTAGTTGATGAGTTGGTACATACATGAGGTGTATAGTTGATTATGTTGGTACATATTGATGAGTCGTATTTGATGAGTACTTGACACATGATTGGTACATACTTGGTACATGGTTGGTTTCACTTTTTTATGGTACAGGTTGATTACAAATTGTTTGGTACAGGTTGGTGCATGGTTGATGCACTTGTTGATGGTACAGGTTGAATACAAGTTGAGGTACAGGTTGATGCATGGTTGATGCATGGTTTAGGTTATTGGTAAAGGTTTACAATGATATATCTCACAATGATAGTGTGACAGTGGTTCCATCATTCTACTTGTACTTCGGGGTGGTTGGACGGGGCAAGGACAGGTGGTTGCAACTACCTTCTGGTTGTAGTTGGAGAACATAGGGGGTTGTAGCCTCCTTCTGGTTGTAGCCAAAGAATTGGGGAGTTGGAGCTTCCCTCAGGTTGTATCCTGAGAAACTAGGGGGTTGGAGCCTCCTTCCAGTTGAAGCTAGAAAACAAAGGAGGTCGGTGCTTCCAATGAATATAATTCTTCAAGACATATAAGATAAATCATTCTGTTGTTTCCTCCTGACTTGGGTTTCCACGTAAAACACTGGTGTATTGTGTATGTGTGTGATTTTTCATTTCTTATTGCTCATTATTGGATAATAATTCTACATTGATATAACACTCGTATTATTTGGAGAAAAAGGACTATAATTTTGTTATTATTGATCCACCTCCCCTCTCAGTAATCCAACATGTTAGAGGTTCCAAATGAATTAATGTGGGAAGAAGTGCAAGGGCACAAATTATGGTTGTTATGAACTCCATTGTAATTTTGTGGAGCTGAATTGAATACATATGCAGAAGATTTTGAAATCTCTATGAAAAAATTCTAAGGTGGTGATATGAGTTTTGTCTTCCCTCATTGTATGTATTTCCTATGTTATTTAATTCCATTTACACTATCTTATGTTTGAATTGGATAGTCAAAATCCTAGAATTCATCTCTTGATGCTCTTGGTTGAAAAAATTTAAACTATGTGTATTTCTTCCTAACTAATTCAGAATTCATTTCAGTAATGCTATGATGCAGTTACTTGTTTTCCCCCTTCCCTATTACACTCTTCTTAAATACAATTTACAACTCAAATTCATTGCCTCATTTAGCCTTTATCCTCTGGAGAGTTCTACAGGCCAGTCAATGTTTTCATTCAATTTCAAAATTTTGACTCCATAGCCCTGAGTGTCCCTCCCCTTCCTTGCCAACAACTTTATACAAACCCCCAAAACAAACTAAATATAGCCATTGATTATCAAATAAATATCAAGTGACATGAGAGAGCCCTCTCTGAGTTGAGCAGGCTAGTGCCCAGCTCTAAAGTAGGTTGAAACAGTTACCTCTGTCATTTTTCTATCAACGAGACAAAATTTACAGATTTCTAACACCCGTGAGGGTAGAATATCTCCTTTCCCTTAAAAGTAGGGAAAATTTGGGCTCAAAATCCCTTGCAAAAGTCACTTTAGCATAAGGTTGTGAGGGCTTAACTTCTACTGGAATATTATGATAGAGTTTGTTAAACCTCTGGGTGAATTCTAGGACTGACTCAGAATTCTTTTTCCTCAGATCCCCAAACTTCGTCAGATAGTACAAGTGGTTTTTTTTTTCCCCCCACCGTGTTAAAAAATCATTTTCTAACTCAACGTAAGACCTTACAAAACTTACTGGGAGCCCCCAAAACCATATTCTTACTTGTCCTTCGAAATTTTTCACTAAAAGTCTCGAGTAAACATACTCATGCTCAATACTGAGGATATCAATGAATTGGTCGAAAAATTTTATGTGCTCTGTGGCAGTTAAATATCCTTCTCCTATGAATTTTCATAAGTTCTTCATATCATTTTTAGGTAAATCATGGAGGATGGGAGGGATGACCAAAGGAGCATATCTGGCTAATACCTTGGAAAAAATACTAGGGGGTGGAGGTGGTCCTTGACCACCTCCTCCTCCACCTCATCTCGCACCACCTCCGGCGCCACCTCCTCCGGTAGCAGCCATTGAGAGTCTAGGGGATGAAATTCGGGAATTATAGAGAGGATTTTCAAAAACTTGTAGTGACCCTTAGACTACCTCAGGATGAGGGGAAGGAGGTTCTAGAAACTGACCGTTAGGAGACAGAAAATCTAAAAAGGGGGGAAAAGGGAAATGAGGACTGGGTTTTTCGGACTTACAGGATATGTAAACAAGAGAACCAACAGGAGTTGAATCATGGTATGAGGTATACTCCTCAGAGTTTCGGGGAACTTAAACCTTTACTTCAGGGACCAGTGGAATATCAATAAAAGCGGGTATTGAAAAGGATCTTTTACCTTCACTAGTAAAGGGGGAAGTTGAATCGGTCTCGGCTTTTATCTCAGGTAAAACCATCTCAAGGTTTATGGTTTTAGCTTCAATTTTATTAGTTGATGTATCTCTGAAGTCACTTTGTGTGTAACCTTCTTGTGAGATTGACTTTTCAGGTGGAACCTTAGCATTAGTTTGCATAGTTTTGGGTTGGTAAACCTTACTTGTGGATGCAGCACTCTGATTGAGGTATCCCCTTGGTTTTAATAGATTTTTTATATCAGTTACAGGCGTAGTCTGTTGATCGTCTGGGTTCTTCCTAGTATTTTTTCTACCAAATGCCATTTTATCTGTAGTGGATTCGCTAAGTGAAAGATAAAAAGTAGCCTTATTATTGTATTCAATCTTTATTCACTATCAAAGAGAGAAACTTACCAGGTTGTTCTCCTAGGGAAAAATAACTTCATTTCTCCGTCCCCAGCAGCGGCACCAAAAATATGTTGTTCCTAAGATTATCCTTAAGGATCAAAGAATAATGTTAGGCATCATGAATATAAAAGAACGTTTTGAAAGGTGTTTTTTCTTCCATTATTTATATAAGAATTAATCCTCAAATGAAATTAATGACAGAACAAGACAAAGGTCGTATTTCGTCGTCTGAGTCAATTTATAAAATCAAATGATGTGGGTGGAAACTTACAAAAATGTTAAACAAAATGAGGCATCAATGTAAGATAAATCTTACCTTGTTCACAGTAGAAGAAAATAAAGAATGCACCCTTGAAAGGATATGAGATGTAGTTATCCAAGTAGCTCACAGTTCTTGTATTTAATTACAGAAAATACAGAGAAAAAATTTATTTCTTATCAAACAACCGATAAAATGTGACCACAGTAGTAGTCATACTAAATTGCAACCACTCACTTATCAAGGAATGGCATAAAGAAAGATAGAATTATGAGATACATGAGAAACACATAACTCAAACTACACAAAGGTTGGAATCTCTATCTGCACTTGTATTAATTCTCACAAAATGAGAGTTTTCTTTATTACATTCGGCAAGAAGCAGTTTGTGTTAAATATTCAAACTATGTATTTATACAAAAATGATCTCAACCCTAAGCGGTTGGAATTCTCATAATTCAAAAACAGTAAATATTACAATAAGTAAAATTTGAAGAGTTTCATTTGCATCTTCTCTGTCTCTTTGCCTATTGGCAGAGACGTTTCTTCTTCTTGTCCTCCAGCTCAGAAATAACTGGCTCTAATCATAACCTATGTAAATGGTATGCACACGTTGTCTCATTTGTTTCCAGATGTGTTGGCTTTCCCTTGCTCGACACACTGAACAGATCTGCCTATTAACTGCACCACTAACCTAGAAGGTTATGTTGTGTCCTTCGCCTCAAAAGTATATAGCTTCTTTTCTATATGAGGAAACTTATCCTGCATTTTGCTTTCTTCCGAAGATATATATTGTATCCATAAACTAGGATTGACTATCCAATTATTAATCTGGATAAGGTCAATTTGTTTCAATTGTTAGATTGTTGTCCAGGCTTCTTCCATGCTTGTCTCAGAATTAAGTTGATTTTTTGCTATCTCCTTCAGGGTCCAATGACTCTTTGTCGAGTGAATACAATTCTTCTTTCCAAACTATCTTTACTTCCCTGTCTAATCTTTTTCTTTCAGCCAGATTTGCCTCCCAGGTCTTCAATATTATGTCGCCTCGAGTTTTCTCTGAAAGAGACAATCGAGAGACCCTGGCTACTTCATCTTTTTCTACTAATAAAACATCCTCCTGGAATGTATCTTGAGCTACATTGGCCTATCTCTCCCTAATATAAAATTTATTTAGAGAATGGTCTGCCACCCGATAACATCTTTGAACAACTTCTACTTCAGTAAAAAGGTTTTGTTGGGATAATTCCAGCTTCTTGTGCACCTCCAATGCTTGGGCTTGGAAAACCACCATATCCACTGCCATGTTCTCAGTCAGTTTTATTTTAGCCTATAGTTTTTTTACCAACTCTCCCTATTGAATGGCCATTTCTCTACCTACCTGTGAATTTTTATGCATTTCATCAAGACTGATTTTGAGTTGTTGAATTTCATGTCTGTCACAGGATTTGATCTGCTAAAAAACCTTATTCATATTATTTCCCACACTCTGTTCCACAGTCTTTATTTGGTTCTGCAATTGTCTCACTAACAGATCCTTCTGTTTCAATTGTTCTGTTAGATTCCTAACTGAATATTGATATTTCATGGAAAAGGATCCCAATGAGCCTGCCATTTCCATGGCGAATTATGCCTCCTCTAAGGCCTGTCCATCATATAGCATTATGTGCCTCTTGACAATTACACCCTCCTTTTGGTGTGTTTCTCTTATTACTATAGCCCTCCTCTTCTTGCTGAAGAAGAAGTCATAAGGGGGCATTTATTCAACCGAAATAGGAGTAAGGTCTTCTATAAATATGACTTCATCATTTGGGTTCCCTTGACTGGATTGTAAAGGTGTGAACGATTTGATAGGGTTGTCGATATCGGTGGATGGTTGTTGCCCTATTGTGTTAGTATCTAATTTTTCTAGTTTGGACGGTGATTTTTCTTGCCCCTTTTTTATCAAAGCTTCATCTTGAGATTTTGTTTGATCATCGGGTGGATTTGTCAATGAAGTATCCCCCTTTTGTGTCAAAACCTCAATTTTTTCTGAATTTCCTTGAGCATCATGTTCGCTAGAGCTCCCTGTTTTTAAACTCTGTGTCACAACTTCTTGTGTATCTGGAGATGTCGGGGCTTCTCCCTGTAAGACTTTAGCCAGAATATTTCTTCTGTGTAATTGAAAATTATAGAACTCAACTAATTTCTCTGGAGCCAGAATTTGAAATCGGCTCAACACTTCCTAATAAGATCTTGCTCCTCAAAATATCTCATCTTGTGGGGAATCTTCATTATCGTATCTATTTATATTTTAAATATCCATGTGATTTCCCATGATCTTTTGGGGATCCTATTTCTTGAATTCAATATTAACAAGCTTAATGTCTTCTAGGGTCGCAACCTCTACCTTTGAGTGGTCGAAATATAACAATGAAAACATACCAACCTGTAAAGGAAAGGAGGGCCATACTGTGTTCTGCGCTGCCTTTAGTTCTTTACTCATTCCCCCTAGCATAGTTTGATGTGCTACCTCTCAGCACACCAATCGATCTGGTTAAAATTTTGGTAAGGCATGCAAAGGAACGGAACATCCAAAAACCTTGATGTAAGAGAAATGTTCCTCAATGTACCAATCTGCTACTTTTCCTAGGTTGGTCACTATCTTGTCTGAAATCCTGGGAGGTGGGCAACCGTATATAGCGATATGCATCGGCACCACCACATAGTTTCATATTTTTTAGAAGAAATCTTTTTCTTTATCCTCCCACAACTTGGAGTGATAGAAATGTATTGGTTCAATGCTGGTCGGAGTCCAGCTCCAGCCCATCAAAGGAAATGGCTTCATAAAACAAATAGTATCCATAATGTATGTCGACATGTAAAATGGGGCAGGTTTCCCTTTGGCTTTCAATGACTAATATTTTGTGATTTCCCTGACCAAATTGTCTGATAATATTTTGTCCCAGTTGAAGGAATACCCCTCTACTATTGTATGCATGATTGGTGCCCATGGTAATAAGAAATGAGCATATTTTTCCTTCCTGAAAAGTCTACATAACATCATGGATACATACATCATGTGAGGTTCTAATGATGCAACAACATATATGAGATGGGTGTCTACTCTAAATTTCTCAAGACGTGAGCACCAATCCTTGGTCAAGTCAGGTAAGTTATTCCCATATTGTGCACATTCTTTTTTGTCGAAGTCCATTAAGAAAGTGGAATTATAAATGTAATTGGGAACTGAGGATAATTTGTACATTACCTGGAAATCCTCTGACCATAAATACCCAACTGAAATTTTTTGTGAATTGCAGATGCTCCTGATCGAGAGGTCAATGTTCTCTATTTCCCAACCAATCATAGCATTATAAGGCACGAGCCTAGGCCACATTGCTATTTTATGCAGCTCTGATTTAGCAACATATTTGTGTCTCGTAGCCTGGGTTTCAGTCACCTCGTCGCCCGAATCATCTAGGCAGTTGATCAATTTGTATTGTAGAATATCAAATACCTGCATCCAGATTTTCACAGTATCTATGCTTCTGGGTGAAGTGTCTGAGAGGTCATTAGTGTTTGGGCTCGATCTTTTACCAGCCGCTTTTACTGACTTTCATGGATACATGATATCACAAGCTCAGAACTCTATTACCTATTACAGAAAATTCACAAATTTCTTATTTTGCTCAAACTTGCTTTTTTGTGAGCTTGCTATTAGAATTCAAACTCCAACATCTTTATTCACCTTAATTGTATCGATTTTTTAAATACCTTTACTGACGATGTATTCACTTTCCTTAATGAAAACATTTAGGTGGTGATCCGCGATTTTATTTGGAATCATTTCCATAGATACGTTATTAATGCCATAAATGTTTGGTGGTTCGCGATCGGGAGGTTGTATAGATGGAATTTGAATTTACCCAAACTATGATTCAAGGAAAAATTAACACAAGATAATAGTGTTTAACCCATTAACTAATCATGCTTAAACATAATTCTTTTCGGGATTTCGTACCTCGAGATATCCGATAATATCTCAAGATATGATTTCCAAAACTCGAAATCAAGAAGGGATTAATTATTTGCTAATTGTATTTGATATTTAATTAACCCTTCTTAATGCTTAAGGCATTTCGGGAGTTCGGGCTTCGTGAATTTAGAATATGATAGATGGCGAATTCCAAAACTCCGAAAGTGTGAAATTACTATTTGATTTTTTAATTGGGTTTTAGTTTCTTTTTAGGTATTTATCGTTTCATGTGTCAGAAAATTAACTTTATGGACTCTTCAGCAGGCCACTACTCGTAATGATGTGTCAAAGCTTAGGAAGGTATATGTGTACAATGACTAAGATGCTTTGAAAACTTTTTGGAAATCGATACTTTGGAGTTTCTACATGGTGAAATTCCCAAAGCGTGAAACTCTGAAGCCTGAAACCTCAAAGCAGTCTCTAGAGGATTAACCTTCTTAACATTCAGGAAGCTCCAAAATGTTCAAGAAAAAGGGATCGTTCGATCGATGGGAGAATTGGATCGACGGTGGACCTTGCGTGCACCTTAAGGTTAAAAACAAAATGATTTATCACTTGGAAATCGACTTCTGAGATGAATTAAAAAGAATAGTGTAAAGATTCAGGCTTATAGTTTTAAATGTGTTCCAACATAGGCTCCATCTGGGGATCGCGTCTCCCTGGGAGGCATGGGAGAACTATACACCAAGTTCCTTTATTGGTTTAATGAAGTCATCATTGGGTTTCTAGGAAACACCTTTGAGAAAACATACAGAAGGATATTAGAATTCAACGGTATCTTATAAAACTTTCAAAAACTTGATCGTTCATCAATCTCGAGTTTAGGATATTAATAACTTTCTTTTTCCTGAAACTAATTTCG
This sequence comes from Picea engelmannii, assembly GCA_009831015.1. Taxonomy (NCBI): domain Eukaryota; kingdom Viridiplantae; phylum Streptophyta; class Pinopsida; order Pinales; family Pinaceae; genus Picea; species Picea engelmannii. The sequence continues at coordinate 264,323 of ML781927.1, read as the reverse complement.
GGCCTGTTTAATATAATCAGAACAAATTTAACCAAGCTATCAGAATCTGGTCGATTTTGTTTGCATCAAGGTAGAGTAAATTTAACAATTTAGTTTGGGTGGGTCCCCTATTGGTTTAGAATGTAAATCTTGTCGAAAAGAGAACTAGCTACCAAAATACATTATATACATGTATAAAAATCTTGCAGATATCATAGACATTGTCTCACTACCAGTGAGCCTGTTCAGTACCCCAGTGATGCAGGAGCATCTCTCCACGTCAGCCATCCATGTCGAGCGCGTGCATTCAAGATGAAGAGAGAGGCGCAGTCCTCATTTAAATCTGAATTGAATGTAATTGAATTGCTTAGGTTGTTGAGCCGCGAAGTCGTGCCTTTGTGCAGGCATTAGGTAGATCGGCCTTTAATGTTTGTATGGCTGAGATCTAGATCCAGATGTTGGACTAGACAGCCCATTCAATGCAATTGAATAGGGTAGGTAGTTTGGAGGGAAGAGCTCGAAGAGCCCCCTCAGGTAAAAGAGGTTTAGTATCTCATTTTGTAGAAAGTTGTGATAGTGAGAATCTGCAAGTAGAGAGCAGAAGAGAAGAGTCGAGACCTTGTTACAGGCCGTGCTTAGGAACACCTTGTATAAACAGGCATTTTCCATTTTAATATAAGCAAAAGCAATTTTTCCTGCATGTATTCTGTGTTGAATGGATGTCTGTGAGTGTTCCATTGTATGCTATGAATGTATGTTGTTATCATGCATTTGCAGGAGTGTGTCTGATTTCAGGTGAAGGTCTTTGAGGCTTCACACCAGGAGGGTGTGACAGGACACTGCGGGTTCTGATAGCCGTGCACAGAGGTTGCACTTCTGAATTCTGAGGGTTCAAACAAAGACGTGTTGCAGCACAAGGACTGGAATCAACAACTCAGGGAAGACCTCAAGGTTGTTGAATACCTTGGAGGCAAGGTTGTGTAGGAGAGACACAGTTGCAGACAGAGACTCTGCTGGGAGTTTTTTGAAGCTCTACCAAGTGGGCATTGAGCATATGCACAGTGGTGCATTGAGAAGAACTCTGTTGTGAGTTCAGGAAGAAACAGAATCACTGAGGATTCTGAGAGCTCTGCCAGGTGGGCATTGAGAAGGTGCAAGGAGTGCACAGAAGGGAAGAACTGATGGAAGTTCTAGGAGAAGACACTCTGCCAGGTGGGCATTGAGTAGGTGTGCAGACAGGCACAGAGAAGAGAAGAGAACTCTTTGAGTTCTAGAATTTAGAGGAAGAATCCACTGAGGGATATTCACAGGGTTTTTGAACACCCTGCAGACTCAACAAGAAGTTGCTTGAGCAGAAGGATAGCCAGGAGGGCATCCATATTTCTCCATATGCAAGAGAAAGGAAGAAGGATAAAATCCCTTTAGGGGTCTGAGCATATGAGAAGCTCAGGAGAGATAGCACTGTGTGTGCGTAAGGACCCTACAGAGGTGCGGGAGTTGAAGAATCATTCAAAGATTCGAAAGGAGAAGCTCAGGAGGGTCAGTGTTTTTATACGCGTGGCGAGAACTCAGATTGAGGATTTCGCAGAGAAAGAAGACAAAGGTCAAAGCCTTTGAGAACTTGGAATTCATCCAAGTGCAGGAAGAAAGAGAAAAAGCTCGGGAGGAGAAACATCGGCCATTGGATCAGTCAAAGAGATCTGGACCATTGGAAGGTTTTCATGTCCAGAAAGGAAGCTCAGGAGGAGCGCACAGGAAGAATGCATCTGAGCCATCAGATCTTGAGTAGATACCCATCAGCAGTCAGATTGACTGGAAGGTGCACGGGGTTTAAGCCTTCTCGATTCGGTAAGAGTCCCCAACACATATCGAGATATCGAGGCGTCGGGGTTCGGGATATCGTCATTCCCATGGATAGGAGATTGGGTAAGTCCACCCTGAAAATCCTGACACAAATATGGGCCGTCCATTTGAGAGAGGACACGTGTCACATGGTCGTCCATTTAGGATATCTGGGCACTAGACATCAGGATATCGGTGCTCGGGAAATCAGAGTTCTCGAGGTCGTGAAAGTTGGGACATTTCAAGACTCGAAATAGCAAGATTGGATCAGGGTTGTCCATCTGTTCGGGATACATGGTGGATATCCAGGTTATCGAGAGAAGTCCTGATAGAAAATTCAAACTAGAGCATCAGAGTTCGGCATTTCACGAGTCCTGAGGACGAGGCGTCCGAGACATTTGAAATCGCGAAATCGCAAGAGGTGATCAGGACCATCCATATTGAGGGGATGCATGGAAGTGATCAAGACCTCCAGGAAAAAGTCTCGATAGGAGAGCACATGGAGAAATCACGAGTCGGGATATCGGGAATCCTGTGGACAAATTGTTTATGCATTTCGGCATTGCGATGTCTAAAACCCCGATGAGAGGTAAGACTACGGTCACGGGGGGATAGCGGTCATATAGGCCAGGAGGTTAGCCAGGAGGGATAACGAATAAAGCATTGTATCAATAGATCGGTGATCGGGAGTTCGAGGGGACAGAGGTTCTCGACATCAGAAAAGATGAAACCCCGAATCCCGAAAGACATAAGGATGCGGTCTTATGAGAAGCGTTCACATGGACCAGGGCATATCCAGGAGGGGCTAAGGCCGGAAGGGAGCACATCGGCGAATCGGAGTTCGCGAGTTCAACAAGACAGGAACTCTCAACAATGGGGATCACAAAACCCCGAAACCCGAAACTAAGTCGAGGAAGATCACGGTTGAGTGCAGAGAGTCGTGTGGTTGAATTAAGGACCTGTGGATCAGGTTTCTAGTAGAGATTCCACAGAGGAATCGAAAGAGATAATTCGGCTCGCATGAGGAATTGAACGATCTTGTGAGCAGGGGCGCGACGAGGGTGTGGCGTCGACTCATCCTGCATCAAGTGGTATCAGAGCCTAACTCTTGTCTGTATATTTCAAAAAAGGAAGGCATAAGAGATAAAGAGCACTCTGATACACACATCAAGTGGTATCAGAGCTTGATTCTTGTCTGTATATTTCAGGCAAGAGGAGTAGAGATAAAGAGCACTCTGATACACACATCAAGTGGTATCAGAGCCTGATTCTTGCTTGTATATTTTAGGCAGGAGGAGGCAGAAGGAGATAAAAGAGCACTCTGATACGCATCAAGTGATATCAGAGCTAGAACTCTGTTTGTATATTTCAAGAAAAGAGAGGAACGAGGAAGAAGACATAGCACTAGAGACTCTGTAAGGATTTGTTTGCAGGTAGGAAACAGTCCATAAGCAGTCAGGAATACTGGAGGATGAAGCTGGAAACACTCTTAGTGCGGAGTGACAGCAGCAGGTTTGCTAGGAGAGCAGACAGAGACAACACCATGGTTACTGAAGGTCGTAGGCATGCTGGGAAGAAGAGAAAAGCAGAAAAGCTTGCAAAAATGGATAAAGAGCTCTATGAAATAAGGGTAGATATAGAGAAGCTCGAACTGTGGATGTGACAGGATAAGAGGTCGAGATGGATGCATGAATGGCCCATGAGGAAGTCGAAAACAAAATGGCTAGTCAAGGAGTTGATGGTCAAAGGGCAGCGCAGGCTGTTAAAAAGATGATTGAGGTATGCTGAAAACCTCAATGGACGAGAAGAAGAAATGGTTCAGGTGTGTGAACCTGAGACTGGGAGAGGTCTTAATGATGAAGAGAATGAATTGGGATCAGTTGGGGATCTCAAGAACTGCCAGGAGGGCAGAGAAGAAATTCCCAATTTCCAGGTGGGCAACGAGTTGAGATCACTGCGGGATCTCAGAGACTGTCAAGAGGACAGCCAGGGAATTTCACATTATCAGCTGGGAAATGATATGAGGTCACTGCGAGATCTCATAACCTACTAGGAGGGCAGCGGAAGCATCCCATAGTTCCAGGTGGGCAGGGATGAGCAGGTGAGTTTTTATCAACCCGAGGAGCTGACAGAGCAGGAGATGAGTTTGGATCAGCAGGTGCAGCTGAAAAAGGAGGAGGATCTGAGGGACCTTCTAATGATTGGGGGAATTCAGGTATTCCTACCATTTTCTCAGGAGGATGCAGAAATCTATGTTGCAGGTGCAGCAATAGCAGAAGAACAGTCAGTTGTGACTGTCAGGGAAGAAGAAGAATTGGAGCAGACTTTGGAAGCTGCCCAAGCCGACGAAGAAGAAAATGAGCGTTCTGAGGAATGGCTCAATATTTTGGCCAGGGAGATAAAAGGAAAGAAGTTGTATCACTGAAGCTAGCAGTAAAGGAAGCCAAAGAGCAAGCAGGAAGATTTATCACTCCATGGGAGATGGAGCTAGAGATGCTGGAGGATTGGCTGAACAATCCAGAGCCAGTAAGAGAACTGGCAGAAGTTGAGATATCAGAGAAGGTGACTGAACAGAAAGTCAGTCAGGTAGAGACTGCAGAGTTGAAGTCTTCAGCAGGGTGGAAACTTGAGGCCACAGATGAAGATGAAGAAGAAGGTGTGGGAGATCATAGTGATCTTCCCATGTGCCAAAAAAAATTGCGGCTAGGGAGACTGCAAAAACAGGACCAGCCACTGGAGTAGCTGGATGCAGTGATCGAGGGGATTAGAAGGCTGATGTTGAGGTCAGCAAGGACTACTAGTGAGGAGAGGTTGAGAAGAAAGAAGGAAGCAGCAACAACAGCGCAGTAGAAGTAGCAGCAGGATGGAGCAGAGGAACAACTCTAGATGATGATTTGGGATCCAGGAGGATTCCCACAGCTGAGATGGGAAGCTCATGAGTAGGAGCTCATGAATTTTACAGCTGAGGAGTATGATGCAAGAGCATCTCTCCACGTCAGCCAGCCACGTCGAGCGCGTGCATTCAAGATGAAGAGAGAGGCGCAGTCCTCATTTAAATATGAATTGAATGTAATTGAATTTCTTAGGTTGTTGAGACGGGAAATCGTGCCTTTTTGCAGGCATTAGGTAGATCAACCTTTAATGTTTGTATGGCTGAGATCTAGATCCATATGTTGGACTAGACAGCCCAATCAATGCAATCGAATAGGGTAGGTAGTTTGGAGGGAAGAGCTCGAAGACCCCCCTCAGGTAAAAGAGATTTAGTATCTCATTTTGTAGAAAGTTTTGATAGTGAGAATCTACAAGTAGAGAGCAGAAGAGAAGAGTTGAGACCTTGTTACAGGCCGTGCTCAAGAACACCTTGTATAAACAGGCATTTTCCATTTTAATATAAACAGAAGAAGTTTTTCTTGCATGTATTCTGTGTTGAATGGATGTCTGTGAGTGTTCCATTGTATGCTATGAATGTATGTTGTTATCATGCATTTGCAGGAGTGTGTCTGATTTCAGGTGAAGGTCTTTGAGGCTTCACACCAGGAGGGTGTGACAAGACACTGCGGGTTCTGATAGCCGTGCACAGAGGTTGCACTTCTGAATTCTGCGGGTTCAGAAAAAGACGTGCTGCAACACAAGGAATGGAATCAACAACTCAGGGAAGACCTCAAGGTTGTTGAATAACTTGGAGGCAAGGCTATGTAGGAGAGACACAGTTGCAGACAAAGACTCTGCTGGGATTTTTGTGAAGCTATGCCAAGTGGGCATTGATCATATGCACAGTGGTGCATTGAGAAGAACTCTGTTGTGAGTTCAGGAAGAAACAGAATCACTGAGGATTCTGAGAGCTCTGCCAGGTGGGAATTGAGCAGGTGCAAGGAGTGCATAGAAGGGCAGAACTCCTGGAAGTTCTGGGAGAAGACACTCTGCCAGGTGGGCATTGAGTAGGTTTGCAGACAGGCACAGAGAAGAGAAGATAACTCTTTGAGTTCTGTAATTTAGAGGAAGAATCCACTGAGGGATCTTCATAGGGTTGTTGAACACCCTGCAGACTCAGCAAGAAGTTTCTTGAGCAGAAGGATAGCCAGGAGGGCATCCATATTTCTCCATCTGCAGGATAAAGGAAGAAGGATAAAATCCCTTTAGGGGTCTGAGCGTGTGAGAATCTCGGGAGAGACAGCACTGTGTGTGCGTAAGGACCCTGCAGAGGCGCAGGAGTTGAAGAATCATTCAAGGATTCGAAAGGAGAAGCTCAGGAGGGTCAGTGTTTTTATACGCATGGAGAGAACTCAAATTGAGGAGTTTGCAGAGAAAGAAGACAAAGGTCGAAGCCTTTGAGAACTTGGAATTCCTCCAAGTGCAGGAAGAAAGAGAAAAAGCTCGGGAGGAGCAGCATTGGCCGTTGGATCAGCCGAAGAGATCTGGACCGTTGGAAGGTTTTCACGTCCCGAAAGGAAGCTCAGGAGGAGCGCACAGGAAGAACAAATTTGAGTCATCAGATCTTGAGCAGATACCCGTCAGCCGTCGGATTGACTAGAAGGTGCATGGGGTTTAAGACTTCTTGAGTCGGTAAGAGTCCCAACACATATTGGGATATCGAGGCGTCAGGGGTCGGGATATCGGCATTCCCATGGACAAGAAATCAGGTAAGTCCACCCTGAAAATCCCAATACAAATTTGGGCCATCCATCTGAGAGAGGACGCGTGTCACGCGATCATCCATTTCGAAGATCTCGGCACTAGACATCGGGATATCAGCGCTTGAGAAATCGGAGTTCTCGAGGTCGTGAAAGTCGGGACATTTCAAGTCTCGAAACAGCGAGATTGGATCAGTTCCATCCATCTGTTGGGGATACATGGTGGAGATCCAGGTTATCAGGAGAAATCCTGATAAAAAATTCAAACTAGAGAATCGGAGTTCGGCATTTCGCGAGTCCTGAGGATGAGGCGTCCGGGACATTTGAAATCACAAAATCGCGAGAGGTGATTAGGACCGTCCATCTTGAGGGGACGCGTGGCAGTGATCGAGACCTCCAGGAAAAAGTCCCGATAGGAGAGAACATCGGGAAATTGCGAGTCAGGATATCGGGAATCCTGTGGACAAAGTGTTTATGCATTTCAGCATTGCGATGTCTGAAACCCCGATGAGAGGTAATACTGCGGTCATGGGGGGATAGCAGTCATATAGGCCAGGAGCTTAGCCAGGAGGGCTAACGAATAAAGTGTCATATCGGTAGATTGGTGATTGAGAATTCGAGGGGACAGAGGTTCTCGACATCAGAAAAGACGAAACCCTGAATCTCGAAAGACATAAGGCTGCGGTCTTATGAGAAGCGGTCACATGGACCAGGGCATAGACAGGAGGGGCTAAGGCCGAAAGGGAGCACATCAGCGAATCAGAGTTCGTGAGTTCAACAGGACAGGAAATCTCAACGACGGGGATCACGAAACCCTGAAACCCGAAACTGAGTCGGGGAAGATCACGGTTGAGTGTAGAGAGCCATGTGGTTGAATTAAGGACCTATGGATCGGGTTTCTAGAAGAGATTCCACGGAGGAATCGAAAGAGCTAATTCGGCTCGCATGAGGAATTGAACGATCCTGTGAGCAGGGGCGCAACGAGGGTGTGGCGTCGACTTGTCTTGGATCACCCAGTGAAGTTACCTACATTTCCCATTGAATTTCCTTTCACCACTTCAGTTTTCACTTCGATGAGATGAGGGAAATCATTTAAATGAATTTCCTTTCATCACATCTTTTGGAAAAAATGGGGGCAATTGAATTTCAAATTTCCTTTCACCATTTGTCTCGGACTATATGGGGGCAATCAAATTATGAATTTCCTTTCACCATCCATCTTATATTTTAATATTTCTGAACTGGGGACAATCAATTTGTATGCATCATACAAGGGATAATATCTTTTTATAATTTAGTAGTGAAGGTCTGTCAACTCACCTTGATTTACTCTAGGCTAATCCTCTCCTGACCTTCAAAACACCTTTGCCTATAGGGAAGTCATCATGGGGAGATTTTAATTTCCAGGGACTTTCCTTTAGTGAAACTAATTAGTTTAAATCTGATAGAAGGGATAAAGTAGTCAGGATTAGCCTTATATTGTTAGCAAAGTTTTGGAAAAAGGAGCGTATGAGCTAGTGGACTATGATGGTGTGCCTTTGAGTGAACCCAGGAATGGGTTGTACTTGAAGAAGTACTACGCATGAGTCATTTGTGCATAAGTACTGTATTTTTATGTATCATACTGAGTGTGTGTGTTACTTTAGTTTTGCCTTTGACGTTATCTGGTCTTTACCCTTACGTGACGTTGTGTTTGATTGCCAGATGTCGGAGTATTCGCTACCTTATATTGGCTTCGTCAGTGGTGCTAGTCGTAGTACTCGGAACCTAGCTTCCGCTGCTTGGGAAATCTATGCCCCGACAAATGAACTCATATCTCTACGAGGTATATGTCTTGGCCGAGAAACCAACAATATTGCAGAGTATAGCGCCGTGGTTGGATTATTGGTTGATGTTATCTCTCTCAGAATTTTCTATTTGGTTGTTCGACTTGACTCGCATTTGATAGTACTACAGCTCAGTAATGTATATTCTATTCGAAGTCATACCCTATTAAGAATATATTTGCGGATTCGCCTCTTGGAAAGACATTTTGATTACATAGAATATCAACACATTCCGAGAAGTCTTAATACATTGACAGACGCTTTAGCTAACTATGTAATAGACAGGAATTTAAATCATTTATAAAATCAAACACATTAAAATGTACACAATTGTAAAGTAAGCCGGTAGAACCCATGTATATATATATATATATATAACGGTCAAAGTTTGTTTTTACAAAATGTGTCTGAAGACCAAAATATCAAAAAATGAAGCTCCTGGCTTCTACAAAGTGACATCACTAATGATGTTCACGATAGCATGCTAAGGTCCTGGATACTCTGCGGAGCAAACGTCCCATAGAGGCAGAGACTCCCATGGCGTGACGTTGATCACGTCGTGGGATATCCTCCAGAAGCATATCTGGAACATCGACCATCAAGCCCTCTAAGTTTTGCTCCACTGTAAGGTAGTCCTCGGCATACTGGGGGACTGGAACTACTGCTTCTCCTTGGTGCTAAACAGGAGAACTACCAGTTGGTCTATATGCCCCAACATCTGTGTTACCAACAAATTTTTGGTGTTAGTCTTTGGATAATTCTATAAAAACCAAAAACATTTAATATGATGAAAATACAAAAACATCTAAAAAGTTAAAAAGTTGGTGTACTTCTTACCAATATCTCCCCACTGTGCACCTTCAGGAAGGGCAAGCTCAGGATCACCGCGAAAGTCCAAGCCAGCATACACATAATCCTCAATCATCAAGACCTGGCCTTGGAGCCAGTCGAAGAAACGATCGTCATACCTAACGATAGGTCCTGTCACATGCCTAGCCATGAGTTGGCACCATCGTAGCATCCGAGGATCCCTGGGACCCAGAAAGTGCCAATCAGCCTGAAGCCTATACACTGGGACCCTCTCACAGAAGAATGACACTAGCAGCAATCCATAACCAAACTGCTTTAGATCTCCATGCCTGCTTTTTGTCAGTTGTTTCTTGAGGCTGTGTAACACTGCGTCAGCCTAGTTGAAGACCCGGGGCTCGACACACTCGAGGGCATACTGAAAGTAGCTCTGTAGAGCCATATGCGGGGCAGCACTTCCTGCCATCTGAGCTATAGTAAAGAGAATGGTACGGAGAGTGATATCAGTCACTCCCCAAATGGCCACCTTTCCCTTTTGTCTTTCAGCCTCTGGCACGCAATACTCTCGGCAATACTCACTCATTTTCATGCCACCCCTGCGGCTACCAGTCAAACTAACATGAGAACCCCATCTTGACAACCCAGTCAGGAAATAGATATCCTCAATATCAATCGTCAATGTGTGGGCACCGACATTAAAGACCTATTGATCCAGATCCCACATCCGAACTAAATGTTCCAACAATCGAACTTGGGCTCTCATGCCCGGTATGCGGAAATACTTTAGAAGACCGCAATCTCTTAAAGCGGCAATGGTTGGAGGGTGATTCTCGGCAGTAGCATTATCATCCTCGTGTTCCCTTTCTCTCCATTCGAGAACCATGGTGATGTTATTAACCTGCAGGGCAACCATGGGAAGATAGTTAATAACTTAAAACATGAGAAAAATTGGTTTGATTGGCTAAATATTATAAAACAATTTGGGCACTGCGTTGTTTGCAGGTGATTTATAACGCACAGTGCAGACTTCTCGCACTGTGGCTTAAGCCCACCTGCGGGAATGAAGACTTCTCGCAGGCCCCGTATGGGCAGCCTGCGGGAATCCTCATTCACGCGTAGGGTTTCAAAAACTCACTTGAAACTTGAATTTTAGCCACTAAAATCATAAAATTAAACCATGAAAGGCTAGAGAATTGAGAACTTACCAATCTGATCCAGACGGTTCGTGGAATGGTGCCCCGAAGCTCCCAGAAATCGACAGTGAAGATCGGAGGTAAAATGGAAGTTTTTTGCACTACAATGGTAAATGGGTAAAACATATGGTAAAAATGAATAGTAAAATTTGTTTTATTTACTTTTTACCATATTAAAAGTGGGTTTTTTGTATTTATTCACTATTTTACCCTAATTTCTAATACGAAAGTGAGTGAAATGACTTGCAGGTACCCAATGCAGACGTTTATGGACGAAAAACTTCTGCGATATGATGTGTTTTTGTTTGTTTCCTATGGTTTTGATATAAGACCTCAAGTGCCTTTTATCCGTTCTTGCACTTGTGAAAAACCTAGAACGTGATCGAGAGTTGTTTTATCTCTTTTCCGGACTTGATGTGGTTACACGAAAAAGGAACCCCCCTGGAGTTAACTTTAAACTCTTTTCACGACTCCCCAAATATGAAAATATTGCCGAGTGATCTTGCTCTTTTCACACTCGTTAAAGTATTTGAAATTACGCGTCCTTCTAGCGATAGTTTAACCCTTTTTCGGTCTCGTTGGACTATTGTACGAAAAAGGAACTGAGAGAGTTCTCTTTTAAGTGTTTTTCCAAACTCTATAATCCTGAAAAACCTTCGAGTTTTCTATCTCTAGACTCGTTAAATAAACATTGACTGACCCGTGATGGGACCGAACCACTCCTTCTTAGGGTTCGTTAAAAATACTCCGAGGGACTCGTCCGAAGGATGAGATTATATCAACAAGCATATGTGATCCTCTTCAATATTGCGTAAAAATAAAGAGGTACTTGCCAGAAATGGTGGGGGAAATTTTGGGAAAGGGATATGTTTCGTTTTTGTGTTAATTGGCAGTAAGTGTCGCTCTTGAACATGACACCCTCTATTCATCATTTGAAGTCGGTTTGGGAAATCCATTTGTCTCTCATACGATTCAATAACAAGGTCTTTCCATGTGTTGTCTCTGAGTCAATGCTGCTGAATCATTGGTCGTTTCTTCCATATGTTCAAGAGCAGTCCAAACCTCTATTGAGTCGGCCATCTGTAGTTATACTTTCATTCTGTGTCGGCCTTCCCTGTGTCCAAAGTTCAATTGTCTCATGCTCTGTTTCACTTATAAACTCTGTTACTCATTTCGTGTCACTGATGTGGGATACATCAAGGCCCTCCTGTGACGAGTCTTGTTCTGTCGACTTCATCACATTATCCGAAATTAAGACTTAGAAATTATTCAGTACCTTGAAGCTTGCATCCCTCAATGGCAAGTTTCTCGCTTTCGACAGTGGGTTTACATCATTGACCCATGATCGAGAGATTTCTTCGAGTGTTCGACATCAACTCATTTATTCACAGTCGATGGATTGTACTATAGTACCTTGGGAGTCATTGACATTAATGGTGATTTCCCTCGCACTTGTTAACAATATACATCAATGACCGATAATCAAGTGGTTTCTACCATGTTCGACTTCGACACATATAATCACATGGTTAGATTCGTACTTTGGGTGACGAGATTGAAGACCCTGGATATTATCTTTGTGATCCAGTTTGCGATGGAGTATACATGATTTGTGACACATAGATCCACTGTGTATGATTCGTGGCTATGTCGTCTTGACTGAAAATTTGTTGCACAGATCCACAGTGTATTCAGGTGGTTGTGTTATATAGTGACGGCATGGATCCACAGTGTATGATTGGTGTCCATGACCTTGGTTTATGATGTCATCAGTCTATGATCTGAGTATGGGAATGCCTACCTCGGAATTGGTATATATAATATTATGTTGATGCTTGGATGTTTGCAGGTCTATGATTAGATGTACTTTTGGTTCTTGACACACACATGCAACTTACAAAGTCTATCGACTATCACTAGTTCCGCTCTCAGACTTTGGGGGGCATTCTGTTATCCACAAATTTGGTCATTGTGATGATGTCGTGATGATGTCATGATGATGAAAAATCAAGCTCTTTATCAAGAACACTTTCCTGAGAAAAGTTACAGTTGTCTTCTTCCAGAATTCATACTTTGAAACATGTTCGCAGGTTGCTTATACATTCACCTGCAGGAATGCTTGTTTCCCGCAGGCTACCTTAAGCTCGGGTGTGAACTTCCCTCACTGTACTCATGGTTAGGGTGCGGACATGATTTTAAAGGAGAAAAAGATAAAGATCTTGAATCTTCTAGAAGGGAATCTTCTAGAAGGATGAGTTGGCTTTCGAGTGGTTATTCAAGTACTGTCATTCCAGATATCTTGGGATCATTCCCTATCCAAGTAACTAATCTATCTCTTCCTATATATTGAGGAGATTGCTCATGGAAAGGGTTAAGTAAGTAAGTAAGCTAAGAAGTTCAGCAACAAGTTAGCAAGATTTTGATTAGAGAATTAGTGCAAGATTGTATGAAGGACTGATGCTACAGCAGCAAGAGACAACAACAAGGTCATCATATGTGGTTGATTTTCTTCATGCATGAGCAAGTGTGTGTGTCAGAGCCAGAAGCCATCGAAAGAAGACCTATGAAATCAAGGTTCAGGTTGTAAGTTTCTCTTTCAATTAATGCAATACAATAATATGTCCCTTTCCCATAAAAATGATGTCACTTTATTACATAACTCCTTGATCATATGTATAGACTAGTCATTGAATATCTTAACTTGCCTTTACTTCGATTGGTTCGTTTTGTTGTGATCTGGACGGGACGAGAGCATTGAAGCGAAGCTAGGAACAATAGAGATCTAAGGAAAGCATTCATAAGGTATTTCCATAGCCCTTATCTCTTAGTTCATTCAATAGGCTAGATCTAGGGAAAGTGTATTATTCTGTCCTATTTTATTCTAGATACCAGGTGGATCTAGGGAGGTCGGTTTGTGTCCGCACTCACGGACTTATCCTATAACAAAATTGGCGACTCCACTGGGGAACTATCCCTTTTGTCTTTTTGGTTTTTGAACTTTCTGTGGCCATTTGCTCTGTTT
>ML781927.1:185366-238931 GCA_009831015.1 Picea engelmannii | reverse complement strand
TATCAACAAGCATATGTGATCCTCTTCAAGCTTGCGTAAAAATAAAGAGGTACTTGCCAGAAATGGTGGGGGGAAATTTGGGAAAGGGATATGTTTTGTTTTTGTGTTAATTGGCAGTAAGTGTCGCTCTTGAACATGACACCCTCTATTCATCATTTGAAGTCGGTTTGGGAAATCCATTTGTCTCTCATACGATTCAATAATAAGGTATTTCCATGTGTCATCTCTGAGTCAATGCTTCTGAATCATTGGTCGTGTCTTCCATATGTTCAAGAGCAGTCCAAACCTCTATTGAGTCGGCCATCTACAGTTATACTTTCATTCTGTGTCGGCCTTCCCTGTGTCCAAAGTTCAATTGTCTCATGCTCTGTTTCACTTATAAACTCTGTTACTCATTTCATGTCACTGATGTGGGATACATCAAGGCCCTCCTATGACGAGTCTTGTTCTGTCGACTTCAGCACATTATCCAGAATTAAGACTTAGAAATTATTCAGTACCTTGAAGCTTGCATCCCTCAATGGCAAGTTTCTCGCTTTCGACAGTGGGTTTACATCATTGACCCCTGATCGAGAGATTTCGTCGAGTGTTCGACATCAACTCATTTATTCACAGTCGATGGATTGTACTATAGTACCTTGGGAGTCATTGACATTAATGGTGATTTCCCTCGCACTTGTTAACAGTATACATCAATGACCGGTAATCAAGTGGTTTCTACCATGTTCGACTTCTACACATATAATCACATGGTTAGATTCATACTTTGGGTGACGAGATTGAAGACCCTGGATGTTATCTTTGTGATCTAGGTTGCGATGGAGTATACATGATTTGAGACACATAGCTCCACTGTGTATGATTCGTGGCTATGTCGTCTTGACTGAAAATTTGTTGCACAGATCCACAGTGTATTCAGGTGGCTGTGCTATATAGTGACGGCATGGATCCACACTGTATGATTGGTGGCCATGACCTTGGTTTATGATGTCATCAGTCTATGATCTGAGTATGGGAATGCCTACCTCAGAATTGGTATATATAATATTATGTTGATGCTTGGATGTTTGCAGGTCTCTGATTAGATGTGCTTTTGGTTCTTGACACACACATGCAACTTACAAAGTCTATCGACTGTCACTAGTTCCGCTCTCAGACTTTGGGGGGAATTCTGTTATCCACAAATTTGGTCATTGTGATGATGTCGTGATGATGTCATGATGATGAAAAATCAATCTCTTTATCAAGAACACTTTCCTGAGAAAAGTTACAGTTGTCTTCTTCCAGAATTCATACTTTGAAACATGTTCGCAGGTTGCTTATACATTCACCTGTGGGAATGCTTGTTTCCCGCAGGATACCTTAAGCTCGGGTGAAAAATTCCTGCACTGTACTCATGGTTAGGGTGCGGATATGATTTTAAAGGAGAAAAAGATAAATATCTCGAATCTTCTAGAAGGGAATCTTCTAGAAGGATGAGTTGGCTTTCGAGTGGTTATTCAAGTACTGTCATTCCAGATATCTTGGGATCATTCCCTATCCAAGTAACTAATCTATGTCTTCCTATATATTGAGGAGATTTCTCATGGAAAGGGTTAAGTAAGTAAGTAAGCTAAGAAGTTCAGCAGCAAGTTAGCAAGAGTTTGATTAGATAATTAGTGCAAGATTGTATGAAGGACTGATGCTACAGCAGAAAGAGACAACAGCAAGTTCATCATATGTGGTTGATTTTCTTCATGCATGAGCAAGTGTGTGTGTCAGAGCCAGAAGCCATCGAAAGGAGACCTATGACATCAAGGCTCAGGTTGTAAGTTTCACTTTCAATTAATGCAATACAATAATATGTCCCTTTCCCATAAAGATGATGTCACTTTATTACATAACTCCTTGATCATATGTATAGACTAGTCATTGAATATCTTAACTTGCCTTTACTTCGATTGGTTCATTTTGTTGTGATCTGGATGAGACGAGAGCATTGAAGTGAAGATGGGAACAACAGAGATCTAAGGAAAGCGTTCATAAGGTATGTCCATAGCCCTTATCTCTTAGTTCATTCAATAGGCTATATCTAGGGAAAGTGTATTATTCTGTCATGTTTTGTTCTAGATACCAGGTGGATCTAGGGAGGTCGGTTTGTGTCCGCACTCACGGACTTATCCTATAACATTCGCCTGCTGGTAGAGACATTTCTTCTTCCTGTCCTCCAACTCATAGACAGTTGGCCTATAATCATGACTTGTGTAAACGATATGCACAAATTGTCTCATTTGTTTCCATATGTGTTGGCTTTCCCTTGTTCGACACACTAAACACATCTGCCTATGAACTGTACCACTAACCCGGAAGGTTTTGTTGTGTCCTTTGCCTCAAAATTATATATCTTATTTTCTATATGAGGTAACTTATCCTGAGTTTTCCTTGATTCCGAAGATATATCCTATAGCCATAAACTAGGATTTACTATCCATTTATTAATCTGGATAAGGTCAATTTGTTTCAATTGCTGGATTGTTGTCTGAGCTTCTTCCATGCTTGTCTCAGAATTCAGTTGATTTTTTGCTATATCAATTTTCCCTAGGGCCTTAGATATACTATCTCCTTCAATGTCCAATGAATCTTTGATGAGTGAAGACAATGATTCTTCACAAACTATCTTTACTTCCCTGGATAATATTTTTCTTTTGGCCAGATTTGCCTCCCAGGTCTTCAGTATTATGCTGCCTCGGGTTTTCTCTGAAAGAGACAATCGAGAGACCCTAGCTACTTCATCTTTTTCTACTAATAAAATGGCCTCCTAGAATTTACCTTGATCTGCATTGGCCTCTCTCTCCCTAATATAAATCTTATTTAGAGAATGGTCTACCACCTGATAACATATTTAAACAACTTCTACTTTAGTAAAATGGTTTTTCTGGGCTAATTCTAGCTTCTCGTGCACCTCCAATGCCTGGGCTTGGAAAACCACCATATCCACTTATGTGTTCTTAGTCAAGTTTATTTTAGCCTGAAATTTTTTGACCAACTCTCCCTGTTGAATGACCAGTTCTCTACCTGCTTGTGAATTTTTATGCATTTCATCAAGACTGATTTTGAGTTGTTGAATTTCCTGTCTGCCACAGGCTATGATCTGCTCAAAACCCTTATTCATATCATTTCTCACACTTTGTTCCATAGTATTTATTTGGTTCTAGAACTATCTCACTAATAGATCCTTATGTTTCAATTGTTCTGCTAGATTCCTAACTGAATATTGATTTTCCATGGAAAAGGCTCCCAATGAACCTGCCATTTCCGTGGTGAATTTTTCCTCCTCTAAGGCATGCCCATCATATATCACTTTGTACCTCTTGAAAGTTGCACCCTCCTTTTGGTTCATTTATCTTTTTAATATATCCCTCCTCTTCTTGTTGAAGAAGAAGTCAGAAGGGGGATTTCTTCAACCGAAATAGGAGTAAGGTCTTCTATAAATACAAATTCAACATTTGGGTTCCCCTGACTGGACTATAAAGGTGTGACTGATTTGATAGGGTTTTCGATATCGGTGGATCGTTGTTTCCCTGCTGTGTTAGTAGTTGATTTGTCTGGTGTGGACGATGATTTTTATTTCCCCTTTTTTATCAAAGCTTCAGCTTGAGATTTTTTTTGATCATCGAGTGGATTTGTCATTGCAGTATCCCCCTTCTATGTTAAAACCTCGGTTTTTTCCGAATTTCCTTGAGTATCCTGTTCACTGGAGCTCCATGTTTTTAAACTCTGGGTCACAAATTCCTATGTAGCTAGAGATGTCGGGGCTTCTCCCTGTAATACTTTAGGCAGACTATTTTTTCAGTGTCTTTGAAAATTATAGAACTTGACTAATTTGTCTAGAGCTAGAGTTTGAACTCGGCTCAACACTTCTTGATAAGATCTTGCTACTCGGAATATCTCATCCTGTGGGGAATATTCATGATCATATATATTTATATTGTAAAGATCCATGTGATTTCCCACGATCTTCTGGGGATCATGTTTCTTGAATTCAATATTAACAAGCTTAATGTATTCTAGGGCCGCAACCTCTACCTTTGAGTGGCCGAAATCTAATAGTGAAAACATACCAACCTGTAAATGAAAGGTGGGCCATACCTTTTTATGCACTACCTTTAGTTATTTATTGATTCCCCCTAGCACAGTTTGATGTGCTACCTCTCATCACACTGTTACACGTCAAAATTGCTCAACTGGATAAGTGTCGCATTGTCCCTATCAATCGTCGTAAGTGTCGCATCTTCCCTACAAATTTTGCAAGTGTCGCAAGTTGGTCACTAGTGTTGCAAATGATGTTCAGACGTAATTCCATGATAACGACACTAAGGAAGCACTTATAACATCTCACATGACTGATTTGAAGGAGGAGAATTGGTTTACTGGAGTAAAATAACTCTTGACACCTGAAAGGAACCCTAAAACAAAGGTTTGGAGGGGGAACGCTCCCCTACTTCATCTCCAGAAGCGCTGGCGCTCCCCTATAATGCTTCAGGGAGCATTATAATGCTCCCCAGCCCCTTTTGGAGGAGCGTTGCTCATCTTGAGAGCACTGGCGCTTCCCCAAGGCTTACCAAGGAGTGCTACAATGCTCTGATGCCCCTTCTAAGGGAGCGCTCCCTATTCTGGGTCAGTTGTTAGCCCGTTGAGAAGAATAAGGAAAGGATATTTCGAGATTAGAAGGCAGTTGTGCTTGAATTCTTGGTTTCATCAAGAGATCCCTGACCTAAGGAGAAGGTTCCCAACTTGTTCTAAAGATAACTCAAGAGGTTAAGCCCCTCTTAACCTATATAAAAAAGCTTTCTAATGGTGAAAGAGGACGGCAAATGGAGAATGATACCAAACTTATGATCTCATAAGTGAGGACGAAAAATGGAGAATGATACCAAACTTATGATCTCATAAGTGAGGACTGCAAAATAGAGAATGACACCAAACTTATGATCTCATAAGTGGTGATGGAGCTGATTGAAAAGAGGGGAAGAATTGAACATATGAAACTTATGATCTTGGAGGAAACTTACAGTCAGCCAAAGGAGAGTGATCAGTGAAGCTGTTGTTATCCAGGTTGTGGATCTTTCAGGCAAGGGTTAGACGAAGGGGACTTGACGAAGCTATCGCATTCACATCTATGATTGTAAGTATTGATGTCGTTATTCTCATTAATATGACACGCTTGGCCTGTTTCTTTCTAGTTTGTGTCTGATGTTACATGAACTTGTCATTTATTGATAGATTTGTTTTCAAGCTAATGTCAATAGAGTAGGAAGTGGTTGTATCTTGTTTTGTCCACAGAGCTTAGCGAGGAGCAAAGGATTGGAGCGCAACTCGGAGCGTGCAGGGACAAACGTCGATTAAGAGGTACTTTTGTTATCTTTCCTTCTCATGTATTAGTTTAGATAGATTTGAAAGGAAGTCAGTGTCCACGTTAAGCATTTTTCTGTCTAGGGTTAAGGTCAAGCCTTAGAGGCGATCTACCGGTCCTTAGGGAGATTTTCCTACAACAGAAACTGGCGACTCCGCTGGGGAGGTAGCCTCAAATCGAAACCTCTTGTTTGGATTTTTCTCCTCAGTGACCTTGTTCTGTCCCTTGATTTTTTCAGACTTGGTTCGCCCCTCTTTGATTAGTTTCATGAGCTGATTGGCTCCTTACTTTATCACACTCAGCATACTTGTCAAGTTTGAATCTCAATTTTTGAAATTTTTTGACATTTCTGGGGCTTTTAGACCCTGACGCCCCTGTCCTAGTGTTAACAGAGTGCCAACGCTCCTGAAGGATTTGCACAGAGTGCTATAACACTCCTTTCCCTTGGAAACAGAGAGCCAGCCTCTTTCTGGCCCAAAAACCCTCCAGAACTACCTTTTTCAGGGTTTGCCTCTGTGTTTCTTTTGCTGAGTGATCTTGTGAGTCAATTTTTATTCCTTTTCAGCCTTGAAATCTGTCTTTTTGAAGGATAAATACCTTGTTGATTGGATCTTGTAGCCTTCTTCACCATTCTCATTGAGTTTTTCCCTGTTGAGTGAAATTCGAAACCCGTGCATTATTTTTCTCTTCTCATCAGCTGAGTAAAACCCTAGTGAAGGTCATCAAAGGCCTACAGACCTCTTTATCTTGATTTTAGTCGAGGTCATTGTTCTTCAACTCTTTCTTTTGGGTGTGAAGTTTGCTTCTTTCTTTGATTGTTTCTTTTCTTTCGCTTTTCGTTTTGATTGCTACGAAGGGTGTATTGTTTGTGTGACTTTTGCTTATGCTAGTTTGGTTTTCATTCATACCAAGAAGATAATTAGCAAAGATAAGCATTGTGTTGTATTGATCATCATCCATACGCAAACAATAAAAGATATCTTCATGATTGATTGAGCATATTAGAAGGCATTTAAAAGTTTTGCATTACATCAGGATTTGATTGAGAAAAGAATTGTTTGAGGGCATTCCGTAGTTGTGCTTGTTAGTGAAAGAACTCTCTCTCTCCCTTAACTAGATGTTCATCGAAAGGAAATGACTACTTATCATGTTTGATGCATTCTTTGGGTCTGAGTCATAATTCCATTTGTTTCACTTCCATGCACCCCTTTGCGTAAAGAACAGCCATAAAAATCAACGCTAATTAAAAATTATCTAGAAATTTTTCTTTGCTAGGATCCTCCACCAACAGTAGAATAGGTGTAGTACTTTGGATTAGGCTGTGAGAAAAACTCTCCAAATTTTTCAAAACAAACATTAGCATCCTGAGTTAGGGAGAGTAAATCCAGTTATTGTATAAGTCTGCCTGGGATCCCCCTCTCACACAGGGGTTACGCATGAGGTTGCATTCGGGTAAGCTACGGGGACTAACCCTCTGTGGTTTAACTGATTGTGGTGGTCAGATCGTATTATGGGGATCACTTTGAGGTAAATCCACAATTACTATGTGGAATCCTCTTAGTTGGTTTCGGGATTGATACCCTGCCCGTACGTTCGGATCGAATTGTCAATTGTTCCTGCCTAGGGGTTGATTGCGAATTGGTAACCTTAGTGGCCATAATATTTAGGTTCTTACACAAGGTGACGGTGAAGGGAAGTCTCACTGTACCTAGAGCAGACATTGGTCAAACTCACTCGGGCTCCTTGGAGGGTAAATCCACAATTACTGTGTGGAAGCTTGCACCAAGGCGTAACTCTCTTAAGCAGGTCGCCATTGTAACTGTTCCACCCTATCCCCACCCCTTCTGGACTTGATCATGCGATGTTGGATTTCATCACCAACTAGTACAGTCATCAAAAGAAGGTCCTGCTTGCTTGGTTGTGATTCTTAGATTTTTTAGCGTGTGTTGTTTATTTTCGCTAGTTGGCCATAGATTTCTTTCTTCAACTCTTTTCCACCAACATCGACCCTCCACGACGCTCACGGAGGATACAGGGAATTCCTCCAGAAAATATGGAAGGAGACACCCCTTTACCCCCTCATTCTAAGGAGCAATCTCCTCAACAAAGCGAGGTTCAAAAAACTACAACTTCCCAGGAAGAAGTTCCCATCCCTTTGGAGAATTTTTGAATTGTCTCGGAATCTCCAGAAGCTTATCACATTCCGGAGGGATACGAATGACAGATCCTCCACCTGAATTCTGTTGGAGAATTTGTTGTCATAAACCCTTCTGGAATTCCAGTCGGGTCTCCTCAAAACCCTTTACCCAATGACCCTTTTTGGACTGAGGACATTGTTCGGAGTCCACCACGCTTGGTGCAAGATATTTATGGAATAGGAGAAGGTGCTGACGCATCTTCCTCCTACACTGTACCCCCAAATCACTTCACCGGTACTACCACTTTTACAGCCACACCAACCGTTGGTCCAAACATATCGATCTTCGTCCCAAGGCCTACTATTCCCCTCCAGACGGCCCATTCGACAATGGCCCCGCACATTCTAACTATCCCTGCCGGTAATGCGGTAGTTAACCAAGCCCCGATTGGCACACCTGTAACACCAAGACCTAATCTCCCTTTTGGATTTAGGGCACTGAACGCATCCGCTACCACCATTTCCCAAACCACTACTCAAATTGTCCCGGGAAGTTCCATACCTATCCAACAACCCAGAGGGACTGGCCTTGGTGGTCCTAACCTGATCAGCAACATTGGTCAGTCATTGGCATCTAGCTTTCAGATCCCAGGAACTCTACCTCAAACTGGGGGGCATCCCCCCTCCGGAGGACAAATTCCATTCGAAGGGAACCCTAATGTCAGGGGGCATCCTCCCACTGGAGGAAAAATTCCATTCGGGGAGCACCCTCATGCTGGGGGGCAACCTCAAGTCGGAGTCCACCATCAACCACAAGGACAAAACGTGTTCGTCGCACCCAATCCGTGGAGCATCCATTTCCAAGGAAATCTGCACGCCTCCATGGGACAAAATGTGCCTGATGCACCTAATCCATGGAACGTTCCTTTCTCAGGAAACCCACAATTCCCGACAGGACAAAATTCTCAGGCTCTGCAACAACCTCCTTATGGACAAATGCCCAACCCAACCAATAACCCTAAAAACCCATCCAGTTATCCCCCGCTCACCCATGCTTCTCAAAACACTTCAAATCCTATGTACCTTGGTCAAAACCAACCTCACATGAGGGGGCCCACGAGTTATAATTATCCACATAACCCAGTATTGGGCCCCACTGGTGTCCCTCTACCACACCAGCATTACCCACAGGTTAACCGACAACTACCTTTTCTAGCCACCCTGGACCTTCCAGACTTGTCTCGGTTAACGAATGATCCCATTTATCATTCTCCGGTTTGGCCAGCTATTCCAGCAAAACTTCCCTCTGATATCCCAAAATTCGACGGAAAGTCCGGAGAAGACCCAAACAACCACGTGATGACTTTCCATTTGTGGTGTTCATCCAACTCCCTCATGGATGACTCTATTCTCTTGCGTCTTTTCCAACGAACACTTATGGGTTCCACAGCAAAATGGTACATTGAATTACCACGCGCATCTTTTCACGATTTCAACTCCCTCGCCATGTCCTTCCTCACACACTTCCAACTGCCCATTCAATACGAGATGGGTACTGAACTATTAACCTCCATTCGTCAGACAACTTCCATACACATCTCTGATCATATCCATGAATGGAGACGACGACGAAGGCTAATCAAAGTGGTCATCCCTGACCAATTATTAGCGGAGTGGTTCATGAAATCATTATTACCCCAGATCGCTCATGATGTTGCCATGGGCGGTGTGGTCACCGAGGAAGAAGCCATCGCCTGAGCTCAATACTTAGACCTAGTCTATTCACAATCCGGTACTCTGTATGAGTTGATACCGAACGCCACCCGCGCCACTAACGATCCATCCAAACCATCAACTGCTTCGCACGCAGATGGAGTTATTGGCTCCGTCAAAACTCAATCTACCACCCAGTCCACTGGAACGATTCAGCGGCCCGCTTCGATGGCTGCTCCCAGTTCGACTGCACCCTCTTCTACCCCCCCTCAAACTCAAATCTCTGATGTGAATGTGGTCCAATCAACCCCTTCACAACAACCTGGGGACAAGAAGAAAGTGAGAAACAAAACAAAGAAGAACAATAACAACGAACAACCCAAAACCCAACCGCAAACCCCTGCTGCCGGAAAACAACCACAACGAAAACCGAAATTCCCATGTCTCATTTGTGGTGACGATCACTACACTCGAGATTGCCCACACCGCGATGAAGTGGCTAAAATTTTCAAGGGAAATTCGCAACCCACTGTGCTTACTCAGCCTTTTCCGCAACAACAATCTTTGGTTGCACAAACCCCCACGTCGGGGGGCAGTTCCAACCAACCCCATGATGAGGCCTCGACCAGCGCACACATTTACATGTTTAACGGGATTAATCTAACCACTCGTTCTGTGACATACGACGCGCCAGTTAAACCCGACAAGTCGAAGACTGCTAATGGTTCTTCGCCATATCCTTTACCATCCTTTGTTAATCCTCCATCTGTCAGCCCTCCATCCGGGCCACTTTAGATTGAGAAACCTTCTTTTGACTCCATCTTACGCCCTCCTAAGAGCACCATTCAGAAATCCACTTTCAATCCTAATTCACGGGCTGCCCAAAATTACAATATTGTAGAAGATTTGGCCCAAGCCCCGTGTGCCATGTCCACATTGGAAGTTCTACAACACTGTCCCAACCAACGTAGGACGCTCTTAGCTGCCATTGGTGCTTTCGATCTCGATTCATCAAACTACATCATGTTTAATCTGGATGATCATCAACCGCGACTCCTCCACCAGCTAGCTTTCCAAATTGATGTTGTTGTTCACAATCAACAAATCCACCGAACTATCCTGGATGAGGGAGCCTCTACCTGTGTCATGTCTCTAGCCTGTTGGAAAGGCCTAAAATCACCAGCCCTTAATAAATCCCCTATGATGTTATGTGCTTTCGATGGACGAGGTTTCCATCCTCATGGATTACTGCAATCCCTCACCGTTCAATTGGGCGGTAAAATTGTTACCGTTGATGTCGAGGTGGTCGATGCTCCCCTCGATTACAACCTATTACTCGGAAGAAGTTGGTTCTACGCTATGAATGTCGTCGCCTCATTGGTGTTTCGATGTGTACAATTCCCCCATCAAGGAAAAATTGTCACCGTTGATCAACTTGATTTTTGTACACCCGACGCTCGCATCCCTGCCACCAACAACATTCCTTTTTTGGGAGACCACCTAGTTACGTATGAAAGCGTTGGTGTTGGCTTATTGAAAGATTCTAGCCTTATGGGTACTTTCCCTACACTACTTCCACCCACTGCACACCACATTGTTGTCATCAACATGATTTCGACTATGCCTTATCAATCCTTGGAATCATTCGATCCTTGGATCATACCTAGTCCTTTGGAATTCGATGTGCTCAGTGACACTATGCCACTTAGCCCAGTCGAAGTCGCATACGTAGCTATTCAATCTGCCTCTCCCTCTCCCAACGATTCACATTCATTGGCACCTGATGCTTACTCGGTGCCCTCATGGTTGGATTCCCTATCATCTGTCGTTGATTACATTTCCCACATTTTTCCTTCGGACGAATCTATTATGGAAATGCTTAGCATTGACAATTTTCCCTGGGATGACAACCACCATCGATCCTCTTTTCTTCCACCTTTGGAAGAAATGTAAGACATACGATCTGTCTTCCCCCCCGATGTTACCGATGCTCCACAATCCCCTATCCTCACTCAAGATACTTTCTCTGAGGGGAACATGGGTAACATCTCTACTACAATCACAATCGACATTTCAGTCAAAGAAGGTGTCATGGAAAACATTAATCTTGGTGCTAATTGCACGCCCGACGAAGTGGTTTCTTACACCGCTTTGTTCAAGGAATTCCGCGATGTCTTCGCATGGAGCTACGAGGAAATGCCAAGGATTGAACCTTCAATCGTCATACACGAAATCAAGACTTACCCTGACGCAAAACCGGTTCGACAGAAACTCCGCCCAGTTCACCCCAAGAAACTGGCAGCTATAAAGGCAGAAGTTGAAAAACTTCTAAAATCTGGCTTCATCTACCCCGTCCCTTTGACGAAATGGGTCTCCAACCTCGTTCTGATTGCCAAGAAACAAGAGACCATCCGTGTTTGCATAGATTATCGTGATCTCAACAAAGCGTGTCCCAAGGACAACTACCCTACACCTTTTATCGATCAAATCATCGATAATTGCGCGGGAAGCATAATCTTCTCTTTCATGGATGGATTTTCTGGATATAACCAGATTGAAATCTTACCTGTTGATCAACATAAGACAGCCTTCATATGCCCTTGGGGAAATTTCACCTACCGAAAGCTACCGTTTGGCCTTAAAAATGCTGGTGCTACTTTCCAGCAAGCCATGTCGTACGCTTTCCACGACATCAAGCATATCGCGGAACCTTAACTTGATGATTTACCCGCCCATTCATCCAACCGACCCGATCACATTGGGCACTTGCGAGCAATTTTTCTTCGATGTCTCTTCTATCGTATTCGACTGAACCCACATAAATGCATTTTTGTTGTCGAATCCGGTCGACTCCTCAGTTTCATCGTCTCCAAAGACGGGATCAGGGTGGATCCCTTAAATATCAAGGCCATTCTAGCCTTACCCCCACCTACCAACTTAACCCAACTCCAAAGTTTGCAAGGCAAAGCAAACTTTCTTCGTCGTTTCGTCTGCAATTATTCCGAGATCACTAAAGGATTTATGCGGCTACTGCAAAAGAATGTCCCTTTCATCTGGGATGACACTGCCCAACGGTCATTCGACGCTCTTAAACACGCTTTGACCCATGCTCCTTTGTTACATCCTCCCGAATATACAAAGGATTATATCCTTTACTTGGCCGCTTCTACTTCCACCATTGCGATGGTGTTAGTTCAAGAGGACTCTAACGGTGAAGAACACGTGATTTATTATCTAAGAAAGAGTCTATCCGGACCCAAACTCAGATATTCGCATGTTGAGAAACTGGCTATGGAAACCATCATTGTTGTCCAGAGATTCTGCCACTACATTTTATTATGCACCACCACGGTAATCGCAGACTCCAACTCCATGTACCACTTCCTGACGCGTCAAGTACTTGGGGTAAAATATTCGAAATGGATCGTTATTCTTCAAGAATTCGATCTCAAGTTTACAAAGGCTAAAGCCAAAAAATCCCTGGTGTTTGTCGAGCTCATATGTGCTCTCCCTTATGTCGATGAAAACATTGAACCTAGAGATTCTCTCCCCGATGAATCTCTCTTCCTCATCAGTACTTCTGACCCTTGGTATGGAGACATTCTCCTCTACCTTCAAACTCAACATTTTCAGCCCAACATCTCTCGCAAAGAGCGTCGACGCATCTGTCACCACTCTCACTGTTATCTCATCCTCGGCGACACTTTGTACCGCCATGGTATTGACACCATCCTTCGGCGATGTTTGATTCACGAAGAGGCTGAACGCGTTTTGAACGATTGTCACCTTGGCGCCTGTGGCGGTCACCTCTCCGGGATGGCCACAGCCCAAAAAATCTTACGTGCCGGCTACTTTTGGCCCTCGATTTTCAAAGATTGCATCGAGGCCGTCAAAAAATGCCCACCCTACCAAATCTTCAACAAGAAGGCACGCACCCACCCTACTGCGCTGCACCCCATTATTACCATCGGCCCCTTTTCCAAATGGGGTATCGATTTCATGCAGTGTAAGCCTACCTCAGCCGGGGGGCATGGTTACATCATTGTCGCCGTCGACTATTTCACAAAATGGGCTGAGGCTATGCCTACCTTCCTGAATGATGGCCGTACTACAGCTCTATTCCTCTTCAACCACATCATTACTCATTTTGGTGTACCACATGCCATTGTCACCGACCATGGTGCACACTTCAAAAACCAGATGATGAGCGAGTTACACGTCAAATTGGGTTTTCGCCATGAAAACTCATCCCCTTACTACCCTCAAGAAAATGGACAAGTTGAGGCTATCAACAAATTCCTGAAAACCATGATCCAATGCATGGTAGGGGAAAACAAGACATCGTGGCATTTACAACTGTTTTCCGCTCTCTGGGCCTATCGCACGTCTGTGAAAACCTCAACTGGATTCACTCCTTTCCAGTTGGTCTATGGAATTGAGGCCATCCTACCAATCAAGTGTGAAATTACATCACTCATATTGAAAGTAGAACTCCTGCCCCATACTTCTGTGGAAGAAGAACAATTCTTGTATCTATCCCAGCTGGACAAAACACGTCGTGATGTTGCTCTCGTTAATGAGGCACATCAGAAACGAATTGAGAGTCAATATGACAAATCCATCCAACCTCGAGCATTCGCAGAAGGAGACTTAGTCCTCGTTTATGACCAAGCACACGATAAATTGGGAACAGGAAAGTTAGAACCTATGTGGCACGGTCCTTACATCGTGAAGCATGTTTTACATAGAGGTGCTTACGAACTAGTAGATCATGATGGAATTTCCCTGGGAGAGCCTCGAAACGGGATTTACCTTAAAAATTACTATGCCTAGATCACCTAGCATCTGTACATTATTGTATTTTAGTTTGGTGTGTCTTTTCTTTCGCGTGCTCGAGTCTTTATCGTTGCCACTCATGACTGTGCCTGTGTTTTCATGCGCAGATGACGTCTACCTTTCCTATCTTTTTGGGTTTTTGGATGGCGCCAGCCGACATACCCGAAACATTGCTTCGGCAACATGGGTTATTTATCAGTTCGACGAGGTGGTGAGCTCAGGAGGCATCTGTTTAGGGACAACAACCAACAATATGGTAGAATACCACGCTGTCATTGGACTGCTAACCCAAGCCTCCTCCCTAGGTATCTCTCATATCATTATTTACTTAGACTCCCAACTCATGGTTTATCAACTCAACCGCATCTACGCTATCCGTAGTCCTATCCTGCTATGTCTACACTTGCAAGTTCGTTGTCTTGAATGAATGTTCGATTAAATTGAATATAGACACATTCCGAGAGAACTTAATAGTGTTTCAGATTCATTAGCTAATTATATCATGGATCGGTATTTAGCCCACAGATAAGATTCAAGGAAAGAAAAAACTGTACATTACATGTAAATTAAAGCGCATCACAGACATCATCATGTACAAATCATCGGCATCATAAAAACTCGAAACTGTATATATATATATATATATATATATATATATATGGCGTGACTAAAATGTTTGCATTACATCAAAAAGTGTGTATAAGAGCACAATATTGGGTCCATCCACCCATACAACATCGCCTAACAAGGCATACAAAAAACATGACAAAAGGGAGACTCTAATCTCCCCGCACCACGTTGTGTTGTGAGTAACATACTACTGCACGCACTACACACCTCAACAGAGAATTGATGTTCTCTGGCACTCCTACAGTGTGTCGCTGCAGACGCAAAGGTACATCCCCCCTCCACAGAGGAGGGATGCCCATAGTAAGGCCTTGGAGGTTCCTTTCGACCTCCCAGAGACCCACCACTGGTACCATTAGATCTGTTGTAGTTGGGGCGCCTCCACGACGTCCTGGTACTGGTAAATCAACAGGGCATACTACTCCCTTATCTGCACGTTGGAAACAAAACATCTGATAAGACTCTTTTACATACCCAAAAAAGATACATATACATCAAAAGCTTAAAAAATAAAACTAGACAAGGTACGACTTAGTCTCTTACCTGACTTGTCCCAATCTTCCCCCGCGGGCAAAATCAAGTCCATACTCCCACAGAAGTCTACATCGGCGTATGGGAAGTCCTCTATCCAGAGGTACTGTCGTCTCAACCAGGCAAAGAAATCACCAGTAAAGTGGAATTCTGACTCTGAAACTAGCCTTGGAGACAGACTAGTCCACCTCTCCATATGAGGCTCGTCCATTGGTCGTACTGCCAGTGCTATCTGAGGGATGCGCTCTAAGAAAAATGAGACTAAGAACGAGCCATAGCCGAACTGCTTTTGGCCATTCCTGCACCGTGAGATCTATTCCTTCACATTCCGAAGGAACGCTGCACTCCAATTGAACAGTGTTGGCTCTAAGCACTGAACACCATAGGCCACGTGTGATATCGATGCCAAATGAGCACTAGTGCTACCAGTCACACTTGTGATAGAAAATAATATAGATCGAAGCGGCAGATCTTGTATATCCTTGATAGGGATCCTGCCCCCTACCAACCTTGCTCCTGGAACGCAGTGGCGTGCCAGATACACGTCCACCTGCTCAGGTAATGCCCTCTACCCAGTGAAAGCTATAAGGGCCGCTCTTTTCGAGAGACCGGTCAAAAAGTACACATCTTCCAACTCAATGGTTAGGAGTTGTGTACCAATACGGAATCCCTGTTCCGCAACATCCCAAAGACCAATCATGTGCTCAAGCAGTAGAATCTCTCTTTTCATTTTTTTCAATTTTAAAAACTTGAGCAAGCCACAGGCTTGCAAAGCGGCCCGCGTACGAGGACTCCGTAGAGCGGCTAAATCATCCATCTCGTGTTCCCTCTCTTTCCATTCAATCATGATTGCCGAAGACACCTACAAAACAAAAAATCAAAAATTTCATTATTCCTCACGTTTTGTAATTTCGGCGATTTTCAAAAAGCATTTTAAAACATAAAATCAAATGCCCATGTCATCTAAAAGCAACCAATCACTCTTTTTGACCATCATGCCCTTTAATATTTGCCACATAATGATTAAAACATGTTAAAAGTGCAAAACGACTTGAGGGGGTGCATGGGCCATTGAGGGGAATTTTCATGAATTTCTTTTGCTAAAATGATCGGTCCAATTGATTGTAAGGGTGTAGACATCCTAACAACCCTTCTCTAACACATTTTTGTAAAAGAATTACCTCATTTTATTAATTTCCAAAAAGAGGCCGATTTGGTTCAAAGAGGGGCGACCTAGGGCTTTGTGTTTTAAATAAATGATGCATTGAAACTCAATTTGAATACATGCAATTGAAAGAGTAAAGGATGAACACCTATTGGGTTCAAACGGTGTGTGAAATGATCAATCGTAGCTCCGGCAGCGAGAAAAACAAGATTTTCTCCAATTGGGATTCTCCAACACTCCACAAATCCTTGCAAATGAAATGGTAAATAAGTTTCCAAATCAATTGTTATTTATAGAATTTCATTTTTTATAAGGTATGGTTGTTTTTTGGNTTTCTCTAATGGTGTAAATGGCTTCACTAAACTCTGGTTTGTAGTTTCTGGCATCGCAGGTTTCTTGGCAGTTCTTATGAATCATTCACCTTGTCGTATTTATGAGCATAGTCTTAGTTCGTTCTCGAGCTCAACAATATGAGAACGTAACCGGGTAAACTTTTTATCTCTTTTTCGGACCCATACGGATACGATCACATGAAAAAGGAACCCCCCTGGAGTCTCCTTTAAACCCTTTTCAGACTCTCTAAATATGAAAAGATTGTCGAGTGATCTTGCTTCCTTTCACACTCATTAAAAGGTCAGAAAGGGCGTCTTTCGAGCGATAGTTTAACCCTTTTTCGGTCTCGTTGGACTACTGTACGAAAAAGGAATTGAGAGAGTTCTCTTTTAAGTGTTTTTCCAAACTATATAATCCCGAAAAACCTTCGAGTTTTATGTCCTTGGACTCGTTAAAACATACATCGACAGACCCATATGGGACCGAACCCTTACTTCTTCCGGTTCGTTAAACAAAGGAAGAGGAACTTACCGAAGGTAAGTTATATCGAGCATGTGTTATCCTCCTCAAGCTCATTAAATCAAAAATAGGTACTCATCTATCTGGATGGGGGAAAAAATTGAAAGGAGCAAGCCAAGCAGTCTCTTGAGAACATCATCTAGCACTTCTTAGAGTCGCCCTTGAACACGGCACTTTGTCACTTTTCATATATCATAATCCGTTGAACCTCTACACTGAGCCAATCCTCCGAGTTCCTTTCACTCCTTTGGGTCACCCGACGCAAATTAAAATATCCATTGCACAGTTTTGGTCCATGTCATGTTTTGTTGGTGTGCCTCAGTTTTCTAGGGAAGTATCTGCCTCGAGAGTCAACCATCCCAAATATCTTGTCTCAAAACTCGTGTCAGTCCTTGTTCTTTTGATATACCAATTACATATTTATATACCTTTCATGTCGTTGATGGGGGATACATCAAGGCCCTCCTTCGACGAGTCTATTCATGTCGACTTCAACACATTATCCGAGAATTAGACTTAGAAACTAATTAGTACTTTGGGACCTGCATGCCTCAATGGCAGGCCTCCTCACATTCGACAGTGGGTTTACATCATTGACCTCTGATCGAATGATTCCATGAATGTTCGACCTCATCTCATCTATTCACGTTTGGTGGAATGTACTAAGGTACCTTTAGGAATCATTGGCATTAATGGTGATCTCCCTCGCACTTGTTAACGGTTTACCTCATTGACCGGTAATCAAGTGGTTTCTACCATGTTCGACATCAAGACATCTATTCACGTGGTCAGATTCGTACCATATTGGGATTGGTAAGAAGACCCTGGGTTGAGTAATGACTTTGATATATGCTTTGCCCAGGTTGCGAAGGAGTTTTTTTTTGGACAAAGAACACATACATTGTTACATAGATCCACTTTGTATTGGTCGTGGCTATGTCTTGTCATCTCATAGATCCACTGTGTATTTTTCGTGGCTATGATCAGTTTGAGTCATCAAAGTATAGATCCACATTGTATCTTCGGTGGCTATACCCTTTTATCAATACAATTATGGATCCGCAATGTATATTATGGCGGTCATACCTTACAAATATCGATCACCCAAGCATAGGTATGTCTGCCTTGGGTTTTGGAATATGTCATGATATTTGTTGGATGTTTGTGTGCAGCTTCCGTCAAGTTCTCCAAGTCTATACCCTTGCTTGAACGTCTACAAAGTATTTCAGTCATCAGTTCATATCTTCTGACTTCATACTTTGGGGGGCATTCTGTTACACGTCAAAATTGCTCAACTGGATAAGTGTCGCATTGTCCCTATCAATCGTCGTAAGTGTCGCATCTTCCCTACAACTTTCACAAGTGTCACAAGTTGGTCACTAGTGTCGCAAATGATGTTCAGACATAATGCCATGATAACGACACTAAGGAAGCACTTATGACATCTCACATGACTGATTTGAAGGAGGAGAACTGGTTTACTGGAGTAAAATAACTCTTGACACCTGAAAGGAACCTTGAAACAAAGGTTTGGAGGGGGAATGCTCCCCTACTTCAGCTCCAGAAGTGCTAGCGCTCCCCTATAATGCTTCAGGGAGCGTTATAACGCTCCCCAACCCCTTTTGGAGGAGCGCTACTCATCTTGAGAGCGCTGGCACTTCCCCAAGGCTTACCAAGGAGTGCTACAACGCTCTGATGCCCCTTCTGAGGGAGCGCTCCCTATTCTGGGTCAGTTGTTAGCCCGTTGAGGAGAATGAGGAAAGGATCTTTTGAGATTAGAAGGCAGTTGTGCTCAAATTCTTGGTTTCATAAAGAGATCCCTGACCTAAGGAGAAGGTTCCCAACTTGTTCTAAAGATAACTCAAGAGGTTAAGCCCCTCTTAACCTATATAAACAAGCTTTCTAATGGTGAAAGAGGACGGAAAATGGAGAATGATACCAAACTTATGATCTCATAAGTGAGGACAGCAAATGGAGAATGATACCAAACTTATGATCTCATAAGTGAGGACTGAAAAATAGAGAATGACACCAAATTTATGATCTCATAAGTGGTGTTGGAGCTGATTGAAAAGGGGGGAAGAATTGAACATATGAAACTTATGATCTTGGAGGAAACTTACAGTCAGCCAAAGGAGAGTGATCAGTGAAGCTGCTATTATCTAGGTTGTGGATCTTTTAGGCAAGGGTTAGATGAAGGGGACTTGACGAAGCTGTCGCATTTGCATCTACGATTGTAAGTACTGTTGTCGTTATTCTCATTAATATGACACGCTTGGCCTGTTTCTTTCTAGTTTGTGTATGATGTTACATGAACTTGTCATTTATTGATAGATTTGTTTTCAAGCTAATGTCAATAGAGTAGGAAGTGGTCGTATCTTGTTTTGTCCACAGAGCTCAGCGAGGAGCAAAGGATTGGAACACAACTTGGAGCGTGCAGGGACAAACGTCGATTAAGAGGTACTTCTGTTATCTTTCCTTCTCATGTATTAGTTTATATAGATTTGAAAGGAAGTCAGTGTCCACGTTAAGCATTTTTCTATCTAGGGTTAAGGTCAATCCTTAGAGGCGATATACCTGTCTGCAGAGAGATTTTCCTACAACACACACTAATCGATCTAGTAGAAACTTTGGTAAGGAATGCGGAGGAACGGAACATCCAAAAACCCTGATGTAAGAGAAATGTTCCTCAATGTACCAATCTGCTATTTTTCCCAAGTTGGTCACTATCTTGTCTGAAATCCTGGGAGGTGGTCAACTGTATATAGCGATATGCATCTGCACCACCACATAGTTGCAGATTTCATAGAAGAAATCTTTTGTTTTATCCTCCCACATATTGGAGTGATAGAAATGTATTGGTCTAGTGTTGGTTGGAGTCCAGCTCCATCCAATCAAAGGAAATGGCATCATAAAACAAACGACATCCATAATGTATGCTGACATGTAAAATGGGGAAAGTTTCCCTTTGTCTTTCAATGACTGATATTCTGTGATTTCCATGACCAAATTGTCCAATAATATTTTGTCCCAATTGAAGGAATACCCCTCTGCTACTATATGCATGATTGGTACCCGTGGTAATAAGAAATGAGCAGATTTTTCCATCCGGAAAAGTCTACATAACATCATGGCTACATACATCATGTGAGTTTCTAATGATGCAACAACATATATGCCATGGGTGTCTACTCTAAATTTCTCAGGACGTGAGCATCAATCCTTGATCAAGTCAGGTAAGTTCTTCCCATATTGCGTGCATTCTTTTTTGTCGAAGTCCATTAGGAAAGTGGCATTATAAATGTAATTGGGAACTGAGGATAATTAGTACATTACATGGAAATGATTTGGCTAGAAAGACCCAACTGCAATTTTTTGTGAATTGCAGATGCTTCTGGTCGAGAGGTCAATGTTCTCGAGTGCCCAACCAATCATATCATTATAAGGCACGAGCCTAGGCTACATTGTTATTTTATGCAGATATAATTTAGAAACATATTTGTATCTCGTAGCCTGGGTTTCAATCACCTTGTCACCCAAATCATCTGGGCAGTTGATCAATTCGTATTATAGAATATCAAATACCTCTATCCAATTTTGCATGATATCTATGGTTCTAGGTGAAGTGTCTGAGAGGACATCAATGTTCGGGCTCGAGCTTTCACCAACCGCTTTAGTTGTTTTTCGTGGAGCCATGATATCACGAGCTCATAACTCTGTTACTTGTTATAGGAAATGCGCAAACTTCTTATTTTTCTCAAACTTGCTTTTCTGCAAGCTTGCTATTAGAATTCAAACTCCAACATCATTATTCACCTTAATTGTATCGATTTTTTAAATACATTTACTGACGATGTATTCACTTTCCTTAATGAAAATATTTAGGTGGTGATTCGTGATCTTATTTGGAATCATTGCTGTAGATATGTTATTAATGCCATAAATGTTTGGTGGTTTGTGACTGGAAGGTTGTATAGATGGAATTTGAATTTACCCGAACTACGATTCAATGGAAAATTAACACAAGATAATAGTGTTTAACCCGTTAACTAATCATGTTTAACCTTAATTCTTTTCGGGCTTTTGGACCTCGGGATATCCGATAATAGCTCGAGATATGATTTTCGAAACTCAAAATCGTGCAGGGATTAATTATTTGCTAATTGTATTTGATCTTTAACTAACCCTTCTTAACGCTTAAGGAATTTCAAGAGTTCGGGCTTCGTGAATTTAGAATATGATAGATGGCGAATGCTTGAACTCCGAAAGCGCAAAATTACTATTTTATTTTTTAATTGGGTTTTAGTTTCTTTTTAGGTATTTATCATTTCATGTGTCGACAAATTAACTTTGTGGACGCTTCGATAGGCCACTACTTGTAATGATGTGTCAATCTTAGGAAGGTATACATGTACAATGACTAATACCCTTTGAACACTTTTCGGATATCAGGACTTTGGAGTTGCTACATGGTGAAACGCCCAAAGCGTGAAGCTCTGAAGCCCAAAACCTCGAAGAAGTCTCTAGAGGCTTGACCTTCTTAACATTCAGGCGTCTCCAAAATGTTCGAGAAAAAGAGATCGTTTGATCGATGGGAGAATTGGATCGACGGTGGACCTTGTGTGCACCTTAATGTTAAAAGCAAATTATTTATCACTTGGATATCGACTTTTGAGATGAAGTAAAAAGAATAGTGTAAAGCTTCAGGCTTATAATTTTAAATGTGTTCCAAC
The DNA here is from genome assembly GCA_009831015.1 of Picea engelmannii. Classification (NCBI taxonomy): domain Eukaryota; kingdom Viridiplantae; phylum Streptophyta; class Pinopsida; order Pinales; family Pinaceae; genus Picea; species Picea engelmannii. The sequence goes on along the minus strand of ML781927.1, from coordinate 216,945 downwards.
AAAGAAAAAACAAATTCCAAACATCTATAACATTCATTAATAAAAATTCACTAATAAAACATAAGTACAATACTGAACTACAATATACCCTAAGAAATACTAAACCATATAAAAAACTATATACAGTTAAAACAATTAACAACCAAGCATTTAAAAATAGTGGTGTTTTTAAGCACAAGGAGGGAAATGTTCTCTAATTTACAATGGTTCCATTAGTCATTTCATAGGCATCTGAATTTTACGCAACTTGTGTACTAAAGTGGATAAATGATGAAACAATAGTCTGAAAATTCAAAGATATTATTTTATGATGTTAGTTTCCTTTCATGTTTCCTGAGACTTCCCCATTTCCTAGAGTTTCCCACATTTTGTGTTGTTTTATGTAAGATGTCTAGCCCATGTTTCCTCCTCTAGGTGGGTTCCATTTAGAATTCAAGGACACTGACAATTGCAGATAAATAATAAAATGATATTTTCCTCAATAAATGAAAATTTAAATTTATATCAGGCAGGGCACATGGATAACAAAGGCACAATATTCTATTTAACTATCTAGATTATGAATCAAAATTTGCACACAAAGAAAAAGCAATCCTTTTCTAGAACTCATCACTCTTATCAATGACAGGTCAGGAATCTTTTGGCACATGCAAAGTCTTTTAAGGAGAGAAGGAGGTTTAAATTCAAATGAAAAATATTATGCACTTTGCTTTCATGATAAAATCTGTTATCTAATATTATCAAGGGGTTATCCATCAATATTTTTACCTGCTAATCCTCAAAGGCTATCATTCATGCCAAAAAACTTCAAAATCCAAACAAATTTAAGATGTCTAAAACTTAACAACCCTAAATGTTTCCTCCTCTGAGTGGGTTCCATTTACAATTCAAGGACAATTAACACTCGCAGATTAAAAATATAAATTTCACAAAAATGCAAATTTTAAGTGCAAAATTTGTTTGGGGACATGAAGAACAAAGGCACAATATTCTATTTAATTTTTAATTGTCCAAATGATGAATCAACAATTTCGCACAAATAAAATGCAAGCCTTTTCCAGAACTCATCACTTTTGTAGATGACAGGTTGGGAATCTTTTGGCACATTCAAAGTATTTTAACAAGGTTTAAATTCAAAGAAAAAGAGTTATGCACTTTGCTTTCAATGATAAAATTTGTAATCTAATATTATAAATGGTTATCCATCAGTACTTTTACATACCAATCCTTAGAGGCTAGCATTGAAATATGCCAAAAATCTTCAGAATCTAAACAAATTTAAGATGTCTAAAACTTAAAATCTTTGAATGTAAAATGTTTATTGAGCAAAAGCAAAGAAAATAGAACCCATAAAAATAAGAGCATAGGCTTAATGAACTTGTGTTATAAGTGCCTGACATCAAGATGGTTCAAGGTAAAAGACAAAGTCCAAATCCATATCCTTGAGAGTTGTTGTTTCTTCAATTTCAAATTTGTCTGTTGAGCGACCTTGAGATGAACCTTTTAGATCAAAGTGTCTATGTATGTGCAACTCTGAGTAGAACATATTACCCATAACTATAAAACATATCTGTTCAATTTCCCATTTCAATTTATTAAAGGTGATATTTCAACTTTGCAAGGACTTGAAAAAATAGTTTTTCATTGGGTAATACTATAATACACAGTCTTAGAGACAACTACTACAACGAGAACATTTTTAAATACTATAGACCTTGAAAACAAATCTTATTCATAGAATTTGCAAAGATCTATATATAGTTAAACCTCAAATATTGAAATGTTATCCTGGACAATAAGGAAAATCATATGACATTGCATGTAGAACAAGAAACCTAATAAAGTACCTTATGTCCTCCAGATGACTTGACAACATGTAGGCCAAAAAATTTAGTGATCGGAGTGATTTCATAGGTACGAATGTGATTATAATAATTTGGTAGCATTCGAAGAAGTACTTATAAATTGGTTGCATGAGCATGTCAGATAAGATAAGATAATTTAATTGATGTCCAACAAATGACCACAATAGTAGGTCAAAGGGACTAAAAGAGTACCACCATTTTAATACATAGTGGGACTTCCATAGTAGCTCCTAGATCTAAGCTAACAACAATAAGTAAAGAGATAACCCACTTTACCAAATTACTCAATGTTTAATAAAGTATGGATGTGTGATAATAAAATGAAGAAAGTTACTCAATGACCAGAAGATAAAAAGAATATTAGCAACTAGAATTTTTCGTAACTAAATATTAGAAGCTAGAATGGATTTTCAATCTTGTTTTTGGCTTGGAGCGTGCCCTGTCCATTGCTCGGACTCAGAGACGGAAGAAACCAAGAAAACCGCCAATGGCATACGTTGAGGAGGAGATTCCGGAGGAACCCATCCAGGTTCCTCTGGAATCCCTCCTCTTCATAGTGTCAAATGATTGGCATCCCCCAACCATAATCTAGTAAGGACAAGAGCCCCAACCGCCATGGAAGGGGCCACATGTATAATTGAGGAGGAATTCCTCCATCTGGACTTTGCGGTCTCAATTCAGAACAAGAGCAACCAAGTCGGGACAGTGGCAGAGGAGGTCAAGGCGGTGGAGGCTATGGACACCTTGGGCGCAGAGGTGGAGGGCCACCTAGTCTTGGGGCCTCCACCACTTACAACTCTCCCTAATTTCTGCCATGCTCCCCCACCTTTCTTCCATTTGGAGCATCTCGATCTCATATTCGAGCTAAGGAACCAGATGGATGACCAGATACACTAGGACACCCTCATGCACCAACGGATTGACATGCTCTATGATGCCTTCTTCAATGCACTTGTAGCTCAGCGTTGCCTGACTTGTGTGAGGCCTTTCATGCTCCAGCCTAGGGACGACCCCTTCAACAACGCTCTGAACGACATGCCCCTGGATGATAATGTGTAATTTATTTTCTATGGTCACCTCGCACACTCTCAGCTCATCTCTCTGTACTGCGATGATGCAATTTTACAGTTCTATCATCATTTTTCAGTTGGTAGTTTTTCTTAGATGCATAAAATAGTTCAGTAAGAACTCTATCCATCACCTGCTCTGGTTTTCATTTGGCAGGTTTAGATGCATAGAACAATTCAGTAAGAACTTGATCCCCCACCTGCTAACATCACAGTCTGCCACATGTTTCGATCTCCATCCATTTGGTGGAACAGGTGGGAGACTGTTGACATGTGGCATTTTTGTACTCTAAAATCTCAGTAATAGGAAACTCCATTTTTTATTTACAAAAAAAAACTACCACTAATGCAAAAACTTCCATGTTGATTTTGACAAGTGATTTTATGGCCATGGAGATTCAAAAATAAAAAATAGGACTAATGACACTTTATAATTGATTCATAGTGAAATTCCTTACAACATAATTACTATAAAAATAATGAAACCACTAAACTACAATTATCATTTTTCACTTGCATACATCACACAAAGAACTTTTACACATTAAAAAAAAATTAAAAAAATGGCAGACATTATACACAAAATTCTTGCAAATATATCCAATAAAATGATTACACACAATTTCTAAAATCTACAGTTGTGATAATACAATGTATACACAAAATTATTGCAATGTATTCAATAGAGTGATTACACACAATTTCTAAAATCTACAATTGTGATAATGAACTATGTTTGTGATTGTTTCGCATAACCAAATCTCCATTTTTTTGTTGAAAGAAATAGGGTAGTTGGATACAATACACCCATTGAATCATCACTAGTGAATAATCCAATTTGATGTTATAATCCTTACAATAATTCTTTAATCCAATTTCCCCTTTAACGTTTAAAACTTTGGAAGGCTACCATAAATTCTAGGTTGGTTTTGCATAGTAGGAGGAATGGGGAATCACCAGTAATTTTTTAGATAAAGGTTCCATTCGAGTATAGCGAAAATAATTCCCAGGACAATTTGCAAATTGATGCTTATGAAGGAAGTGCAATAATAACATTAACAATTACCTGGGAAGATTGCCCCCTTGTACCATTCAATGGAAAGGTAATAACCATTATTGGCCCCTTGTGCAACCAATGAATTTTTAACTCCTTGGATCAATGATTATTGTTGACATTTGGGTTTATATAGACAATCTAATATTGGGTAGAATCTTAAAAGAGATGGGTGTTGTAAATCATTTGGTTCACATGCAATTGGAGGAAGAAAAATTGAAGTAGTGAAGAAGGTAGGTGGGAGGAAGCTTACAATTTTTGGAGAAGATGGTATCCAAGCGCTACAATCCTAATGTTGTAACATTTACTACATTAATGGATGGTCTTTGCAAGAATTAATAAACATTGAGGAGGCTAGTAGGGTTCTTGATAAGGTGGTTAAGCATGAATGTTCTTTATACTTTGTCACTTAACAAAATTATTATTCATGCTCTTCATAATGGAAGGAAGTTACTGTAATAATTTCAACTTTTGATAAAATATGAAAGAGAATTTGTACTCCTGATATGACCCAACAAACATATATTTATTTAAAAATAAAATAAAAATTGAGATAGTTTGTGCCCCTTCTAAAGGAGATAGCTTAAGGGTTGATCATTCAATAGAAGTTTATCTCTCTTACTCTAATATCATCTTTGATGTCTTATGTGGGTGCAAGAATTTTATGAATGTGTTGGTGTGTCTTTGTAGATCATTTCATATGATTGTTATATATATATATATATATATATATATCCTTGACTGATAACACTTGTTGTTTGGTGGTTTTGTCACATCTTCTTTATCGATTTTCAAGTTCTATTTGTTGCCTAGACTCCATAGCCCAAGCACAAGGCACTAGGTCTTGCTTGGATTCTCACGTTATATCTTAAAATACAAAGAGATTACCATTCTTAAAAGACAAAGAGATACAAGTTTGGAACTCTTGAAATCCACAAACAAACAAGCATGTAAAATTTAAATCCAAACTTGAACAATTCAATCTCTTAAATTTCATGTTTACCAATGCCTTCAAATCGCTAGGATGATATCCATGGAGCCACAAATTGATGTAGAAATTGTATGTGAAGGCCAATAAAACCAATAGAACCAAGGAGTATTGAATCAATATATACAAAGTCTAAGAGAAGCTGAAAGTATCATTAAGTATATAACAAAATTACATTCACATATATATACAAGCCATAGAAACAACCTTGTGTATATTATCAGATGAAAAGGTACCCATAATGTCAATGCATTGTATGTATCATTACATGTTCAGCTATATAATGTACATCTAATTATCTTATAAAATTATTACACATCATCAATTTATTTTAGTCTTATTTTGTGTTTTCCAAGTCTTAAGTAATTCATCCATCTCCATGTCTTTGTTTATTGGGTGTTCTTCAATAGTTGATGTTGTTTCAATCCTTTCACGCCGAGTAAGTCTGGCCTCATACCCATGGTGTGGATGCTCCTGTGAGGGGCCATCACCTACAAAAACAAAAAATATTAAATTTGTATGGCCAATTTTTAAATATCATTGAAGTAGTTCATTAATATTAGAAAAAAACTTTTCAATGTAATTATTTACCTGGTCCTCTAGTCGGCATCGTTGGAATGGTTTCCCTGTTCACCTGATCTTCAGGTCGAGGAGGATCAACTATTACATTCTCTTCCATTTAAACGTCAAAATTTATAAGTACATAATTATTAAGTATATGATAATACAACCATTTTACAATCGTGGGCCTCAGTCATAGGAACATCTTGGGGTTGCACCCCACTTGGATGGGGTTGTTGGGGATCACCATGATCTTCTGGAAGCATTGCACTATCAACGCTTTGTTGCCCATTATGAATGGTTTCATTGATAGTGTTTCTCCCATGATTAAAACAAAGTAAGACATTAAATTATGGACGATATCAAACATTTACGTATTTTATAAGTAATGAAAGGTTAATGTGGACTGATTTTTTTTTTATCTTATCTCGCAAACTATATCTTGGGGTCTTCCCCATGCTTTTCCTACAATCAACCATGACTTTATAACCGTACTTGTAACCAAGTTGGAGGTCTTCCTCCATGGTTTCAGTTTTGAAGTCGTCGCCCTGCATTGCATAAGGGTATGATTTTTTAATGTTTTTGGATGCAATTACCTTAAAGTTGTAAGGCGATACAAATAATATTCTTAATATGTTTGGGTACTTACGATTCATGACTGTAACCTCGAGTAGCCGCCCTAGACTAGCTTGTGTTGGCCATGTTTTGCAATCCTTTCTTCGGTTGCCTTCAAAGTGTCAGGAAACCTATCATCAAAATTTTCAAGTATGTTATATATAACCACACTTTTATTTATATCTAAAGAAAATTAAAGCTGGTATTGAAATCAAAATATTGCAATTTACCTTAGTGTACCAGTTATTTTTTCTCCTAATTTTTTCAAAATATTTTCTTTTGCATCATCAATGATCTCCTTCCACTCCCTCTCTAGAATTGAGGGAGGAAACTCATACTTAGGATTTCCTTCCATGCTTCATCTATAAACATCACGCGTGTATTTTAAATATTCACCCGTTGCAGAGGTGACTACTTTTTTATTGAACGTGTCTACTCCAAATATGCCTTCAAGATAATCCACAAGTTCCTTTTTGAGGTTCGAATTATGGAAATTCCACCTCATGCGTAAGGTTTCCCCAAAAATCAACAAGGCCTTTCTCTCTGGGTGCCTATAAAAATGGTCGTTTCCTACACACACAAAAAATATGATCATTAATTTAAAATTAAAAATCTAGATGATTTGTGTATGAGATGGACAACATGAAACGATTAAAATATGAAAAACTACCTGGGAGTCTTATTTTTTCTAATGGAAGTCCATTATCGTCGACCAAAAATGTGCACGGAAGGGTCCCCATGCTTGTCATGCGTCTAGCTCCAGGAAATGCAACCATGTCAACCACATCATCAGCCTCATCTCTGTCACCATCTCTAGAGTATGAACAATGTGTGGATCTCTGGCGGTGTGTGTCATGGATTCTATCTAAATTAGGTGTGGAATATGGAGAAGTAAATAGTACTCTGGCAGTTGTATGACCGCCCGCATCAGGACTATGTGGTGTCTCTATAGTGCCACTACTACCAACACTGGGCTGAACAGGCTCCAAAAATATTTTTATAAAAAAGAAAATGTTTTTTCGTGAGATAATGTAAAAGTTAAAGAACAAAGTTTCATAATTGAACATATGAGTACATTAGAAAAAAAAACTTTAAATTATGGTTATTACCTTATATGTGTTAAGTTGTTACATAAGGAGATTGATCTTTTCTAGGACGTCGGGAGTTTGATCTGGATGATTTAATAAGCTGGGAAGTTCCTTGTTTGCTTTAATGATCTTTTTTTTTATTAATAGCATCGGATCAGGGGATGAATACAACCCCTCCTCATCGACATAATCATGTTAACATGGCCTGCCGACTACATATAATTTCAACAAAAACAATGTTATTTCAGTACAATTATATAAGAAAATAATAAAATTCACGTAAAATGAAAGTGGAAATTGATAATCATTTACATGTTATGTGGTTGGACCTTTTCCATGATCATCCAGCCACATTATAATATAATTATAACCCCCAAATATTTAAAAAATTGTTAACGATAACAAAAAAAAATGATTGCCACACAAATAAAATCAACCTCAACGATCAAGCTCCCACATTATTATAAAATTGGGACTGTGAAATATTTAAAACAATGTTTTATATATATATAATGCAATAAGTAGAGGTTTTGCATAAGTACTTGCACACTATGAGTCGATGTTTCTATTCGATTCAAATGGTAATCCACTAATAACTCTTCCCCCAGAGATTTTTTTTTTTATTGCACACTGGATTGCCCAATTCTCTTTGCATCCCTCATATATGCAATCTGGTTGCTTGTGTGTTGTCCCAAGTCGTGTATTGTTTATAAAACCTGCGATATTTTCGGAAGCTTTAGGCCTTCCATCAATATAGATAGTCACTCCCTTATTTTTATCCTTGTTTATTAGTTGTATATAATTTGCGGCGAGTGCATATCTCCGCATACTTCGCATGTACCAGACCAGCTGCATCCAATCATTATAATTGTAACACGGTCCGACATAGTCCATCAATTTAGTTATTGTATTGTATTTTACAGTTATTCCATCCATGGAAAATAGCCCTAGGTCATGCAGGGAGGATGGTGCAATGCCATGTGTCCTATTGTTGACAATGAAGTCAACATCTATAGGAGGTAGTTCCTTAGGTACCCAATGTTTCACCATATGCTTATACTTGAGTGGCACCTCTATGTGCATTGTGTCCTATGCTCTCATCATCATAAGAGCATGATCCTCCTTCAGTAAGAAAAAATTCCATGCCTCTACAAAATTTTCTTCTGACTTTTTCACCTCTGGTCCTTGTTTGCTTATCATATCTACTAGATGCAGTCGCATTTCCCTCTATTTATCCTAATATTTCCTCACTCTATGAAGAAATATTTGATAGGTACATGTTTGGTTGTACCTTCAGTTGCATGTGAATGTGTTGTTAGTGAATAGTCCATCCTCATCCTAGTTCCAATTTTTGAACCTTTTTTTCTATATTCAAAGTTCTAAATAAAAAAATTATATTTTTAGTTTTGGATGCACAATTAGACTAGGGTGAAATTACCAATATTAGTAGGGGAACTCATGCATGCAGTGGATTCCCAACTTAGTGAAGGGTATGAATCTCTAGGTGGGTGAACCTTAATTCGACTCACTTATCCATGCAAGCAATATTCACTACGGTTAGATTTCACACTACGAAATAGTGGTCAACCACCTAATGTAATGTGATATCCCTCTTTATTTTTGACATATTAAGGACATATCAATGTGATAACACTAAGGACATGATAATTTAATCATATGGATCTAAGAAAAATATAGTAGTAAGGTTGTTGTTTGTTGGATTTGTGAAAATTAGAATTATTATAAGAAATGTCCATTTAAGATGAGGGTCAATGCTATGGAGCAAGAAATCCAACCATCAGTTGGTCTATTGCAAATATTGGGTGCTTTAGTTGGAAATAAGTCTAAGGCAAGCCAAGAGTAGAACTATACAAATATTTTTTTTGTTCAAGCCAAGAGTAGAACTATACAAATATTAGTTTTGTTCAATCCAAATTGAAGAATAAGTTAGTTATGGCGATGGTTAACAATAGTGAAACCCACATTTTTATGTAGGAATTAGTGGCTCTTAAACTCAATGTGCAGTTGAAATTGGTGTAGTCTTTTTTCAAGGCAATAAACTCTAACACAGGTAGGGTGGTTGGCCTGGCTAAAGGAATCAACTTATAGCTTGGACACTAGAGTTGAACTACTAGTTTCAAAGTGGTACCCATGGATGAATTTGAAGTTTTTTTTGTGCAAGAGTTTATGAGGATGTGATAGATGGCACCAATACCTCACCTTAACAATTTTTTAAGCTCTGATGACACAAAAATTCACGTAATTTCAATGTTGAGGGGGAAATAGAGTGAAATCACTAGGAGACTATCATGACTATGATTACAACAACCAATCATGTAGTAGTGCAACCTTACAAAGAGGAAGTTGGAGGTTTTAAGACATCAAAGAAGATCTTGAGTGTAGGTTTTTGGTAACCTTTGGTGGATGAAGGCCCACACAAAAATTTGTTTACTAGGTTTGAACCCATAGTAAATAACACTATGTATACAATATCCAAAGTAGTGGATGTCTATTTAGAGAATCAATAATGTCTAAACTTTCTTTGGATGGTTCATTTGACTTAAGCAGTTCTATAAAAAATGATGTATACTTTAAGAAAGGAATGGATTCCAATGTTAGTGTTTCCAATGGCATTGGTGGCCACTTTCCATCCTTTTATCACTAAACAAAATCATAGGATGACTCACTACTATCTTGGAAGGTAGTGGAGCCAAAGCACACCACAAGGAAGTACGTGCTTAGTTTGGTGTAAATTGGTAGGACTTAGCATATTTTAAGCGTGATATTAGGAACTTGATTCTATTAAAGAGAGAATCACATAGAAAGAAGTGCATTAGAAAATTCTAGTAGGAATGTTTGATTCTACAACACATGATGATGTACTTTCATGGTTTTCAATGTAGAATTGGACTATCTACCTAGCTTGTTTGAAGGCTTGAAGAAAAAGGTGTACTAAGGCATGGGAAATTGGAGTTGAAGGTAAGTACAAGTGTGTGTGGCAATGTGAAGAAATTGAAGTGATTTTAGTTGAAAATGGATGGTGAGTCTATGTAGTATAGTAGTTAGTTGAAAGAGACATGTATAATTTATGAGGATGTTGTTGGGGAAAAATTGAACATAAGTGGGGGATGATGTAAGGATTTTTGTTTTCCCATAAAGAACAAATGCACTTTCCACATGTACTATATTGAAGGTGAATTCAAATGGGATGAGTCGGTTGTGACTTAGGAACTTGACATGGTGTATCCACACACATTACAAGTGTCATTTCATGGGTGAGGTTCTCACTAGAGGGAAACAAGTTGTGCACATGGTGCATAGCGATTTGTCTTAAGTTGCGATGAAAAAAGTGTCATGGTCTTGGTGGAGAAAAGGAATGATAAAGCTTAATGGAGAATACATCCTAGTAAAAGATGGAAGAGTGTGAATTTATAGGTTGGATAGGTATGTGACATGATAAGGTTGTAGGTAGAAAGTGAGTCACTAGAAAGAACACCATAACAAGGAACACCTTAGTGGAATTGTTTTGGGTTGCAACACTTGACATGCATAACTTAGTTGAGAAGATGGGTGTGGGAGAGTCACCCACTAATGAATGGTGTGGTAACAATTGAAGCATTTTGTTCATTGATATAGTGTCTTATGGAAGCATTCAAGGTGCGATAAAGTTTGCAGTGACAATGATCCAAGGAGGGAGAATGATAACAAGATCTTCAGGAGAAATACTCCAATTTGAGGCCTACAAGAGGAAAAAATTAGTTTCTGTAAAGAAAGGTTGCAATCCACATGTAGGTCCAACTTTGCAAGCAGGACATATAGAAACACTTAATGACTACATGGATTTCCCCCCTGCTTTTGAAGGTGGGAATGTGGTCTACTATGTTTCTAATTTCCAAACGTTGGTGGGGGCACACAACTCCTCCCTACGGGTAATTTTCTTTTGCTTGTCTAATCAATTGAGTTAAATAGGATAATAAGGGCTTGGAAGTCTCAAATAGTTGTGTTAGTTGAATGACATATAGTTCTTAGTCAACTTAGTAATGTAGATTGGGGTTGTAAATATGATTTGAAAGAGAGCCTCTTTTATTATATCCTATCATAAGGTAGTATCTAGTGGAGTGCTTGTAATGTGGAAAGACATTGTAAATGTCAACCAAATAAGGTTTATGGTAGAAAATTCAAGACATTAATCTATTAACCACATCCCAAAAAATGTTCAGTAACTTTGTATTGTCAGAATCCATGCACCTACTAATCCTAGAGACAAAGAAAGAGATTCATTCTAGGGTACAAATTAATATTGGAGAAGCTTTGGCTCGAGGAAATTTTAACAATACCTCTTATTCATGAATTGCAAAAGGGGTTTTGAAGAATATTGAAAGAGGAATCTCCACCTACAATTTCAACTTCATATGTACATTGGAGAGTAAGCTATGCCAATTGGTATTTGAACCTATATTTCAAGTATTTGTTGCTTAAGAATTAATGGAAACACCACATTTTTGTGAAGATAAAAAATGGATTAATCTTAGTGAATGGTTGCATATTATAAGGGGAAATTGGGAGGATGTATTTACAATACAACTATATTTGGGTGGTGAAGCTTTTATGTGGTTTATTTACAATACAACTACATTCCTTGGCTAAGGTTTGGAGTAGGACATTAACATTCGTTGGCTAAGGTTTGGAGTAGGACATTAACATTCCTTGGCTAAGGTTTGGAAAGTTTTGATTGTAAGGGGCCAATTGTTGTTGCTACAAATTTACTTTTCTTGTTTAGAATATATCAAGGATAGAAGTTCAAGGTAAAGTTTGAGGAACCATCAATATAGATTTACCAAGACTCATGTATCTAATGGATAATGGCATGGTTTATGGGGAGACCCAAGGTTCAATTGGGCCATGGATAGTAAGTGGAGAAACCACTTGAAAGAAAGAAGGAAAGATATATGTTCCATCAAAAGGGGGATATGTCGAAGAGGCCGGGAGAGGGTCAGATCAAGGGAAACAAATATTGATCTAAGAGGAGGGGCTTCTCTCTTGCTTGGAAGAGAGGTGTTTTTCAAGCTAAGAGGGAGATTTAGTGAGTTTAATGTGAGGACCTCGTAATATATAAAGGCCTTGCGAGAAATCCATCTCAACACCTTGGAGGAAAACCGAATGGTTGTATATTTCCACCTTCGCCTCCCATACTTGGATGAGTACGTGGTCATATACCATGGATGCAAGAGGGTGGAATGTTGAACACGTTCATGATTGGATTATAGTTTCCATAAACATTAGTTTTGATTCTGCATGTATTCATGTCCAAGAGGTTGGGAGAATGTTGGGAGAAAGAAGATGAACCTCACTTATTTTCAAGAAAAGGGACACAACACTCCCTATTGTAGGGAAAGGATAGTATAAGAAGTAGCATTTACCATATAGAGGGGGGATAAAAGTAGTCTTTGACCACTTCCAGAATAGGATCATCCTTTTTAAGTAGGACAAGGACTAAAATATCTTCAAGGTAATTTTACATATTTCCATTAAGGACATGGACAATTTTGATGTGGACAATTTTGCATGGAGGCATTTCTCCCAGACCTATTCATGAAAGATTGTGAATCTATGGTGCATGTACAAATATGTGAGATGTGGGTTTACGAAAATATTTTGAATTCTCCAATAACATCCTCCATTGACCTTGTGTAAACCATTCCATTTGGTGTTTGTTGCACTAAGTGTAAAGAACAATGTTGGAGAATTATAAGCTGTAAGTTAGGTATGAACTATTTGTTACCTCTTTATTCTCTTTTATTTTAATGGTATCCATATTTTGTATTAATCAAATGAGGAATTAACCTGAAACTGATTCCATTAGACAAAAACTCAATCCTAAGGCCAACTAAGGAGAAAAAACAACACACACTAATTAATATAGGATTCAAGCATGCAAACAAACCTTCTCACAAAGAAGCGCCAGTTGGTGATGGAATCCAACATCACAGAATCGATGCACAGAGGGGTTGAGTTTGGGCGGGTGGGAAAGTTACATTGACAACCTACTTAACGAACTAACACCTTGGTGCACTCTACCTCACCGAGCAGTGGGAAACCCTCCAAGGAGTCTGAGTGAGTCTAGACAACGTCGATCCCAGGTACAACACCACCTTCCATGTGATGTCACTTTGTGTAGGAAGTCTAAAATATTATGGCATCTATGGTACCACCTACTATACCAAAGCAGAGGGGGGACAGTCAACAATCGACACCAAGATCAACAAAGCGGGTTCGATTATTCTAAGGGTCCCAATGCGACCTCATTATTGACCCTTTTGTTAGAAGGGATTCCCAAAGTCAGTGATAGAGCAACTGGATTTCACTCCCTAACTCAAGGCTTTATGTTTTTTAGTAGCTTTGGAAAGTTATTCTCACAATCCTATTCCAAATCTTTACACCTAAGCTAAGATGGGTTTGAAGAGCCCTAGAAAAGTTGTTAGATAAATTTTAATTAGCGCTTGATTTTAGGTTGTTGTTACTCAAAGGAGTGGTCATGAAACTAATGGCGTTTTGACTCAACTCTTTAAACCATGCAAGAGGAAAATGAAATGCAAGAATTGCAACTTCAATGAAAACTAGCTATGGGAAGGAGCAAGAGGTTTTAAGCAAAGAAATAATTTCTTGATAGATTACTATGTGTTCAGTACTTCTAATGACAAAAAGTATGAGCTAATTATCTAGATAAATGGAAGAAAAATGACCCAAATTTTAAAAATACCATGCAAATGTCATAGTTCACTTAGTACACATTAATCTAAAATTAATCTAATTTTGCATTAAAATGAAAATAAAACATTATTATTTTCCTTCTCCCACCCCTTCATACATCTACGGCCCTTTGAAAAAGTGAGAGAACACATGTTGGCTAACAAATGAGGCAAATTGTGTTTGCAAAAGTGCTAGTAAAGGCCCAATTCTATGTAAGTGATTAATAGTAAGAATATGAAATTAGGCACGACTCTTAAAATGTTTTTCATTGTAAAACACTCTTAATGAAGAAAATTCATATGGGTTTTGGGATGAAATTCATATGGGTTTTGGGTTTGAAATAATGAAGCATGATTCCCACAACCACAACAATCATCAATGTATGACATACATGGGAAACATAACCCAAAATTAAAGCTTATGCTATCATTTATAAGGTAAGACAAGAACTAAAACAAAAATTCAAACGAGCCATGATAGATTGCTTATGCTTGAGTATGGTGCCCTTTTAATATTTTAAATCCAATGCAATGAAGTGAAATGGTGTTTGATTCAAACCTCTCAAGTGTTGGGAAATTCAAAGGCTTCGTATAGGCCAAATTTTGTTCATACTTGTAATGAGTAATATAGGCCAAACTATGCTCATACTTATAATGAGTAATGGAAATTAAAAAAATCATTTTGAGGTTGAGTTTATAATAATAAATATGAAATAAAATATTGTACATTCAAATCCTTTTAGTGTTGGTAAATATCACACTGAACATAATGACGGTTTTGAGGCCATGAGACTATTATATGTGAAAAAATATTCAAGGTACATGAAGTAAGTAAGCCCCAGGTTGAACATAACAACAATGAAAGGATTGGGTTTGTTATCACTTTCTCATAACTAGAGGAAAATGGATCAAAACTAAAAAAGAATATAATAATATGCTTTTGGTTAAATTATCCATAATTGAAAGAGGAAAGTTACAGATCTAAATGGATCTTGAAACTGCATGAAAGAGAAGATAGGAGAAGAATAAATTTCCATGTTAAGGGCACATGACATATCCCCTTCCATGACCCTCAATTGTAGAGTTTGGTTTGATATTATGGCCTTCAATTTTTCATTTCGGAGAGTCATCGAACTTAGTTGGGATTTCGTGCTCGATTGCAAGAATGTGGGATTAGGGTGACTAAGAAATACAACATTATGACTTGGGGAATGGTGAAGTAGGGATTGGATGTGATGGAATAGTGGTGAAAAAATATGCCCAAAACCTAGGTTGAGCATGGCTCCCTTTTATTAATTATCAAATGCATGAAAAATTTGAGTGTGCAAAGGTTATACTCAACATTCTTTCCCATAGTCTCACGCCTCCTTTCCCTCGACAGTATCGAGCCTCCTTTCTCAGTCTGATCTTTCCCTCTTTTCCCTCGGTCTCTGATGGGTGTTATATATGCACTAAAAACATAGTAAAAACCCTCAATTAAATTTTCAACCCGGGATAAGTAAACTTAGAGTTGTAGCAAAATATATGCCAAAGGTAGAAGGGCTAGTAGTAGTATAGTCTAACTAAGGAAGGTAGCTATCTAAGGCTAATCTACTCAAGAAAACCTATCTAATGAGAAAACCCTGCTAAGAAAATTGAAACTATGTAACCTAAGTACTTTTGGGCCAAGGATCGATGGATAATTCTAAGAAAGAAAGTAAAAACCCTGCTTGAAGCAAACTAGTTCATAACAATAAGAAAAAGCAACTATTTAAGCATAATAAACAAACGATAAAAGAAAACTTCTTTAATTGCCAACCTATATTCAATGAGTAGCTACCCTATGAAAGAAAATAATAAACAAGCAAGCAAAGACACCTAACTAACCTACTAAAGCAAGTAAAAAAGCAAGCAGAGACAACTATCTAACCTACTAAAGCAATAGACAAGTAAGCAAAGAAAACTAACTAACCTACTAAAGCAAATAGACAAGTAAGAAAAGACAACTAACTAACCTACTAAAGAAAATAGACAATTAACTACTACAAGCAATCAAATTAAAACTTCTCATTGAACAACTATCTAGCCTAAGAGGCAAGTGGACTATGTTCTTAACTCAAAACTATTTCTAATTCATGAAAGGAAATCTATTTAATTGAAAGAAAGAAAGACTAGCAACTAACCTTTAATCTATGATAAGCAAATTGTTCTCTAACCTATCAAAGCAAAAGACTATCTATCCTACAGCAACAATAAAACTATTTCTGAAGCTATGAAAGCAAGAAACTATATCTTCTGATCTACACAAGCAAGAAACTATCTTTTCTGATCTATGAAAACAGGAAACTATTCTTTTAACCTATGAAATCAAGAAAACTATCCTTTAACCTATGAAAACAGGAAAACTATCTTTTAACCTATGACAATTCAAATATAATGTTGGTGGTTGTGTGAATGTCTTCGGTGTTCGATAATATCTCGGTGGCACTTGACAACAAAGGACAATTCAACCGGTATAAGCTCAATATTGATCTCAATAGCAAAGTGAAAGGTATGAATTAAACAATCCAATGAGAATTTAGCCATGACAAAAGCAATTGTCAATTACCCTACATATTCATTTATTAACCATCAACAATATAACGAGATCATCATTGTACTTCTATACTATGTAAGCAAAACTATATTCAACCATTAACTAAGAAATATAATTGTGATTTAATTCTAGAAAGGAAATTACATAAAATGAAAACTATGCTATATCTACTCTAACAATTCAAACTGCAATAAGAAAATGCTTAAAAATAGAAATTAAAACATGATATTAAAAAGTAAACTAACAACTACATTAATCAACAACTAGATAAGCCAATTCTACATAAAAATGAAATAAGCAATCTATGATTAAAAAATGAAATTGATCCTATCCATCCATCAAATCCTTGTCGAAGAAAGCTCAAATAAAAACTCTCTTCTATTCTAATTAAAAATCTGTTTTAAACTTGATTCTAAAATCATAAATAAAGACCTAATCTAATATCTAACTACACATGGGGTTAGTATAGGGATATGTAGATCCGTTCCTAACTACAATATTAATGCATGCTAACACAATTCATCATACTAACCTGCAAAAGAGAGTCAAAGCAATTAAATTATAACAACAAACTAATTAACATAATAAAAATGCATGTACAGGAAAATAAAGAGAACAACTAAACTATGAAATGCATAAACAAACACAAAGACAGTTACCAGACTGCTGGTGGGCCCCCCAACAAGTCGTGGTCACTTTCTAAATGCACACCATGCACTCAGCAAGATGAATTCACCATAAAAACTCAAAAACGCAGTTCTTGTATAATTTGGCAATGTAAAATGGCAAAACGGAGTAAAAAAGTATTTCTACCTATCACATTGATGTTTCTACTACTTAACTTATGTTTGACCACCTCAGTGGTATTTATAATGTTTACAGACCAAGTGGTCGACCACGTGAGGGTCGGACCACTTCTAAATTCAACAATTTGCGTTAAATGATGCCCTAACTGATAAAACAGAGCGAGCCAATAATTTCTCAGTTGAACAACCAAAACTAAATTGTCAAGAGCTCAGTAGATAGAGGGGATAAGCATGAACAAAACCCACTTTCCCGATTCACCCATCACTGGCCATCAATACCATAACCACCAATTTTCCCACCATTTTTGTGCAGGACGCGGTGTTGGACAGAGTGTCGAATCAGGTACCAGAACACATGCTGGAAGGAGTGTCAGACTGAGTGTCGGAAGTAGAAACATGGTGCGTTTTTTCCCTGTAACACCAGAAAAATGTGAATTAGCTCTTGGTAATCATAAAATGTGATGAATTATACCAAAAAATGACATTAAACATGATTCACACGTACTTGGTGGAGATCATACACTTTTAACATAAAATTCTTCAAAAATCTCCTTCAAAATATGAAAAACACATATGTACATGCGGCAAAAGTGTATAATAACCGTCATAAAAGTGATCATATCTCGGGCCCAACATTTCCCCCACACTTAAGATTTTGTAGTTCCCACTGCAAACAAAAATGAATTAACCCTCATGACTAATCTTGCTGAGGAGGATCAGCTTTGGAAGCTTCTCCTTCTTGTTGTGAAGACTTGTCCTTATGCCTCTCGTGTTGCTTCAGTTGTGCTCTAAGGTTGCGGTTGGATTTAAACAAGCTTCTTGGATTTTTGTTCCGGTAAATAAATGGCTTGTGCAGGAGGTTTTGGAGTCCTTGGAGAGTGGGTTTTGGATGGATAAATAGTCCTTATATCTGATGTCTTTTTTCTAGCCTTGATTGTCAAGTGAGGGTTTACAAATTGATAAATGAATGCATCCTAAGTTTGCCCCTGTTTTTTCCAATTCAGCTAAAACAAGAAGTTTGATAAGGCCACGGTGAAAGAGGTTTTTGTGGGGGTTGTTTACATTCTTCCTCACTTGAGAAGACATCTTATCCAAGCTATTTAAAAATTAGAAGGGAAAATTCAATTGTCTATTGAACTGAAAATGGGATAACAATTGAAAATGGAAAGCTTAAAAAACAGAGTATCTACCTTCACTATGTCAATAGGACATTGAACGCACCATTGCGACAAGATTTGAAAAGGACATAGAGTATTGTATTGGAAGAGTCAATGAACACCTGGAGATGCTCCTAAAAAAGGCCAACATGGACATCAAGCTTCAGAGACACATGGCCAAGAACTACTACATCAGAAAATAGATCAGGAAAAGTCACAAAAAGTGTTCTACAAGACCATGCTGCGCTTTTGACTCTATTTTTGGTAATCATTTTAAAAATATTTTGTTGACCACATAAAGATTAATTTTGGAAAAACAAAGTAGGTTATTTATAATGACATGCCAAATCACAATAACCTCTTTCATGTTTTACACGGGTATCATATATTGGGAGATATTCAACTTTCTTGGAGACCTATTTCAGAAAATAAAATTTTCCAATTTAATTTCCTGTTTTAGTCATTATTTCCAAAACAGGTTTTTGACCAAATAAAGATGAATTTTAGAAAGAAAAAAAGGATGTTTTTTCTATGAACATACTAAATAATAATAACCTCCTTCATTATTTACACAAGTAGCATATAGTGGGAGATATTCAACTTTCTTGGAGGCCCATCTCAGAAAATCAAATTCTCCAATTTAATTTCATGTTTTAATCATTATGTTGTGGCACATATTCCAAGAACATGGGAATTAATTTCATAAAATTGAGAGAGGTTTATCTTAAGAAGAACCTTATCTACAAAAACCTCTCATATTTTTGTAAAATGGGTTATGGTTAAAAAGTTATATCCCCATCATTGACCCCTATTTTTCTGTTGCGCTTCTGTCACAGTTGTTGTGCTTTTGGACAGTTTGTTACCAAATCAATTGTGAAGGGGTTATATGTATATTTCTTCTTGGATTAATGAATCCAAAGTGTAGAGGACATATTCATATTTCCATTCATAAATTTTTCATTAAATAACTCATTGAGGAAGGCCTTCAAAACTTGTTTCTCTTCTTCTACAATTTGCTACCACCTCCATGCTTTCCTATGATTGTTTCAAAGTTATTTGCACTGTTTTGGATGAAAATATCATGTTATGCTACAGATTATTCTTATGAATGGATTCATGATCGTATTCCCATGTTGAACTTGCCTCATCTACCCTATACGCAATGACAAATCCTAAATGCTACTGAGTATACCTACCTTGCCCCATTCTATTTTTGCAACTCATCTTTTGGAAACCATGTCCTAGTTCCCTAGACCTAGATTCTCATCCAGTAAAATCCAAATCAAAACCATACTGAGATAAATACCTAGCCTAATACAGAGCCACTTAACCTTGTTCCTCTGTTCATAAGTGTATAACACATATCTGTAGTAAATTTAACAATGTGTTATTGATCTGTAATTGTCACAAAGAACCAGTTAAGGATACAAACTCTTCTATAACATAAACATAAAAATGCACAGTAAGCTCATAACACACACAATGATGTCAGAAATATAAAATTTAGCATACAAACAACTGTTGATATAATATCCCAAGACATTGTAAAAATACATTATGATAGAATTTTGACAGAAATCCTACTTCCTCTTCTCATGGGTTTTGCTATACAAATGGGCGGTGCTTAGCATTTTTTAGATTAGGAAACGCCCCCCAGACTGAAGATATGGCACGTCCTAGTGCCATGAATTATCAATAGGTCTTTAGTATTTTTAGAGGGGGGTTATATTAGCTCCTCTTTTATCCACTATGTGGAGTATCCCTTAGCTTCAGAGATGTTCTGAAACTTGAGTTTGAAAACCATGTTATAGCTTGCTCTTGGCAACTGGTGGTGTTTAATCCAGCGGTCTCCAACTCTTGGGAGCTTTGTGGTTGAGGCAATTGATTCCTCAGAGACCATGAATATAGTGAATAGGAGTAGAATCAAGATAATAGTATTCCATTATTATTATTATTTTCCATCATGCTCACACAATCCATTCCATTATCTCGCATTTTATAAGGCATGTAATCATAACTCTGTAATGAATAGTCTCTAATGACAATAACCCAGTTAAGTGGTATGTTAAGGAGATGTACAACAGTTTATAACACACATGGAATTAGCATTTCGAAAATAAAATGATTGTTGATGTAATAGCCTATATCATGAAAATAATACACATAAATTTTTACAAAGATTTACTTCTTCTAGGCAATGTTATCATTTGTCAACTCATGAACCCCTACCCCACACCTAAGTATTGCGATACCTCACAATGAAAAATATAGGAAATCAGTCAGTTCTCCCAATAGCCGAAGATTTACATCTTGTTAAGTGTAGAGATAAATTTTACAAATTGGTCTGACGAGATGGTTAAAGGATGGCTCCACCTATAGGATAAAAGATCCTATATATAGATAAGAAGAGGTAGGAAAGAGAGTTTCAAGATAGTCTTAGAGTTAGTTCCCAATGGAAAGTTTATGGAGTTCATTAACCTTATCTTAACCATACATGCTTCATGTTATCTTTGTCTTCAAGTAATGTCATACATGAAGACAAGTTTAAATTTATTATTTATTTTTGTCAGATTACCATCCTCGCTAGGTAGAATGACCTGCTGCTAGCAAGCCTGTTCAGTACTCTGACGGGTTTACCTAGTCATACCACAGGTCGGTACCCATTGCTAGCAGACATGTTCAATATCCCAACGGGTTAGCCACTTAAACCCTTAGATACTAGCCCTCCATCTTTTAAGATTTTAGTATAAGATTGTTTTATGCAAGAAGATGGGGGGACAGCTCTGAAAACAACTTTTTCTTTCTTTTTTCTCAATTGGGGTGGTATTTATATTAGAGGATGGTTTTCCTTTATATTACTTAATGATTGTCCCGATGTAAGGGGGTACTTAAGCGGACGTGGACTATCTAAAGATATGATATAATCAATCTATTTAGTGTGTAGTGGATGGTACCATTGAGAAAGAACAGAAAGGTATCTCTAGGCTCAACTCACTTTCTTATTTTTTAGTTATTGTAATGTTTCTGTGACTAAATGCTAATCAGACCTCCTTGTTACTCTTTAATAAAGATACTTTACTTACTTACTCAGGTTTCTTGGGAAAATTGTACAAGAGACCTCTAAGCTTGATGGTTACGGTATCACTTCCTTATATAGTGGTGAAGATTTTCAAGAGCAATTTCTTTTTAAAATTCCTTAAGAACAAGAAGATGAAAATATTTTCAAAAACATGGCTAACTACAACAAGTCATTATTCATTTGATGCTTAGCAGACAACAAGGTTCAAGTGTAACAATGTTTTTGAAGAAAATCCTTCTTTTATATTTCCTTTGAATTGTCTACCCTTGGTGATATAAAGACAAACAGAGATCTCTAAAACTGTTTACAAAAACCACACTCTAAATTATAATAAACTAAGGAGATCAATGAGATCAAGTCATAGGAACATGTATCTCATAGTTCTTTTATTAAAAGAAAATGTAAAATGAGGTTGCATTAGACTCTAAGCTAAACTAACAACATGCATCTTTTATTTACTATCCTACCCTACCTAAAAAGAAAGGGAAAATCTTTATTCAAGTGTAATAACTCTTCCAATGTAACCATGTGTGGAGCAAGATAAGAAACATACTCATATCCATATATGAAAACTTTATCACAGTGATTACCTGAATATGAAGAACAAACCAACCTACTTGTTTGGGCATCAGAAGGTGTTGAAGAATAGAATAGTATTGTGGCATGATGACCTCTTGAAACCAAATTTCAATGTAATCTTGATGTTCATCAACAGTAATTTCTATGATCTCATTCATCATGTTATGAAGATCCTCTTCTTTTGGATGATTGATTTCTGAAGTACATAAAGGATCTGTTGAGATGGATGTTGAGAACTCCTCAATCTTAGGTCTTAATGATTTCTCTCCACTGGATGTAGTCCATAATTTTTCAGCTTCCTTCGCACTTTGGCAAGGAAAATCATTTTGTAGATCATATGACCTTGATTCTTCTAATATTTCTGGAGATGTAGATAAGCTCTTAAATATTGTCAAGATGTGTTCTTCCTGAAAAGAAGAGATCCTAGTTGTTACTAGGATTTGAGAGAGTTCTTCCAAACTAATGGTCACCTTCGAATTCATCTTGTCATTTGATAAAATTTGGTTCACACAAAGATGATATCCACAAAGTTAGGATCTCCTAATGGTGGTAAGAAAACAAAGGTTCTATTGTTTGGTTCTGTAGAAGGCTCGAGTGGTCTTGCCTCCTGGCCCACTATTATTGATGCTTCAATTTCTTGTTCTTATAGTGCTCCTTGTTTTAGTCTCTTTTAGAGACTGCTTTAGCTCTTTGGATTGAGCTAGCTCCTATTTTTCAGTATTAGTCTGGGGTTCTTATAAGAGGAACGTTCCTTCCCCCAAAGAGATCGGAAGGAACCTTGGTTGAAAGGTCTGATTTTGATATAATGTATCTACCTTGTGGGTCTCTAGGTCTATTCATGAAAGAAAGAAAAAACAAAAGAAAAATATACCATTTGGTTTCTAGGTCTATTCATAAACAAAAACAAAAAAAAGAAAAACTATTATTGGGTTTCGAGGAACCTGCTATAGCAGATGCGCAGGTTCTTACCTCTCGTCTTAAATCTCCCCCGCCACCAAGATAATGCTAAGGTATAAGGATCATCTATTTCCTAACTACTTCTTACCTTAAGACAACTCCCCAACAACGACGCCAAAAATGGTGGGTGTTATATATGCACTAAAAACATAGTAAAACCCCTCAATTAAATTGTCAACCCGGGGTAAGTAAACTTAGAGTTGTAGCAAAATATATGCCAAAGGTAGAAGGGTTGGTAGTAGTATAGTCTAACTAAGGAAGGTAGCTATCTAAAGCTAATCTACTCAAGAAAACCTATCTAATGAGAAAACCCTACTAAGCAAATTGAAACTATGTAACCTAAGTACTTTTGGGCCAAGGATTGATGGATAGTTCTAATAAAGCAAGTAAAAACCCTACTTGAAGCAAACTAGTTCATAACAATAAGCAAAGGCAATTATTTAAGCATAATAAACAAATGACAAAAGCAAACTTCTTTAACTTTCCAACCTATATTCAATGAGTAACTACCCTATGAAAGCAAATAAATAAACAAGAAAGAAAATACACCTAACTAACCTACTAAAGCAAGTAAAAAAGCAAGCAGAGACAACTATCTAACCTACTAAAGCAATAGACAAGTAAGCAAAGACAACTAACTAACCTACTAAAGAAAATAGACAACTAACTACTGCAAGCCATCAAATTAAAACTTCTCATTGAACAACTATCTAGCCTAAGAGGCAAGTGGACTATGTTCTTAACTCTAAATTGTTTCTAATTCATTTAAGGAAATATATTTAATTGAAAGCAAGAAATACTAGCAACTAACCTTTAATCTATGATAAGCAAATTGTTCTCTAACCTATCAAAGCAAAAGACTATCTATCCTACAACAACAATAAAACTGTTTCTGAAGCTATGAAAGCAAGAAACTATATCTTCTGATCTACAAAAGAAAGAAATTATCTTTTCTGATCTATGAAAACAGGAAACTATTCTTTTAACCTATTGAAGCAAGAAAACTATCCTTTAACCTATGAAAATAGGAAAAATATATTTTAACCTATGACAATTCAAATATAATGTTGGTGGTTGTGTGAATGTCTTTGGTGTCGGATAATATCTCGGTGGCACTTGAAAACAAAGGATAATTCAAGCGGTATAAGCTCAATATTGATCTCAATAGCAAAGTGAAAGGTATGGATTAAACAATCCAATGAGAATTTAGCCATGACAAAAGAAATAGTCAATTACCTTGCATATTCATTTATTAACCATCAACAATATAATGAGATCATCATTGTACTTCTATACTATGTACGAAAAACTAGATTCAACCATTAACTAAGAAATATAATTGCAATTTAATTCTAGAAAGGAAATTACAATAAATGAAAACTATGCTATATCTACTATAACAATTCAAACTGCAATAAGAAAATGCTTAAAAACACAAATTAAAACATGATATTAAAAAGTAAACTAACAACTGCATTAATCAAAAACTAGCTAAGCCAATTCTACATAAAAATGAAATAAGCAAGCTATGATTAAAAACTGAAATTGATCCTATCCATCCATCAAATCTTTGTCGAAGAAAGCTCAAATAAAAACTCTCTTCTATTCTAATTAAAACTCTGTTTTAAACTTGATTCTAAAATCATAAATAAAGACGTAATCTAATATCTAACTACACATGGGGTTAGTCTAGGGATCTGCAAATCCGTTCCTAACTACAAGATTAATGCATGCTAACACAATTCATCATACTAACCTGCAAAAGAGAGTTAAAGAAATTAAATTATAACAACAAACTAATTAACATAATAAAAATGCATGTACAGGAAAATAAAGAGAACAACTAAACTATGAAATGCATAAAAAAACACAAAGACAGTTACTAGACTGTTGGTGGGCCCCCCAGCAAGTCGTGGTCACTTTCTAAACACACACCATGTGCTCAATAAGATGAATTCACCATAAAAAATAAAAAACGCAGATCTTGTATAATTTGGCAATGTAAAATGGCAAAACAGAGTAAAAACGTATTTCTACCTATCAAACTGATGTTTCTACTACTTAACTTATGTCTGACCACCTCGGTGGTATTTATAATGTTTACAAACCAAGTGGTCGACCACAGGAGGGTTGAACCACTTCTAAATTCAACAATTTTCATTAAATGATACCCTAACTGATAAAACAGAGCGAGCCAATAATTGCTCCGCTGAACAACCAAAACTGAGTTGTCGGGAGCTCAGTAGTTGCAGGGGATAAGAACGAACAAAACCCACGTTCCTGATTCGCCCATCACTGGCCGCCAATACCATAACCACCAATTCAGCCACCGTTTTTGTGCAGGACGCGGTGCTGGACAGAGTGTCGGATCGGGTACCAGAACAAGTGTTGGAAGGAGTGTCGGACTGAGTGCTGGAAGTAGAAACATGGTGTGTGTTTTGCCTGTAACACCAAAAAAACATGAATTATCTCTTGGTAATCATAAAACGTGATGAATTATACCCAATAATGACATTAAACATGATTCACGTGTACCTGGTGGAGATCATACTGTTTTAACATAAAATTCTTCAAAAATCTCCTTCAAAATATGAAAAACACATATGTACATGTGGAAAAAGTGTATAATAATTGTCATAAAAGTGATCATATCTCGGGCCCAAGAGTCTCAAATGTACCTCTCATGCCTCTTTTCCCTCGACAGTCTCACCTTAAAGAAAGCCCACATTACCAAAGCTTGTCTCCTCAAAACGTGTGGGTGCAGGCCCTCGACACTCTTGAGGCTCCTTTCCCTCGGTAGTACTCTTGCTCCCCCTTTCTTGGTATGATCAGTCTCGGATGACCCGACCCTCTATTAGAGTAAGCAGGAGATAGGTACCAGAGTCTCCTTACTCGGTCTGCTCAGTCTCAAATGGGATTGTTTGCTCAGTCTCGGTCTTGGTCTTATCAGTCTTGGTCTGCTCAGTCTCGCCTTACCAAACTCTGTCTCGACGTCAAAGCATATGGGTGAAATCAAATTATGTTTCTGCCTTAAAAAAACCCGCCTTAATAATTAGGAAATCTTCCTTACCAAACCCTCTCGTATGGGTGAAATTGAAGGTTATTTCTACATTTGCATATTGAGTAGAGTACATATAAAAAAATAAGTAATAATTATTTGAATTAAAGGATTTTAGTATTTGTTTTTTTTAATTGTATTAAGAATAGATATTTACTCTTTGATTTTTTTATGAAGGGGTAATTTATTTTAGTAATTATCACTATAAAAATTATAAAACTTAGGTGGAAAGATGGGAAAATAACCCATACATGAACCAATAATTAGTATTAAGGTCTAACCAATGTCAAGGTATATGAAGGCCCTAAAAGATATTTTTTAGGCTCATTCATCATGAACAACACCTAGAAACCACAACACAATTCCTCTCTAGGGGATCCTTAGCATCAAAGTTGGATAAGGACACCATTAGAAGGTTTTTTGCAGTAAGGATGGGTAGAGAGGCCTTAACCAACACATCACTCATTTGTAAGGCTTCCTTGAAGGCCTCCTAGCTGTAGGATAGAGGTTCCATGAGTAGGTTTTTCTCCCTAGAAATGGTTTTTAACACCTAAAAATGGTTAAGGGGGGAGTAAATGACTTAATCCATAATTGAACCTTCTCAAGCTCATGTGCCATGAAAAACACCTAGACCATCACCTTTTATATGTTTTTCATACTATATACATATGGGTCTCTTGGCCTTGACCATGGTTGTGGTAGGGAAACAATCCTCAAGCACTTAACCTGCATGGTCAAGGGATGGAAACAACAAATCAAGCCCCAAACATATCATATCTAGCTCAAGCACCATGAACAAGTCCTCAGGTCACCACACAAGACCATGGATGGGTGAACAAGTTTTCATCAAGAGCCTTGAACAAGTCCTCAAACCAACATAACATAACTTAATTGGCGTTTAAGAGGGATATAAGCATCATGATTAGGTTTTTTACATTGAAAATGGGTGTAGAGGCATAAACATGGCAAGTTGGAAACAATGGCCTAAAGCCCTAACTAAACCTTCTCGAGATCGTGAACCACCATCGACAACACCTAAAAACCATGACACGAGTCCTCTCTAGGGAGTATTTGGCATCCAATTAGTTGAATATGGGTGACATTGTGAGGTCTTCTTGATCATCATGGATGGGTCTTAGGTTCATGAATATAGTCCACTTGTATTCCCTAGGTCCTTTTTAAAGGGTCTATGTTGTGTTTTAAGGCCTTGATTGTGGCACATTGGATCAATGATATTAATTTAGGGAATAATTCCCTAGATTTATCCCCCAACCATGGTATGAAACCCACCTGTCATACAAAAAATCTTCTAATGGAACCCATATCCCACTCTAAGTATATTGACCTCCTATAGAGGGCATGTTTTGTGGTTAATTTGTAGCATTGTGCATGGCCATTGGTCCCTAGAATATGACATCTAGGTCCTAAATTATTTATATAGAACCACATAAAAATTCATAAGATGAAATCAATGCAATTTCTATTCCATATCTAGCTCAAGCACCATTAACAAGTCCTCAGTTCACCACACAAGACCATGGATGGGTGAACAAGTTGTCATCAAGAGCCTTGAACAAGTCCTCAAACCAACTTATAAACATAACTTAATTGGCCTTTAAGAGGGATATAGGCATCATGATTAGGTTTTGTACATTGAAAATGGGTGTAGAGGCATAAACATGGCAAGTTGGAAACAATGGCCTAAAGCCATAACTAAACCTTCTCGATCTCATGAACGACCATCGACAACACCTAAAAACCATGACACGAGTCCTCTCTAGGGAGTCTTTGGCATCCAATTAGTTGAATATGGGTGACATTATGAAGTCTTCTTGATCATCATGGATGGGTCTTAGTTTCATGACTATAGTCCACTTGTATGCCAAAGGTCCACTTTAAAGGGTCGATGTTGTGGCTTAAGGCCTTGAATGTGGCATATTAGATCAATAATATTAATTTAGGGATAAATTCCCTAGATTTCTCCCCCAACCCATGGTACGAGACCCACCTATCATGAAAAAAACCTTCTAATGGAACCTATTATCACATGAAATTGTTAGAGTCTTGTGGGTTTGTGTTTTCTACCTAAGTCTGTAATTTTTCCCTGTCTATATCCTTTTCACAGACCAAGTCTTAATTTTTCCCCTTTAGTTAGCAAAGTCATTTTTGTTTGCCCCTTTGTGTTTGAGAACTCATCTCCTTGGCCTTTTTCATTGATCCTTCTGTCTTCCCAAACCCACAGCCAATTGTCCAAATCCTTGATCGTGCAGGTTGCAACCATGAACACAAAGCATAGCTTTCTTAACAATATGTTACAGGATTGAAGCATAAGCAGAAGGTAGTTTTAATCTTTCAGCAGAGAAGATTCTAGGAACAGTCCAAATAAGCGGCTCACAAGTGTTCGGGAGTGAAAACTTGCATGAAGTATAGCTCTAGAGAAAAATTCCCCTAAGTGAATACGAATCGTTGATATTAAATGGGATAGGTGGTAGTCGATCCAGGCCTTCGGGGAAATGAGCTTCAGGAGATTTAAAATGAGAAGTTCTTAGAAGCCCAAAATCTCGAAGTCCCGAAGCACCAAATTTTCCAAAGATGCCAAAGTGGTCGAAGGCCCAAAGTCCTGAAGGACCAAAATGGATCTGATTTGTTGATCAACAAGAGCCAATTGTCATCTTGGTGGCCACCCACCTTTTCCAACTGGCTCAAAACAATTTTCTGGCAATTTTGGCAATTTACTATTTTTAGCAGGTTTTAACTTCCGGGGCCATTTTGAGGGTCTAAATGAAGGTTTTTTGAGATAGAGGTTCTCAATGATATCCAAAGGCATGATTGAGCCCCCAAAATGAATCTCCTCGATGATACCTTTCCAACGAGCTATCACACGCCTAAAATGGAGATCGTATGCAAACGTTACGACCCCGGGAAGTTGATGTACTAACTTACCCAAACAGGGCCCACATGACTTTTGGCGCTTCATCTCCTAGGGTTAGGTTTTTGGATTTCTATGACTTTTGGCATTCTTTTCTATTGTAAAAAGGCCTCTAGAGCCTCATTGTAATCATCTTCGGACAGATGCGAGTAGCAACCACATCTCTTCTCAGAGATAAGCTACCAACGCCCTAGCTAGTTTATTTCCATTTTGTCTGTAAGCATATTTAAGTCATTTGTTATTAATGAAATGAAGTCTTATTTCCACTGCATCTCTGCGTTTATGTGTATTTCTATATTTCATTGTGTTCCTACTTAAATCCGGATCAGTGGTATCAGAGCGGTCTGCTCATTCTCAATCCTTCTTTGCATGTCCCTAACGAGATTGGGGTATAAGGAGTTGGGGCTCGATCTGGTTGAACCTTTGCAAGATTAGCCTCGCAAACCCTGACGACCGCCCATGGGGGAAGAAAAGAAAGATGAGGGAGCAGGAGATCCTATCAAAATGTTGCTCAAGGAGGCCCTCGAGAAACAAAGGAACGCGATGATGGACAACTTTGCCCAGATTCTTCAACGGATTCCGACTGGCGGTGCATCAACATCCAGAAGCCACTATGGAGGTGCCACTCCTTTTAAGGTACAAGTAAACTTTGACATTCCCATATTTTATGGACAAATAGATGCAGATGTCGTAGATAGATGGTTGAATATGTTAGAAGTATATTTCTCGATTCATGACTTTTCCGATCGAGAAAAGATTATTTTCGAACTCCTGAAATAAGCCCCCCATGTCAAGGACTGGTGGGAAACCTACTCGGAACAAGAGGGCGAGGGAGAACCCTCTTTGTTCTCGGCCGCACCCACTTGGAATTCTTTCCAAGATGCCATCAAGGAACAATATTATCTTGTGGGGAGTTATGAGGACAAATACATACAATGGACTACGTTGTGGCAGCAAAGGGACCAAGATGTGCATGAGATGACGAATATGTTTCATACCCTACGCACAAAGTTGCGTATCAAAGATTCAGAGAAACATTTGGTGTTAAAGTACTGTAGTTGTCTGCACAGATACATTCAGGAGGAAATGGAGTTCCTCGACATCTCCTCACTTGGTGTGGCATATCGATATGCTGCCAATATTGAGCAGAAGTTCAAACAGAAGAAGCGAGACTTTGGGTCTGCAAATCAGAAGCACGGGAAAGGTACTCCCAAACCACAAAACAAAGGACCAAGACAAGGTGGGGCAGCCCAGGACAACTCGCCAAAGCCACAAGAAAAGAACAACACCACGAAGCCAAAAAAGGACACGGGGAAGTGGTGTGAGTTCCATAAGAGCTCCACTCACAACACAAGTGAGTGTTGGGCCAAGCAGTCACTGGTAGCCGAGTTGAAGGCTTCTGAATCGGATGCATGGTCCAACACTGAATCAGAACCTGAAAAGGGCAATGACAGGGGGAAGGAGATTATCTATGCGGAGCCCAATGCCACCATTGCCACCACAAAGATCCGGAAGGAGGAACCAGAAGATCCAGAGGAGGCAGAGTGTCTCTTCCATTCCAAGATGTGGGTAAAGGGTTCCCCGTTGCAGTTCATTGTCGACAGCGGGAGCCAGAAGAACCTCATCTCGGTAGAGGTCGTGAAGCAGTTGGTCTTGCCGACCACAACACACCCACAACCATACACCATCGAGTGGTTGCACCAAGGACAGGACCTCCGCGTCAGTCGACAATGTCGCCTTCCCTACAGCATCAAGCCCTTCACATATGAGGTATTATGTGACATTGCTCCTCTTGATGTTTCTGATGTATTATTAGGCCAACCGTACTTGTGGAAGCGACATATTGTGTATGAGTCTAGGCCTCGTGCTGTTATTATCACTTTGGGAAATAAAATGTACAGGATACCGAAGATAGCACCGCCTACCACCATCTCTTTGGTTACTGCAAAAAAATGCAGTAAGCTCATTTCCCAAACCAGGAAATTTGTTTTCCTGATGATCCGCCCTCAGGGAAAGAGGAAGACTGTGGCCATGACTTCCAGACAAGGCCCCACTACACGAAAACAATAGATGGATAAGGTCATGGAGGAGTACGAATACATCTTCACCTCCCCCGCAGGGGTGCCTCTACACTGCCAGGTCAAGCACCCCATCGATCTGACCCCAGGTGCATTGTTTCCCAATGGACCCATCTACCGACGCTCTGTCCTGGAGAATGACGAAATCAAGAGGCAGATTCATGAGTTGTTGTAGAAAGGTCACATCCGTCCAAGTTCATCGCCCTGTGGGAGCCCGATCGTATTGGTGCAGAAGAAGGATGGGACTTGGAGACTCTGCATTGACTATCGGGCACTGAACAAGATAACTATTCGGAATAGGTACCCAATCCCATGGATTGATGACCTTCTGGACCAACTCAAGGGGGAAAAATATTTCAGCAAGATCGACTTGA